>CM065052.1:68073617-68426117 GCA_032883995.1 Coronaproctus castanopsis | reverse complement strand
CGCGTTTATTATTCTATATATTGTAATTTTGAAATATTTTGAAATAAATTGAATTAAATTATTATTATTAAATATGCGATGTAAAACAAAATGAATCAATTTATCGGAAAGCAGAGATTTCATATAAATTTTCTTAAAGGAAAAACTAGATCGGTTAGTAAAGCAGAAATCCTGCCCGTTGATAAAACACGCCTGAGAATACAGAGGCATGTTATCTAGAAGTCAAATTCTATAACGGCTTATTGAATTCATTACGATTTGATTTATTAAACTATAAGCCTCGTAAAAGACAATCATTATCATTCTCGATTTTTAAATGAACAAGAACAAGCTTCAATATATACACATTAATGTACATCGGTACATGTGTGCAATGTTGAATATATTGTAGTTTTAATAATTGTAACCAGGTTAAATTAATAAAACAAACAAAAAACAAAATTAATCGCTATAGCTCTTCGACAATCTCGTCATTATCGAGTACGTTATGCCCATTTCAACCCACTGCTGGGTGTAGGCATATCCCAGACGTTTCCAACGATTCCGGTTTTGTGCAACCCGGATCCAATTGATCCCTGCATGTTAGGCAATGTTGTCTCGCCCCCGTATTGTTGGTCCGCCCCTTTTCCTTTTTAAATAGGCACCATTGCAGGATATGTTTTGTCCACCTGCCCCGTCATGTCTACGCGCCACATGTCCAGCCCACGTCCGTTTTAATTTTGATATTCGCTCCACCGCGTCGGTGAATTTTGTGCGTTCCCTGATCCAAGTAATGGTTTTTCCGTCTTTTAACTTGACGTTTAATATTATCCTTTCGTGAGCTGTTTGCGTTTTCCCGATTTTCATAATTATTCCCTTTGCGAAGCTCCACGTTCTGCTCCGTATGTTAACACCGGTAAGACACATCGGATATAAAGTTTGCTCTTCAAACTGTTCGGTTTATCTTTATTTCGAAATATGCCGGACAACTTCTCAAATGCAGCCCATGCGAGAGATGTTCTCCTTCGTATCTCTCTGCATATTTTCTTCTCTATCTGTAGTTATTTCTTGTCCTAAATAAATATACGAACGTACCTGTTCGATGTGTTCCCCATTTATCTTTACTGACATATCATCCGTGTTATTTGTCATAATCTTTGTTTTCTGTTTATTTATTCTGAATCCTATATTTCTATATTCCGTTTCAAGTCCGTTCAGCATAGATTCTAATTCTTCTTTATTCCTGCTTATTATAACTATGTCATCTGCGAATCGTATTAAGTTTCTCGCCGTTTATTGTTATGCTTTTCGAATTCCAGTTTATTTTTCTGAATACACCTTCTAAGGCTGCATCACCTTGACGCACACCTCTTTTTATAGGTATTTCCGCAGTTCTTTTCCATAGCTTGACTTTCATTGAAGCTGACTCGTATAGTGTTCTGATAATGTTCACATATTGCTGTTCAACTCCGCAGTTACATATTGACTGTAACACTGCCCGTGAAAATATTAAAAATTATTTATTCTCTCATAATAACCTAAGCGCATATCTCGTTCATGTATACTATTTTCATGCGTCGGATTAATTTAAATTTAAGCGTTTCGACGCAGAGATAAATATTTTCTTTCTTTTTTGAAATTTCTATATGCTTAAACCGGGGCTCGTGTTGCGACTATCTATTTCTTATTATTAATTATTTTTAATAAATATTAGTAAATCGTTGAATAAATTAAAAACACTATAAATTGCAACGAAGACATGACGAAAAGAACGACATCGGAGAATTACACGAATATAAAAGATAACTTCAAACAAGCATACAATGAATGTCAGCAATCGGTAAACATGAAAAGAAAAAGACGTTATGTAGGTATTAAAGAGTGGCTGACAAAAGAAATGCTACAAACGATGGAAGAACGAGACAGACTGTTTAACGTAAAGAAAATTAATTTAACCAGTATCTAAGGAAATGACACGAAACAACGTAAACAAAAAAATAAGAACACAAAAGGATCAATTTGCAAGAAAATGCTTTCAACAAGTAGAATGAGATATCATAAAGACGCGACGTGACCCTTTAGGAATAGACGACACAGTAAAGAAATACTTGTGTAAGAGCAAAAATATATTGAAAGTTGCAAATGAGCTAGGATATGAGTTGGGAAAATTCAGTAGAAAGCATTACGCATAAATGCGATACGTTATTAGTAAGACGATTAAACGAAGCAGATAATACCTAAAGCAACTAAAGAAATAATAGCAAAAATAATAGATTAAAACTGAAAAAGCACATATGACGAAATTAGAATAAAAGATGTTAAAAATATTAAAAATATAATCGTAAAAGCAATCGCAAATAGAATAAACCAAACATTAAAACAATGCGCAATACCGTCTGATTTAAAAATATCATCGATAAGACCAATTTATAAAAAGGAAAATCATAGTGATTATTCTTACAAATAGCTATAAATACGGTGATAGCGAAAATAATGGAGAAATATATTTTGCCATTAAACTAACTAAATACATCGAAGAAAACGAAATAATTCATAAAGAACAGTGTATGGTTTTCAGAAAGGCAACATAAATATTGGGTGATTTTGCACAGGAAGTAAGAACAAATTTTGAAATAGGAAACAAGATGTTAGTAACCTACATAGATTTCATAAAAGCATTCGTTACTGTGCATCGTGATAAATTAAAACTGGAAGAAAATGGAATTGGGCTGGCCATGTAGCCAGAACAGATGACAACAGATGGTCAAAGCGGGTCATACAATGGTGGCCGATAAACAAGAAACCAGAGTAGACCGAGGACACGATGGCGCGATGATATATCGAAGGTAGCCGGGAAGCGATGTTTTTTAACGTTGCATAATGTCAGACGTTAATATGTTATAAGTCATATGAATAACAATGTTGAAACAGAAAAGTAAACTATTTACATATATATTCACCATATACACTAACAAATATATGAATACTTTAATTACAAAAATTAGTTAAAATCACTAAAACTTTATTTTCTTGAAATTCACAAAAAGCTTTTCGGCAACTACGCCATTATCAAGCGATATTTAAATTTAGATAAAAATAAATATTTAAAAATAAAAACACAAAATATAAATTTAAATATAACTAAATCTTTATTTTTATCTAAATTTAAGTATCGCTTAATAATGGCGTAGTTGCCGAAAAGCTTTGTGAATTTCAAGAAAATAAAGTTTTAGTACTTTTAACTGATTTTTGTAATTAGAGTAATAAAAAATCACTACATTCCATAATCTAAAAAATATATGAATATATATATATATATCAGATTTAAGTCTGATTATTACACTTAAATTATTCATATATAAATTTGACGTGATAAAAGGACCATCGTGTTGTTTTATATGTTAAAGCATACATCACGATGATTTTATTACAATTCGATGATTGTGTGTAAACGTGAGGTCTACCTTAAATAATATCGCATACATGTATAGAAGTAATTATTAAGATAAAAACGTTAAAACTACTGCGATTACGTCACGTTAGTAACCGCGGGGCCCGGATTATATTTATTTTCGTTCTATCGGCAAACCAGATAAAATAAAACATCGTGTATTATATGAATACTTTTTTTGAAAACGTATATTTGTTTAAATTTACAAGTACTAGTACAGGCACATTTATATAGTAATACAAACACGGCTTATAATTAACATTTCTCAATTGGTCTAAAAGATTTACTTATTACTTATATATAATTTACATCATCTTAATATAATTTGTATAACTTAGATATATTGAATTACACTTTGTTCTCACTGACATCCATTTACACATTTTGATTCGTACTTCTTATTTTTGCGTCGCTATATAACCCCCTGAATTTTGTTTTTACAATGCCCTTTTTCCAGTTTTTCTTTATTCTGAATTATTTATTATTTTCTTTACCGCCGTTTCGTGTGATCAACCAACTTTCTATTTTGCGGTTTCTTATTTTTATATGATCAAACTCGTCTGAACATACGACTTATCATTGTGGGGCACTACATCTACTTCAAATATAAAAATAATACCATGCTTCCAAACGAATGGTTTAAGATCACCGGTCAACTACCCACCCTGGTACATTTGTAATGATAATATCCATCGCAACTTGAATGTGACAGATTTAAATACTTTAATTTCAGAACGCAGTGCATATTATTCGAGGAAACTTGAAATAAATAGTAATCCGCAATCAGTTAATTTATTACATAACACCGAGGCACTCATGCGACTAGCCCCTTGATCTGCCCTTCAGGTATTAACTAAGAATTAAGGCTAGTTCGAAGTGTCGTCAAGTGACTCCACACGTGACAATATTTTCATCTCAATTGATTAATTCAGCCCAGATTACATTTATAATTTAAAAAAAAAAGAAACTTCTGTACAGCAGCGGTAGGTTTGTTTTTATCGAAAATTAGCTCTGAATAACGAGAACATCGTTACATACATCTAAGATTCATCTGTAAGCATGTTTTTCTTATCTATTTCGTTATCTTTGTCATATGCTAATATTGAAATATCTGTTGACAATGATTAAAAGTAGCATTACGTAAACCAATTTAAAAAATAAAAATAAAATATAATTGCAAATTTTGTATTCGTCAGAAAGTAAACGAGAATGTGAACACTGTTCACGTCTGGGATACATGTTCTTAACTAATTGTTACAATTTTGAACATATTTATGGGAGACTGCGACAGTGTAATAGACCATTGCGGGGTACACATCGAATATTGATGATAGGTGATCATTCGTGAGCTACGAGTGCACAATCTGTTTATGTATAATATATATTCTGTTGTTGGCTATTTCTAAGCTCAGTGAAGAGATTTTACCAATTTTTAAAGTCTAAACTGTCGCATTTTGGTCGAACCCGGAAGGACTGATTGCATGAATCTATTTTCTAGCCGTGATATTATGCAATATTTTCTCCTAGCTTTACCGGCAATAAGCCCCGCACCGTATGATGTACTTTATCACGACCATCCATCCCTCGATAATTCGTTATCCGGACGAAAAAGATCCTAGAGTCACACTTACATAATTCAATAATACGGTGTCATATTTGTGTTACTACAGTATTGTTCCTCGCTTTAATGGCTTTAATATATTGCGGTGCCGAAGTTCAGTCTGTCAGTATCATACGTTGGTGAGGAAGCCGATCCGCGGTTTGCAGCAAATATTGGCGCAAGGCTACTATTTCAGCGCAATAACTGATAGCGTGATCGGCGAACTGAAAAGATGAATCCTTCTTTAAATGAAGGAGGCACGTCCGACACTTGATATGTTTTAAATATGTCGGTTAAGAAACAAGAGAATTTAGGTACTTCCTACAACTTTCCACGTTCGGTTCTATTTTAACATCTATTGTAAATAGGTCCCAGCAGATACTCGGGGTAAACTGGTTCCAAGGCGATCCTTAATGACCTATTTTTGTAAATAAATACGATTTAGGCTGCTGATGACTAGTACCTTCATTGTGTACATTTAGTAAAGTTAGTTTTTCTTCGGTAGAAGAGATAGCTAAAAGACACGTAATTCTCGTAATTCTTAATACTAATAACGACCAATCTATAGAAAGTCCAGCTTCAAACTAAGATGTTTGGTAATACAATATCCTATGATCTTACACTCATAATACTATAAACTGTATTTATAAGATTGTCTTTAAAACTAATTCATCGTGAAATATTTTCAACGTATTTAATAAATTAATTTTGAATTTTTCTATTTTTTTTTTTTTTTTTTTGTAAAATATATTTTTTATTTTGCTAATTTATATAAACTTCTAGTAATAATTAATGTTTAACATGTTTACTTGATTTGTGCAATATTAAATTATTTATTTTAATGTTACGTAACTTTAAAAGAAAAAAAATAATTTGACGAAGCTAGCCCGAACGTCACATTATTAACTTACTATCGTAATTATACTACTAGATTAGTTTTTATTACTTGTGTATATTTTCATCGGTAGCTAAGGGTGCGTGATTTAATCTTCTTTCAATTTGAACAGTTTAATATTTATTACAAAACGAATAATAACTGTTTATAACTAGAATGAAAAGAAATAAGGAATTCTATGCAATTTACCAAATTCCAAACTGCATTTGATGAGGCTCATTATGAGCACCATTATAAACAATTTTAATTTTTTACACGAATGAAGATCAGTTTACAAATCACGCCCATAACTCACGCGTATCATATATATGAGTAGAGAAAAAAAGTAGCTAATTAGGTTAAAAAGAAATCGAGAACAAATTCTTTCAATTAACTGGGCCACTTTTAACAGAAATATCAATGTGGGTTAACTAGCCTGCTACATGGTAGTCGACGTAGAACTTAATTAAATTCCACTCGAAACTCAACGGAATATTACAGTTTTAGTTAATATTATTCATTTCATAATTCAATACTTTCGAATGCGTATTTATTATAATTACTTTTATACAAATTTAAATGTTCATCACGTTTATAATACGTTTGTAATACACATTTTCACAACGGGGTTCGATTTAATTTATGAATAGCTGAATTTTCTAATATATTTCTATCTACTAACGGTATTATTGTTAATAAATTTTAATAGCGTTCTTGTATTGATAATGTATTTTTTAAATATTTTCAAATTCTAGGGTCGATTAATTATGTAGGATAGGAAGTTATAGTTGTAAGTATTGGATAATCACCGGAGAAAAAAACAAAAATGTACAACTTAGGCGCGATATATATATTACCGAAGAATTTTAATAAGATTTAACTTCCGCGGAAGTAAGGTAAACAACGACGAGGAATGTCGTTTATATACATCCTCTTCAAATTGGATTTTAGGTTGCCGTTAAGCTATCCTCTTCGGCGGTAAATAAATTTTAGTCGCAAAAGTAAGTTAAAAATAAACGGTAACAACAACAATGACTGAATCGGAATGCATCTTACGTTATGGTAAGTAGAAATTCCGGCGCTTAAGAAAATATTCACTGTTGTGAACGAATATATCGTTATTATATTTTCAGAGTGTATGAATCTACTCGTTTATTTGTGGGTATATATATAATATATATATGTATGTATACGCTCCGGTTATTTATACTCTATCGTAGTTCAAAAATATAAATACCTTCGCCATTGTCCCAGCTACGAACTTTCCTCCGAATTATTCCGAGAGGAAAAGGACAAGTCGCGAATAGTGACTATATTATAATTTCACTCCCGTCACGATACTATTATCTTTAATAGGGAGGTTAGAATTAATTTTCAACCCCCCCTTACCGGTCGTCTGTATAAATTTATACCTAGAACGTGTAAGCAGAGAGCGATATAATAAAAGTATTTTTCTTCTATTATTAACAAGACGATTCCACTATATCACCGCGCCATTATTAAAACTAAATGTATTTCCACGAGATTCAGTCTTTCGAAAACGCTTTTTTCTGTAATACATTCGGATCACCCGGGGGGGGGTGTGCAAAATTACATATTATGCGGCGTATTTGCTCTGGATTTTTGAAGTGAAACTTCTATCGGCGCGTTGTATATTTGGAGTTAACCCTTAAAACGAGCGTGGATTCGTATCTCTTGCACACGCACGCACGGCTTAGTTCGTTCAAATCTTCGCCGCACGACGGATGTATGTGCGACGTAGATTTTGGAACGAAAACATTTCAGTCATCGCCACATCATGTTCAGCATGGACAATGCATTTTCTTTGTGAAATTTTTGCGAAATCCCGAGTTTATTAAATAAGTGTCTTTTCATCGATGCGTAATGTACACATTGGGTTTAATATATCGAATTAAAATTTATGTTCTACGATATTGCATTTTATATCGTCTTTAAGTTTCACCTCTTCCTTGCACCCCGAGTCGCAGTCTTTTTTTTTTTTTGTTGTTTCGCAGGTGTATACGTGCATGCTTAGTGAATCACGCGCGATAATAACGGGACATTTAAATCCCATTAAAAGAGATCAGTTTGATGAAACTTGCTGGAATAGCTCTACAAAGCATCAGACCGGATGTTTCAACAAACGATGGAAGAACTCGAAAAATTCACATAAAATGGCGTTTGAAATCTCGGAAGAGCTAAACGTACGGAATTGCAATGGAAAATATCGACCGAAAAAAAACACCTTTATAAATGGCGAAAGAAGAAATAAAAATCCATATGAAATACAGGCAATAGAACTGCCGTGGATGATATGGCAAAGCCTAATAGAGTCGGAATCAATATAGGTAGTTGCAACGCTTACCTCTAGAGAGTTACTTTATCTGTCTCCCACATACTCATTGATTGTTCCCCATCCTCACAGATTGTCGCTTAACCTTCTACACTCCCCTGCTTTTTAAAGATGAAAGCTGCTCTCTCTCTAATTTAATTTTGTTTATCCGCAAATATACTCCTTAATCTAATTTCTCTACTTCCTACCCGTGCCTCTAGCCTTAACTGTTGTACACGGCACGTTAATTTAAGTTAATAATAATAATAGAAATAGAGCTATGCGGAAGAGAGGTATAAAGTATGAATCACCTTCGATACTGTCTAGCATGCTGAAAAATTGTCATGCAATTTAGGAAATGCTTAATGGTGTGGAAAATATGACTACGTTTTCTGCAATTGTCACGATGAAGAAAAATCAGTAACTTTACATAATTTCAATACGTCTACAGTCCTATTTTAGTAAAGGAACGTCGCGTCAGTATTTTTACTTGTTACCGATGAAGACGAATAAATATTGCAGAACGATGTTAGATTTTAATTTTGATATTTTTTATTTTTACAATCGTATCGATTCATTAATAGACTATGCGCAGAATTTACCACTCACATTTATGTACCTATCTTTCTACTAACTTTTCCGTTAATATACGCTAGCATTCCTCAAGTTATGTCCAACCTATTCCGAACCTGTTAAATTTACACGTGTACTTTTGTTCAAAACAACTATATACGCCGATGACTTAGCACGAGTCTAACAGACCAGAAACCACAAGGCCGATACTATCCTCTTTAAATATTATAAACGCTGCGATATACGATTCAGTAACATAACACTGAAGCTATACTATTTACAAGGAAATTCCCAAAATCACTATCTAATGTTCGTAATAGATTCCATCATTCAAATAATTAAAATAGTTAGGACTCTCGATTAATCTTTTGCCAGTCATTCCCTGTTCGCTGTTTTATTTGTCATTCAGATCTTTCGTTACCGGTAAGATATATGCCGAGGTATATTTTACGTTCGATAGCTCAAATTAAATTTGACTTCGGCTGTATTGTAGTTTTTTGCGATCAGAATAGCGATTTTTTTTCTCTTATTTAGCTTGAGGCCGGCCTATTCACTGGCCGTTTCCACAATCTGTAACAACTGCGCTATTTCTTTTTCTGTCTTTGCCAAAAATACTGTATCATCTGCATCAGATTTCAGATTTATTTTCCCCCCAACTCCTCTGCGTTTTTCTTTATTATTCGTTCGCTGTATATATATTAAATAAAAGCGGGGGAGTATAAAACCGTCTGACAATTCGTCTCAAATTCGAATATATACTTCATTAGTGGCATATAATTTTTCAATGACTCTTACAAAAAAAATATCCAGAGGCTTTTAAATTGCGGTACGTTTTTACCTCTTCGAGACAGTTTGTACACCGTTGTGTAGAAAAACTTCACCTTTAGAACAGTAGTAACTATCGATATAACTTGTATGGAGGCCCTCCCAAAAAAAATAACACCGTTATAACTTTATCTTAATTACGAGTCGTCGACCACTTTGTATGTTAAAATTTATACTACGATAATTTGTGTCACTGTTAACATTTAACGCTATCGAAAATAATAGTGGGATATTTAGGTGGACGTATAAAATTAAAAACCGGAAGAAGGAACATCGAGCATTGAGGAAACTGGTTATATTTTATTTCACCATACCTTGAAAAGAATCATTGGTAATAATTCCAATACGAACATCGGGACATTGAGCAAGCTGGTTATATTTGTTATCACCATACCTTGAAAAGAATCGTGCGTCGTATACTCATCCGTCGTCGGAACATGTTGTAGGCGAAACTATTACGTCGAAATACCGCCACCGTATCGGCGAATTCTTGAAAATTTACCTTTTTTTTTTTTTCTACCTGCCTACAAAATACCACGACCTATATACATTGTCTTTCTTCATTAAAAGTCCAGCATGATGGTGACCGTTCCACTACATTAATATAGTTATATACATTCCGACAGTCTGCATACTGCGTAACGAAGGTCAAGTTGTTTAATATCGGTCCGATCCTTTTCATGTCTTTCCGTCGGGGAGTCGAGCATTTTATTCAATCGTATTTACCCCCCGAATTAAGCTAAAACGCAGCACATTAATTCGATTATCCAAGCGATTTAGGTTCTCTCTCTTTCTCTTTTTTTTTTCCTTTAAAACAAATAAAAAAGCTCTGCGCGTAATTTCCTAAGAAAACAGAAACAACGAACGCGTAATTTTATTACGGCGTATAAATAATTTACAACAGAAAACTCGCGCTGAGAAATATTAAAACCGAATTTTTACTTCGGCTTATCCTCGTAGTTCGCAGAAGAAATAACAAAAAAAAATTAACGAAACGAGGGAAATTCGCGTAGAGCGGTCGTTTTTCATTTTGCGCGGAAAATTACGATTTTTCACTCAAAATCTGCCATAAAATACTAAAGAAAAACATTCGTACACATTTGTAAAATTCGGAATTGGAGAGCGGGAAATTGTTAATTTTTACCGCATCATCATCATCATTATCATCGTTTTCATTGTCGTTCGTCTGCTTTAGCGGATGATATACGATTACCGTTCTCGGATAAACTCAGATTGAAAAATAGAATCAGATAATCTACGCGGTAATTTTCCGACATTATTGAAATATGCTTAGATTTTTTGCCTTTAAAAAGAACTATTACACCGCACACTTACTATATTACACACACATATTATATATATATATATTATATATATATATATATATATATATATATGCCATCGCCGATCGAAGTCTCACTATCAATAATGGCTGTTCTTATTAATGACCGTTTCGGTTAGTTTCTGTTTTTCTACCTCATCTTAAGAGATCATCTCTTTCCACGATATTTTTCTTCACCCTATGCTTCTTTTGTCATCTTTTTTCCTATCAGGACCAGTTAAAGGGGGGCTTGTATTTCAAACATACGTGCCCGCGATATTTCAGTTTTCGTATTTTTCTGCTTGGACAGTCTTTTCAAAAATGTCTTTATTCGTAACGTTATCCGTCCACGATATCTTCTCAATATGCGGCGATAAAATTTCGAACGATTGTAGCTTTCCTTCTAGCTTCCGGGTGAGAGCCTACATCTTGACTCCTTACAACAATACCGAAAGAGCATAATATCGGGAACTCCAAGTTGATGTCGTTCTGTGTTAATAGAGTTTTTTCATAGTTTCAATAATCGATCGAAATTCTATTAGCCTCTAACACGATATAACTGAAGTATCACGGGAATAATATGCGCGTGCATTTTTTTTTTTTTTTTTGGTATTCAGAGTTTATTAATTATCAAGGTTAGAGCTCGCTTAACATAATCTATTTGGGGAGTCTTTGAGTAGTAGATGATCGCATTCGATGGTTTACTATTAACGTTGTATCGTCATTACTTAAAATTTATCTGTAAATTATTTCGAGAAGATTAATAACGTGCATTGGAATTTATAATTTGACCGATACAAATTTTTGAAGACCGTTACTATAATTTCAAATAGCTGGGTAGAATCGGACAAAAATTTATAATTTTTTGCCGGTAAAATTCAATCCTAGAAAATGATTACGATTTTCTATCATTCTTTGTGAAGTGCTCCACACACGCACCAAAAATGAAAAACTTATAACACCCGGGGTAACGTTTCGTATGAAATTTTCACTGATTAAACGATTTATTAATATACGTATTATTGACGCTACCCAAAAAAAAAGTGTATATCACGCAATTTTAACTAATCAATGTGCTCCTGTGCTTTCAGAATTCACTAACATTAGCGGCGATATTAAAGCCTGGAAAATTTCACGAAAATGTAACAGCGTACCGACCAGCTCGACTTCTTTAAAGTTTTCGACAAATTTATACATAAAACATTACAGGAAATTATTGTAGTTTAGTTTTCATATTGAACATACCACCTGAAAGAGTTAAAAACTCGGGCGTGTCGTATAATAAACGCAAAAAGAAGCATTCGTATATTCTGAAGTATTACTTAGAAATATATTTGCAAGCAATCATTAGTAACACTCGATCATCTGTTTGTAAATTCCGATGGAATTACACATCAACATTATCTATTAATCATTACCCGGATAAATCGTCAAGCTCCGAAGTAGCCAAACGAAAATAATGATAAACCGTTAGAAAAATTGATCGTAAAAAATAGAGGGAAAATTTCATCGTTCCTAAAAATACTTTATTCATCATTAAGCTTAAAAATTATTTCGGAAGTCGTCTTAAAAAATTTATTATTCACCACAATAAGCCTTAAAAGATTATTTCGTAAATTATTTAAATACGAAAATATAATCAATTTAATCGTCAACTAGCCAACTTACCGACAAATGATAACAGTCGTTGAAGAATATGTAAAGATGCATCTTGGAACGCTTCCTCCACTACTAGATCCTCGTAACAACACGTTCGTATATGAAGATATCGATAAAGCCGAATTTCTGAACACGCATTACTACAATATTCACGCTAACATTGTGAATATTGGTAGTAAATATGAAATTAACAAAGTTTGGAAAGCCGTGAACGAATTTTTAAAACAATGTCCCACCTCGACCAACACCACGCTTATTACACCTAACGAAACATTTTCCCACATTAAGACGCAAAAGAACAAATATTTAACTGTTCTGGATAACATACCTACAACTATCATCAACAAAGATACTTCCAAAAGCTATGATTAAAATGATGAACTTAACAAATGCTATACTTGGCCTAATTTACTAGACTACAAGCTGGAAAAGAGTAAAAATTATGACATTTCCCGTTATTAATTTATTATAGCTATGATTATCATCATTATTACTATTTGTTATTAAATTTTAAGATAAACTCATCTAACAGTTGAAGATTGCTGTATATAAAAAAAAAATGCACGTTAGCGATAGACGTATATTTTGATCGAGAAATAGAATTTGATGATTTTATATATCTCATCCGTAGACTTTAGTACAATAATGGAACCTCTTAGCTCTTATCGAACAGATAAAAATAATTTTCTATCGTTTCATTTGTAATACGTCCTAATACATAATTAACGATATCGACATGCTAATACTCGCTTCTGTAGACTTTAGTACAATAATGGAACCTCTTAGCTCTTATCGAACAGATAAAAATAATTTTCTATCGTTTCATTTGTAATACGTCCTAATACATAATTAACGATATCGACATGCTAAATACTGGCTGAAATACATATTGCTCGAACGATGACATCATTTCGACATAAATGATACGTTAATCGAAACATTTCAATCTTTTTCCTTCGTTTAAAAAAATTATTTACAATTTTTTTTTTTTAATTTTTAATTAAAAACCCATTATTTAACCTACCGACTATGTTGTTACTCCCACATTCACTAGTACTCTATGGACACATACACACACACACACTCACACACGCATATATAACGAAATGAATTTTTTAATCAGAGTTTCTTTTCCGGTACTTAATTATAAATATCGTTACGGGGGAGACTTTTTAAGTTCGTTATGAGAGAATTATGGAATAGGGGTTTCATTTAGAAATGACTCCGTGTATCCCCGTTTTATCTAAACTACTAGTGTCCGTTATTAGTACGTGTCTAGCATTTATTATTTCAACTTTATCGCTCTCTGTTTATTTACTTAAAATGTGCAATACGCGAGTTTAATGTCAATTATAACAGTACATAATATTTTACATGTATATAAATATATATATAGCACATATACACATACACACATAAATAATTTATATATATATATAATCGTAATATTGTTCGTTGCTGAACGTCGTGACTAGCTTTTATACATTTATTTTTACGTACAAAATTAGCTAGCATTCAAGGCACTATTTTTATGCGATGCAGATGCGCGTGCATATGATGTTATACGGAATGAGGTGCTACTGCCTTCTCCGTGATAATTAAGAATTAAATAATGATGAAAACTTTATATGTCATGTGTTGGTGTAGAACCCTGGACCGTTGAGTTAACTCTAGCAACTACGCCACCGCGACATTGTACATTATATATATAAAACAAATCATTAATTAAAGAAAAGAATAAAACCCTATCAAAATTCAGACGTCAACCAACAATCGAAAACTTGATCAAATTTAAAAAAGCCAGATCACTAGCCCGGATAAGAATACGTGAATCAAAAAGCAATCACTGGCAAGACTTTGTTAAAACAATAAATGCGTCTACTCCTTCTAAAAAATTATGGAATCAAATCCGACAAATCGCGAATAAACGCACAGTCGAACCAATAACAGCAATAAAAGCAGGTTCCCGCATTACATATGACAAAGTTGAAATAACAAACGTTCTAGCCGACCACTTCTATCGAGTATCATCTAATCAAAACTATCCTGACGATTTCAGGAAGTACAAAGAAATAGAAGAAAGTACTAATGTCCCCGATTTCACATCATTAACTAACTTCAGCTATAACATTACCATGACTAAAAACGAATTTAATATCGCCCTAAATGCAATGCGGCCCTCAGCCGCCGGTCCAGACGGAATCCACATTTCCATGATAAAACAACTTAATTCATCCTCTAAAGAAGCCGTTTTGCACTTTTTTAATATATGGCAAACTCAGTCGTTTCCGGAGGCATGGAGAGAAGCTCATCTTATTCCAATACTAAAACAAAACAAGAATGTATTAGACCCGGATAGCTACAGACCGATCTCTCTCACAAATACCCTGTGCAAGTTACTCGAAAAAATTGTTAATAGTAGATCGCTGTGGCGGTTAGAAAGCTCAGAACTCTTGGATCCCTTACAGTTCGGCTTCAGGAAACAAAGAAGCGCTCAGGATCTATTAGCTAAACTTACAACAGACATTCAAAATAATTTAATAGAAAATAAAACTACAACTGTTGTCAGCTTTGATTTAGAAAAGGCTTTCGATAAACTCCGGAAACAAAGAATTCTTCTCACTCTATATCAGTGGGGATTTAGAGGAAATTTACCGATTTTCATTTGCAACTTTTTTACACCGCCGAAAATTTCAAGTAAAGATGAATTCTATTTTATCCGATACAAAAATTCAAGAAAATGGTACCCCTCAAGGATCTGTAATTAGCCCTACGTTATTTATTATAGCCATGACTAATATTAAACAACATATACCAACTCCAGTAAAGTACTGTATATATGCTGACGACTTATCAATATACTACTCAAATCGGGACTCTAAATTTGCGGAACCTTTATTGCAGAATACAATAAACGACTTAAATAACTGGGCTAAATCTCAAGGATTTACTTTCTCCTCATCAAAAACCAAGCATATAACTTTCAGCAAAAAACGAAATGTAATTACACCAAACTTACACATGGATACAATACAAACAGAAAATACAGATTCACTTCAGAAACTATGACTAATATTGGACCCGAAACTAAGTTGGAAAGAACACATAAACAAACTAAAAATAAAATGCTTGCAAAAAATAAATATGCTCAGAATGTTAAATAATTCATCGTGGGGATCTGACCGAGAAACATTAATACAGTTATACAAATCCTACATTCTAAGCAGATTGGACTACGCTAGTATAATATATGGTAACGCAGCCTATTCTACGCTAAAAAAACTCAACTCTATTCAAAATCTAGCTATTAAAATTGCCTTGAGAGCCTTTCACACTACCTCAAACACAGCTTTACACGTGGAAGCAAACATATTACCACTCCGATACAGAAGACAAATATTAGCACTAAAATATTACACACAATCAATTTGCACACCATCCAATCCAACATCCCAGTCCTTACAAACGAATAAATCTCATCATACTTTCTTAAACAAGCCAAATGCTTCCAAACCCCTATCAGAACGCGTTAACAATACATTAGCAAAACTTCAATATCGATTACCGCAAATTAAAACAAACCAAGCTCCAAAAATACCACCTTGGACAAAGCTTACAATAGCAATAAACACAGAACTGGAAAAATATAAGAAAAATTTAACACCTACAAATATACTCAAATCAAAATTTTACAACATTTTGGAAAAACAGTACGGCGATTATACACAAATATACACTGACGCATCAAAGTCCACAAACCAAACCTCATCGGCCTATCTTGCACCCAACCAATCCCAAGTATACTATCTACCAGAATCAGCCTCAGTTTTTACTGCAGAACTTCTTGCAATTTATAAAGCTTTAAAATACATATCTAAACAAGAACATAAATATGTAATCTGCACAGATTCTTACAGCGCTCTTAAACATATTCAAAAATATATTAAAAATACAAACTCAGATACTTTCAACCTAAAACACATTATTAACAACCTCATCTCAAATAACAATGAACTTGTTCTTTTATGGACACCAGCCCATTCGGGAATAGCTGGGAATGAAAACATCGATAGAATAGTCAAAACAACTCCTATGAATATAAAAACAATAAAATCAACTCACATTACTGATTTACATACAGTCCTTATACAAAAAATTAAAATGTCATTTCAAAAATTCTGGGAGACTCAATGTACACATACACACCTAAAGCCGAAATTAGGAAACTGGAAAACAACAGACCAGAAAGAAAGAAATACAGAAAAAACGCTAGCTCGACTACGTACAGGACACACATTACTCACCTCACAACACCTACTCAATAGGACCCCTCCACCCATCTGCCATGAATGCAATTAACAATTAAATATAAACCACATACTATTAGAATGTACAAAATACAGAAACCAACGTTTAAAATACAACCTAAATTATGACACAATCTAAATCCCATCGTCTAACTGCACTTGACCAGGCTTTAAGGCAACTTCCAAATAATTTTCATATTGTTGTTGGGGATTTTAACATTCGACTGCCTGTGCTGGAGCCTCGCATTGGTGAAAGCAGGGACTCTGTTGATTTCAGCGAGTTTCTTGCCTCTAGTGATCTGGTAATTATGAATGGTAGTGAGTCTACTTTTGTTAATTATAATGGTTCAAGTATTATAGATTACTTGTTGGTTTCTGCCAGTGCAACACACCTCTTAAATTATAAGCTAGTGGAGATGGATTTGGCATTCCATCGTAGCTTTATTTTTAATTTTAAAGGTATGATTAGGCGTCACCCTACTAGACAATTATACAAAATTGAAATGGATCAATTTGTTAGGTGTCTCAGCTGTTCATTTATTAATAATTTAATTACAAAAGTTGAAAATTGTCTGTCAGTTGGGCGGCTACAATCTTTAATTAGTCAACTCAATAAGTATCTGGCTGGGTTGATTAGTAAATGTTCAGTTCCTGTGGTTTCACCAAAGATTGACTGGTGGAATGACAAATTACAGAACTTAAAAACAAAAATTAATCTTATACGGAAAAAACTCTCTAAGTGTAAGGACTCCTTTCGTATATTTCTGTATAAGAATGTGCTAAAGGAGCTGAATAAGCTATATAAAAATGAAATTTTAAAAGCTAGATTCCAACATTGGAAGGACTTTGTTAGTGCTAGCACTGCTTGGGGTAGACTATATAAAATGCTGTTTAAACATAGGTCTGATGTATTACTGCCAGATATTAGGGCAGGCAATCAGACCATGGTCTCTGAGCATGAAAAACTCAATGCTTTATTAGACTATTTTTTTCCATCCAAAATTGATTCTCCTTTGATGGTGCTTCCTGTCGGTGGCTGTAGTTCTCCTGTTGTTGATTCCAATAAGATCTCAGATATTGTTAAAAATTTGTGTAATAGGAAAGCACCTGCTGATGACATGGTTAGTAATTTTCTGGTTAAAAAAATCCATTCTATTTTTCCTTCATTGTTGCAAACTTTATTTCAAAAATGTTTAGATTTTGGTCTTTTCCCGGATTGTTGGAAGTCAGCATGTTTAAAGCTGCTTGCTAAGCCTGGTAAAGATCCTTCTGAGTTGTCAGCTTATAGGCCTATCTCCTTGCTTAATTGCATGGGGAAGGTCTATGAAAAAGTTATCAATGGAATGCTACTTCAGGAGATTACAGTTATGGGCGTTTTGCATCACCACCAGTTTGGTTTTCGCTCAGGTTTATCAGCTGAACATGCAATTTATACTTTAGTTTCAACAGTGGAGCAGTACATTTCTGATGGCTGCTCTGCTGTTGTTATATCTTATGATGTTAAAGGTGCTTTTGACAATTGTTGCTGGTCAGCAATTGTTGATATACTTAAAAATAATAGCATTAACGCTTTTATTACAAATGTCATTATAGATTACTTTAAGAATCGTTCTGCAACACTTAAGCTTGGGTCGTCAGCTGCTACAAGAACACCTACATGCGGAGTTCCTCAGGGGTCGGTCCTTGGACCGACTCTATGGAACATTTTATACTCCACTGTACATCACAGTGTTGAAAAATATTGCTTTAATGTAAATGCCTGTTGTCAGCTTGTTTCGTATGCTGATGATCTATGTTTAGTGTTCAAAGCAGAAAGATCTTCATCTCTACCGCTTCTCACTTGTATTTCTAAATACTTGGAGAGTGTGGTAGCGGAGTTAGGACTAGTGTTTTCCCCTGCAAAGTGCCAATTTTCTGTGTTTGGCAATGATGCATTCATTACCCAGATCAGAAGTCTGGAATTATTATCTGATTCCAGCATACCATATACTTCAGAATTGAAATACTTAGGAATTATTATTGATAAGAAATTATCTTTCATCCCTCATTTCCAGTATGTTTCTGGTAAGTGTAGTGATATTTATAACAAGTTACTGCGCTTACAGAATAATGCTTGGGGTTTATCATTTAGAGAACGTCTGATACTATATAAAGGCCTCATTCAGGCCCATTTTGGCTACGGCGCAGCCATTTACGTTAATAAAAGAATTATTGCTCTAGCTAACAAGCAGCAAAGGAAGTTTCTACTTCGAATTGCTTCCTTGTACCGGACTACACCTACCTCTGCTGCCTGTGTTCTCTGTGGAGTGCTGCCACTTGATTTATTTCTTGTTGGTAGGGCTCTCGTTGGTGAGCACAGGCTCAAGGGGGGGTGTGGTACAGATTTCAAGCATTCGAACCTGCTAGATGGATTCTCAGTACAGTCTATGTGTTACCGTGAGTTTAAAAAGTATATTTCCTCCTTATTAATTGCGAAGTGGCAGTGCAGATGGGATGAAGCCCAGACCGGTAGGAAGACTTATGCCTTCCTGCCTGTTATTTCTTTGCGATTGAAGATGTTATCATTTGACGTTAACTTTTATAGTTCTCAGGTGTTGTCAGGTCATGGCAGGTTTGGTTCCTACCTTCATAGATTCCATCTTGTTGGTGAACCTTGCTGCACCTGCTGTAACTTGGGTGAAGTAGATGATATTCATCATACACTGTTTATTTGTCCCGCATTTGATTCAATCCGTCAGAAACACAACATTAGACCTACTGATGTATATCCTGTTGGCACGAAAGTTAGGGGCTTCCTTTTGCTTGCTGAGCAGGTTATGTTGTTAAAATTTAAAATTTCTTAATTTCACGGCAGTCTTCATTTGGTTGTAGTGGGGTCAATGGCTCTTGTTTTTAGTTATTAATATGTGCATATGTGTATGTACATGTCTTTTTATATATATTATGTTTATAAATTATAAGTTTGTAGTTAAATTTAATAATCTTTTTTTCCTTTTTTTTCTTAGGTATAAGCTATACCTTTTAAGATAAGTCTATTTCTTTTTGCTTTTTTTAATATTTTTTCTTTTGCTTTTTTTAATATTTTTTCTTTTACTTAATGTTTTTATTTTTTAATTAATCTTTTGTACAAACTCAATACTATTTACTTGATGGTAGAAGGGACTATGTATTCTCATCCCTTCTTCCATCACAATAAGTTAATTTTAAGTGTGGAGGTCTCTTCGTTTGTGTTGGGACCTCCATTTCTCTACTTTAACTCCCTTTTTTTTATTAGAAGGAGGGGGTTTTTAGTGGGTAAAAATCCCACACGCTGATTTTGGTTCCCTTGTAGTGCATCTATGTGCACTGCAGCAATAAAAACAAAATTCTTATGTATCAGTGTCTTATGAAGATTTTCCCCCTCCCGCTTTAAAAAAAAAAAAAAAAAAAAAATCATGACACAATAAAAACAATACTCGAAGATAACCCGGACAAAATTAAAAATCTTTTACAGTACCTTACAGAGACTAACCTAATAAACAGCTTATAATCAACTCTAAGACGCAAATGATCCCGGCAATTGAGCGTCTATAAATAAAAAAAAAAAAAAAAAAAAAAAATTGTGCTATTTTAATAATCATTTATTTTATATTTTAAAGAAATATATATATATATATATGTTTATTTCGTTTATACGGATCACAAAATAGCTTTACTGAGAAATTAATAATAAGTGAAAGTAGCAACTTACATTCCGAAGCACCGAAATATAATACAAATAAAAAATTAACTTAGGATTATATACGTTTATACATTCACAAGTCTACACATACACACACACACGCAAGCACGTATTATGTATATAAATGGTAATTAGGCTATAAAGAAGAATATTCGTTATCTAATCTTTTTTTTTTCAGATGTACTCAAGAAACAACCAAAAAAAAGCCATTCCTAAAAACCGTAGTGGCCTTATAACTGGTTTTCTATTATGTTGAGTCTTTCATCATCATTGTACACCCTAACGAATATAAATATAAAAATAAAATAAAGATAAATACACACACACACACACACATATATATATTGTGGGTCACCCCTCCCATGAAGAGTGATTCGTAATATAGAGTCTACCAGCAAACTCCGTTAGCCTCTCCTCTTCTACCTCACATCCGCCTTCACGAGGTGGTCCCTGTTACGCAGAGTAACCTAGAGGAAGATTGGGTAACCAGCCCCAATGGAGATCTAGGTCTGCAAACAAAAGGATGATTGAAGGTCTAAAGGCTGGCGTTATCAGGTATTATAAAAAATGGCAGCCTCTAGATGGATGGTAAACAGAGATAGGTTTGCTAGCCTAAGATACGGCAGCGGACGATTCTATCATCATGAACAACGGTGGCGTATCAAGCTCTAGTAAGTCGCGCTCCTACCAACCCCTTTCCAAGCCGAAGTTAGTTCTCGTGGAAAGGTAAGACCTACCCCCTTAATACCAAATGAAATGAATCACAAAACGAAACGCCCTCAGTACCCTGCATCGAAGAACCTTAAAATAACAGGGGACCTTAGGTCGATGTACAAAAGGAGGCATCGACCCGGACATGCGATCCGTCAACACACTAAAACATTGTCGATAGCAACATACAATGTACGAACCTTGGCGACAGAACAGAGCTTACAGCAATTACTTTACGAAGTTGAGAAAATCAAATGGAATATCATTGGATTAAGTGAAGTAAGGCGTATAGATGAAGAAAAATTGGAACTAAAGGATTGTGGACACGTAATCTACTGGAAAGGAACGCAGCAAAAACAACATGGAGTAGGCTTTTTAGTACATAAAGATATAAAAGAAAACATAGTCAAATACAAAGGAATATCGGTGCGACTAGCCTATTTAATAATTAACATAGATAAGTCTACAACTTTAAAAATTATACAGGTGTATGCGCCTACCATTTCATATAGTCAAGATGAAATTGACGAATTATACGAAAATATTGAAAGTATATTATTAGAAGAAAAAACAACAAGCACAATAGTAATGGGCGCGAGACTAGGGATTGCACAATATACACTAACAAATACATAGGACCTCAGGGATATGCAGGCAGAAACGAACGAGGAAATTAGCCGCGTTCGCACAAGAAAACAAACTATACGTTGTAAATACGTTTTTTAAGAAAAGATTAGAACGGAGATGGACTTGGACGGGACCAAATGGAATCATTAAAGCTGAAATTGATTACATTCTAACGTCCGACATAAATATGGTAAAAAATTATAAAGTTTTAAATAGAGTGCAGACTGATACTGATCACCGGACGGTAAGATGTGAAATTAAATTTAAAAAAAAAACTCGAAAGATACCATCATTTTGCCGAGTATAGAAATAAGCCATCAGCTGACAGTCTAAAACAATGTTCAAATATCTATGCAGATACGATAACAACGCTAATTCATGAACAGACAGTAAATAAAACAAATATGACGTTAAATAAAATAGAGACTAAAACATGTAATGAAAACTGCGGCAAAAAAATGTGTTCGTAAAGAAAACAAATGCAAACGAAAATAAGCGGAGAAAACAGTAAATCTTTTAGAACGTCGAAAAGAAATAATACAAAAGACAGGAAGGCAATCTGCGGAGCACGTTGAAATAAACAAATTAATAAGAAAAGGTATAAAAGAGGATTTAAGAACATATCAAGATTAAAAAATACAAGAGTTTGTAGAAGCAAATAAAGGACCGAAAATATTAAGGCGTAAATAGAAAAGAAATCGAGTCGATATATAATGAATCACAAGAAGAGATATAGGATAAAGATGAAATAATCCGAACTATATATAAATTTTACAAATCACTGTATGCTGATGACAGGAATACATACATAGGTCATGGTTTCAACACAAAACAGCCTGTTGATATAAATGACATTACGGAAATATTAGAAAGTGAAACTGTATTTGCGATAAAACAAATGAAATATGGGAAAGCATCAGGAGAAGATGCAATAAGGACTGTTGTAAAAGAATTAACATATAAGTTTAACCGTTGTATTCAAGAACAAAAAGTACGAAATTCGTGGAATAATGCAACCATAATTTTTTACTACATAGACCAATTAGTCTGCTATCGACAGTCTGGACTCGGGTAGTAAGTTGTTATCGAGCGTATAAAAGTTTTTAAAAGAATCATTTTATTATTATGAAAGTTCAGGAAGGATAGACTTTTCTTGAACTTATTTTCCAAGTGTAATGTTTTGGTTAATTTTTATGAATATTTAGTTACGATCGAGTGTTGCTGTTTTCTCATTTTGAAAGATTATCTCGACGAAATGTGTGTACCTTTATCAGTTTTTAATATATTTTGTTTTCTAGTTCGTAATTGAATTTGTCCTAGTCTATGAATTAATTATTTTTTTTAGCTTTGCGCGCTACTAGTATTTTCATCTCACCGCGAGTGACTTAAACAAAAAATAGTTAATGTAATCTCGTTGTTTTTCTTCGAGATATTCAAACAATTCGATTTATATTATTAATATATATTTATCAAATAAAAGTTGAAATATCGCCTTCCGCTCGAGTTAATCCATCCGAGAGTAATTTACCGTCGAGATTATAAACGATTGCTATCGGCTATATTAAAAATTATTAAGTACGAGCGCGGGTGGGGGTATAAATCTAAACTGTAAAAACGATCTGGATTAGTCGATCGGTATTGAGACGACGAATCGTATATTAAACTGAATAATATAGACATTTATAGTCGAAGTAATGCGCCGCGAATATTTTTGGAATTTTACCAAATTCATAGGATTTTATTTAATTTTTTTCAAGGTCGAACCGAATATAATCCGTCCCACAAGACAAACCGAACTTTATTTTAACGAGATTAGTTCAATATTGCCATTATTGCTGTTATTAATAATATTATCATCAACTTTTTATTATATTATTATTATTATTATTATTATTCCGAATTCACGAAAGCTCTAGTGTCACAATAATCCGAACAACAGGGCAAGTTGTTGGACTCATGGAAGCCGGTGTTATTAATCCAAGCGATAACGGCTTATGACTAAGCTTGTGTTTTACTTACATATATTTACATTTAATGAAAATGAAATTAGCATGCTTGACGTGTGTTTTTGTGAGTTTACTTGTATTTGGTGGCATATGTTACACCAATTAGCTCATCAATTCATTGATGTTATTTTAAGTATATGTATATATGTGTGTGTGTGTGTATGAATATGTATGTATATGTATATATGTTTATATATATGTATGTGTGTGTTTGTTTGTATACGTCTGTTTTTCTAAATTAATATAATTCGATTATTAATTCTTAATGTGACTAACCTTCGAACATATTACGATGAGTTTTTAATTTAGTTAAACGAGCAAAACTATCAATACGATTATACGATAATCACACAGAATCTTGGTTATATAGTGACGAAGTAGATCGATATACGCAACTCCCGGTTATACGATGAAATCGCAGTGTAGAGAGGTGAAAAGGTCAGGGGGGAGTAGTAATCTATGTGAAAGATAACGTACGTTACAGTAGCATAAATGTACAAGTATTATCCGCTAATTTCTGTTGAATTAGGTAAAAACGTTTGTATTTATCGATTCTGCAATTCACATCATTCGTTATTTCTAAACGATCTAAATAAAATTATCGACATTTCGGACAAAATATCTTATACAAAAGGTGATATAAATATAAATTTGTTAGACTGTGAAAAAAGTAGCTCATATCTAAATGAAATGTATTGAAACGGATTTCAAAGTACTGTAAATAAGATAACTTATAAAGAACATAGGACTGATTATGAGTCTTGTTTAGATCACGTTTTTTTTTTTTGTACGAAGAGTTAGTAAGGACGATAATAATATAAATATTAAATACGAATTAGTAGATGTGCAATTTTTAAAACATCTCGGAGTAAGCATTCAGCATCCAGAAGAAAAACAAAATAGGTAACAAATGAAATTATACAACTCGTAAGAGAAAAACAATTTCTACATAAGTTAGTCGAATTCTTCCCTCGTGACATTAACGTCATTAGTAAATACACACGAATAACGAATAAAGTGGCAGAATGCCGCACGAAGGGCTAAAAATGACTACTATACTAATATTTAAAATAGGTGTTGTCAAAACTAAGAGAAATATTGGTCGGTAGTTAAAAGTGTTATGGGTAAACAACAGTATAGTTGGACCATACCTATTTATGATATATGTAAATGATTTGTGTAATTTATCTATTGTTAGTTACGCCGATGATACGCTCTTGTGAGATAAGCTAAAGGAATCACATGGTCTAAAGTTGAGTGTTCACCGACTTGGGAAAGGTGAGAAGGTCTTTCAAAAAAAAGTAAATAATTCACCGGTCTCTTTATAATGATCGGCTATCACAGCAAATTTGTGGCACCACCGGGTAAGGGGCTGACCATTCACTTCAACCACTACTGATTCATGTATTGTCATCCCCAGCGGTAGCTTTAAGAATGCCCTTACGATCCTTAGAAAGCGGTCCATCTACAAAAATTTGTCTACATCTATTTTATATGTATTGACAAGTTTAGCACTAGTGTGATTTACTGAGTTTTACTGTACTTCCCCTGCTGTTCTAAAAATAGATAACCTACCTTCTTCCATTATTACTACCGTAATGATTATTATTGTTTTCAGTACTATCCCGATTTTTATTGTTATCGTTATTATGAATCGCGACGTATTTTTTGAAAAATTATATGATATTCAGGGGAAGTATATATGATTGGTTCGAAGTTATTTAGAAAATAGTTATTATACTTATGAACAATATTTGCAGAAATTAAGTACGGCTCGGGGCAGTGTGTTAGAACTGTTTTTTTTTTTTATCGTCTATGAAAATGATTTGTACAAAATATAAATAGACGATTATTCAGCTATGTCGATGATATTAACAGATGATTCAAGATATCCAAAATTGTTACAGATGAATTAATTAATTTATTTTTTTAAATTTTATTATCATATTTCCGTAATAACTCAATATGTCAGTAAAATTTATCATCGCGCCGAAAGGATATTAAATTTTGTCCGTCAATTTGAACGGGTCAAAAACTGACGCCGCAATCTGGTACTAGTTTTTGGGATTGCTGTTTTCCGGATAAAAAACGGCAAACGTAATTTCCTGCTGAAAGGGTCTAAGTCATTTAAGAAAGAGGTACGTACTGAAAGTCCTGCGTGTTAAGCTTCTGTTAGAATAACGATGGGACGAAAAATGAAATTTATTCAGAATCGGTCGCTAACGTTTTAAAGGAATTTATCTTTGCGGCAGCGCTAGTCACTACAGAAATATGACAGAAAGGAAATGACCTCTGGAAGTTTATCCTATACCATTACCAAAACATTACTACCGTTACTATGATTAATCGCGTTAAATATAATTCAAAAATAATCCAATAAAGAACAAGATGACTTTTTTTTTTAAAAAAAAAAAAAGAGTAACCGAACTTTTGAAACCCTAAAAAATTTTATACGGGAAATTCGAGAAAACTTTGAAATAGGAAATAAGGTAAATTTATGTTAATTTTAAAAGAGTTTCTCAATTTTTTATTTAAATATAGTTGCTTTATGCAAAGAAATAAAAAAGAACAAACGAAAATTAACTGACCCGTGTATATATGGCAAAATTAACGAGTGTTCGATTTGAATACTTACGTGTTTATAACATCCAGAAAGGCATTATTGGTCCTGTTGGAAACTAGGAAGAAGAAAAATGTCATGGAGATCCGATATGCGTCGGTGATACAAGACTTCTACAGAGTGTAGTTAGCAGAGGTGTCCAAGGACAAAGCCAGAACAGCTGTATTGATCGCAAAACTTCGGTGGGAGGTGGCGTAAAAAGAAGAATAAACGAGATTTGTTTATACCGTTTTAAGTACTCTAGTTTCATCTAAATATTTACACTTTTGAATTAAATAAACGGAAAACAGAAAGCGATACTTTAAGAATTAAATGAAATCTTTAGTAAATCACGTTATCATACAGATTTCAGAAGTGCGTCAATAATTTGAATATATTTCAATACATAATGAATATATGTAATCGGTATTAAAACCCAATAATTTATTCTAGTAAAAATATAACTAAGAATTAGCGTTTTCATCAAAATAGGACTACTTTTTAATCGGTTCTCTAACAAAACGTACTAATGTCAATCTGCGTTCCATATGCTAAAATTAATTAAATAAAATTGCGATTACTCTCGCTGTTAAACTCTTATTATTAAATCCGAAGTAAACTTCGATAAATACAGTAAAAAAAAAAATACAATATTTCAGTCGAAATGGATTACTTCATTTCAATCGAAATAATAACCGAATAATAGAAGCAGTGGCGAACCCGGGATTTATAAACATCACCGCCAAAAAAATAAAAAATTCCGAATAAAAATGAATAAAATATACGCAGCCGAATGTGTAACAAAATGCGGTAGGGAAAAATAATAATATATAACGTAATTAAATTAAGAAATATTTATTAGAATAACGTTAAAATCCGTCATAAGACGTATAAAGAATTATCGTTTAAAATGTCGCTTAAAAGTTTTCAAAATATAACTTCTTACCAACGTGTCGACTTTGAAATTCGGAACGACCAGATAAAACTTAATTTTTATAACGGATGACGACTCTCTCATTAAAACTTACTTACCAACCAAGTAATAGCCAATTACTACGAGACAGGCGGTAGTTTTTCATTTTTACTCTAATACCATCGCCGTCATTTCGAAACCATCTCTCCCTCTCCTAGACCAACGCGACCCTATTATCGGTGGCCAGTAACCTTTGTCTGACATTTATATGTAATAGCCGGCTTGATATATCGTGATGGCGATTTTGACAGTTTTAGTCGGATGTATTTAATTAAAAGAAGAGAAAAAATGTTTCTTCGCTGAAACGGAAATGACATTTCATTTTTCGATGACAGTTTCTAATCTTAAAATATTTTTTTCTTTTCTATATATATATATATATATATATATATATATATATATATATATATATATATATATATAAATTCATTATCCCGCGAGTTACCTATAAAATATGTTTTCCAACAACTTTTGAGTGTGAACCCCGTAAAAATGAAAACATACGAAAACTATATCGAATTTCTACGTTATTAAGATGTGACACGGTCGATGTAGAAAACTTTTTTTACGTATATGACACGTCTACGAAAATTTGGTGTACTACGAACGAAATTAGAAGACATCGGAAGAAAGACCGACCCAACTAGTATGGAATGTTCCGCTCCAATCGCAAACCTTTGAAACACTAGTTCAAATATAGGCTATGACCCAGAGAAGACGGACGGTTATGTTGTTTTCCGAATAAGTCAAAAAATAATCGGCCAAAAGTTTTTAATGAAATTTTATTTAAGAAAACAAGAGATTAGCTTACAATCGTTTGTGGAACACAATATCGTTTAGACGACCGCTATTTGCAACAATACATTCATTCAGTCTTTAGAAAATTTTCGAGCACAGGTCGCTGAATTTTTGAAATTTCTTCAGAAATCCGAGTTTTCACGTCTTGCACATCTCGCGGACGTGTTTCGTAAACGCCGGGTTTATTTTACGCTGTAGCGGTGTTACCAACTGCGCTATTCAAAAGACAAAATCATCCGTTTTCCCTGTGTCATCCTATATTTTACAAAATTATTTTACATCCGAAACTAAATTCCTCCCGTGCCTCTGGTCTTAATAGCGTAAGGAAGAAGAACAATAACATTTGTTTACGATTCGACAGCGCTGACGGTAATTTTTAGCAGCGCATAAAGAATAATAAAGTAGGAATAGAAGAAAACAGAATATAGGCTCGTTCAAATATAAATAATAAACGACCTTTTAAAGAATATTTCTTGAAATACATATAAGAAAATACACGTTTGTATATATATATATATATAAAATATAACAAACATAGCACTGACTAATAAATAATGAAATAGGAATAGTGGAAAACAGAATATATAGACCTGTTCAAAAATGTTAAATACATATACGCAAATACCGCATGTATATATATATATATATATATGCACACTTATACACTTATGTACATGTATAGTGTAGTAACTGAACGATGGAGCTCTGATCATTTTTTTCTGTTTTTTTGTTTTGTTTTGTAAAACCGTGTTTGGAATATATATATATTTACATACGAATACTATAAAAAATCATTACATACACAATTATAACTGTGTAGAATATTTTCCGAAGTTATAACCAAAAATGTCGCAGTTTTGAAATGCATTTTTCTTTTTTTGGAAAAATCTTTCAAACGAATTTTCCTTAAATATTAATTCTTTCGCAGGCGTGGATTATAAGCCGGGAAACACCATAATCGCGTTTAGATTTTACTAGTGAACGATGTATTCTTAAAAGTGATGTTTTGTCTGCACCGTATGTTAGCCGCTCGTGAGAAAGTTTAATCGTCAAGAGCATGCAGTTTTCAAGTGGTTATTCTCTAGTTTAGTTTTTCGTCAAATATCAAACTTAAATATTCGATGGATGACGTAGAATTTAATATTTTGTTATCAAGGATACGATGAGCACAATTGCGAATAGGGCAGAAATGTATTATTTTAGTTTTAGTAGACGAAAAAGATAATCTCTTTTGACCGGCTATTGAGCTTATTAGTGACTTATTGAAGGACTGTTTCTTCGTCTGAAGTCATTACATCAAATAAATATTGTCAGATGGTCAACAAAAAGGAAATTGAAACACTAAAGGAGTTAACTATTCAACAATAGAGTTTATCGCAATATTAAGCAGTGTTGGACTTAATACAGAGACTTAAGGCACGCCGTTAATGATATTATGAGGGCTAGATTATCTCTTAGTCTATTCGCGATGTTCCAATAAATTTTTTATAAAAACTGTCATACGTCCACGTATATTTTGTGTAATTGTTTGTTGAATTTTTTGATTATTGACCTTAAGCCTTGTTGAAGTTATTAAGTTTACATGCTGTTTTTTTTTGAGAATACTTCGGTGATTGTATTTCGAAGATGGTATTGAAGGTATGTTGTCGATCGCGAAGCTTGGAATCCGCACTGATTTTTTTTTTAGATAATTTGTACTCGTATATAGAACTCATTGTAATCGGATAGTAATGATTTTTTCCAACATCGTACAAAGAACGGATGTTAAGGAAATTCGCCTGAAGCTCTGTTCAGTTGGGTTTTTGTTTAGTTTTAAGATTCGAATCATTTCTGACATGCGCCATGATTATTCTGAGAAAGTACCAGTCAGTCAAAATCGGTTGAAAACTTCCATTAACGAGTAGACTAGTTGGTTTGGAACAAATTTGAGCATTACGAATTTTATCGCAGCCTGCAGCTGCTGGTTGTGTATTCTGAATAGCACGATGTAGCTCTTCTAATGTTGTTGCTTTTAATGAGAATCATCATTAATACGAAGCAGGGACTGTGCGAATGAGTGATTGCAAAGGCTTATTTGAAGCAGCTGCAAACTGATTGTCAAATTCTACGGCTGCTTGGTTAGTGTTGGTGATTTTAATATTCATTTCGAAAATATTTATCAAATATAAAAATATTTATCCCGATGCAGGCAAAAGAAAATGCCCGTTAGGAAATGTCGTGAGAATTACCGAAACCTAGGATGGTAAACACTAACCGTTGGCATATTTACTTCTCTTTCTGACGAAGTTTTTCATTTTTCTTTTTATTAGCCGGTTAACGTTTTCAATTTTACGACGGGAGCAGTTCAATGTCGAAATAAATATGTTTCTCCTTTCTGATTGGAAAGAAGATATATCGATTTCTTATCGAGATGATATTCCGTTGACTCGACGAACATACATACATAAATCTATTATACATATTATATATATATATATATAATATATATACACTACACATATATAAACGTGAGAATCGCTTGTATACACGTGTATCGATAAAACATGTTACATAGACTCCCGGGAGCTTTAAAACTGCCGAAAATTCGTATCCAAAAGTACAATAAAAGATCGTGGAATTAAAATCGGATTTCCCGGAATACAAAAAAAAAACAACATAATCGTTGTCAGAATAAACGATACGATAATAAATAAAGCCAATAAAAAAAAAAACTACAATTATATTGGCGCGATGGTATAGGCGGAATGACATCAGACGACGATACTGATGTTTAGCGATATTAACTAAAAGAAGGAATAAAAGGAAATTTGAAGAAAAAATTGGAAAATAACGAGATGAATTACGTATATGTCAATTAATGGAAAGTTAGTTTTGTTTGATTAGAGAAATAACTAAACCTTCATTTGTAAAAGCGAACGAAATTTAGACATTCGCTGATCTAAACTGAAGAAACTGTCAAATTTTTCAACATTTCATATTTTGTCCGACAATTTTGAAATTCTTATTTGATAAAAAAAAAAAAAAAAAAGAAAAAAGGAATCAGAAAAGAATCGAATAGGGAAAAAAACGTTCCCAAAAAATGTTTCCGTGCGAAAATCTTTAATGTAAAAATAATGATCCAGCTGAATTAAATTTAAACAGAAAGAATTTAACGACGGCACATAATTTACTTCCAATAAATTACAAGGTGATGAAATGTACGAACATTGTGGATAAACAAAAGATGAACACTTATATATATACATATATACACACACATATATATATATATATATATATATATATATATATATCATACTGGTATGGTTCTCCTGGATGTTGCAAAGGCTTTCGATACTACTTGGCATAAAGGTATTATTTACAAAATGATAAAATATCAGTTTCCTCGTTATGTAATCAACGTTATTAGCAGCTATTTAGCAAACAGACTATTTTACGTTACCATCAATGATTCAAGGTCTACTATGAAAACGTACTCAGCGGGGGTCCGCCAAGGTAGTATTCTGAGTCCCTTTCTGTTTACTTTGTTTTTATCTGATTTCCCAAACCTACCTGATATTCAGACTGCTCTTTATGCAGACGATACAGCTCTTTTCTGTACTTCTTATATACCTAAAGCAATTACTAATAAATTACAGTCAGGAATAAATTGTGTCTTTCGTTATTATAAAAAATGGCAAATTGATATTAATTGTGATAAAACGGAGGCTATATTTTGCACCCGCAGGCGTCCCACGTTACCTGCTGAAGTTAAGGTCAACTCTACCACTGTGAGTTGGTCAAAACATGTTCGATACCTCGGGGTAGTCTCGGATAACAGACTAAATTTTAACATGTCAGTCATACTACCTTGAAAGCTAGCAGGAGTATATCTGCCATATATCTATTAATCAACAGAAAATCATTTCTTAATGTAAATAATAAACGTAATGACGTACTGTTGTCCAGCTTGGAGTTTTATTTCAAATACAAATTTTAATAAGTTACAAGTATTTCAAAATAGGTGTCTCAGATGTGTGCTAAATGTCCCTAGATACCACAAAATCGTTGACACGCATACTGAAACATGCCTTATATTAAGGACCATATCTTAAATTTAACGCGTAAGTTCTGCGATGATTGCTTAGTCCACGATAATAGTTTAATTTCTACCATCGGTAATTACGATTAATTCCAATTTATGTATAAAGTATAAACATAGAAGGCTCAAACATAACCTGTTGTAACGTTATATGGCGATTATTTTAGGAATTAATATTCCTTCTTTATTTATTTTTTAATGTCTAACGTGTTTTTTCTTTTGTTTTATTATTACTATCTTAATTTTTTGTCTTTTGCTGTACAGTTTTTTCAATTATTTTTTGCTGTCATTATAAGTATAATTACTTCTTTTATTTATTACGGGTCTTTGTATTATTTCTGATGTACGGCGAGCCATCCTGGGCGTTACGTAATTATTATTTAAAATTTTTGGTTTGTGTATACTCACTGTAAATTATGCTGAAATATACGTTGTTGTTGTTGTTGTTGTTGTTATATACATATGCATAAATAAAAAAGACAATGAACAACGAAAAACGAACATCCCTTCAGACACACATCTTAACTCTGAGATGACTTTGAACGATCGAACGACTTCAAAAATGGTAACATTAAGACTTGAGATTATCAGCGAATAAGTTAGAAGCCTAGGAAGTAATCTCTCTGATTAGATGACGATATCAGATAATTCAGGCGCGATGTCTTTGATTGATATATGTCGATGAATAATTGGAAGTTTGTAAATGATAGTGGGTAGGAGCTTTCTTTATATTTAAAATGTTGTTCTAAAGGGTGAAATAATTGTTTCAATGAGCCATGGAGTACAAGCTAGTGAAGTGTTATCTTCAGATTCTGTATACACGCTGATCTTCCGACATGATGAATTAGATTTGTTTTTCTTGTTTCTTTTTGTGTTTTTTTTTTTTGATCTTCTACGGTGGTTTCAGCTAATTTTAAAGATTTTGAAGAGGTTGTAGAAAATTGTCTTTTGGAAGGTCATTATATTGTGCTCTAGAGTTACTGTGGTGAATATCATCCACAGCATTTGAAGTATTTTGGGAGTTATATCGGTTATTTTTAACGAAGGGAAGTGATCTGTTTTTTCATTATGTGTATATACTATTGGCGAGTTGGCGTTATTTTTAGGATCAGCTGGAGTGGTTTCAGAAGTCTCGTATGGTGTTTCATCTGTGGAGACTGTTCTTATTTTGTCAGTTTCTATGTTTTACGCGTTCGATCATCAGTTTATAGAGGTACACGCGGAAGCTTTGTGATCAGACGAATTACAGTTGAAACAGACTAGGTCGGCACATGTGAGAAACATACGATAATCCCGATCCTTATATGGGAGTAAGAAAGAACTCGGTATTTCTATATCATCAATGTTGGAAACTTGACGCCTCGAGCTCGCAATATGTCCGATTTCTTCGTCTAATGGTTGAACTCTAAGAATCGAAATAGACGATAAGTTTTTCGATCAGATGTGATTGCAAAATATTATTTGGTAAAACTGCCGATACGTTATGCAATACAATTTTTTTTACTATGATAAGTCTAGCATTAATCTTACGGTTATTAATGGTGATGTTATCGTATGATTTCACGAATTCGACAACTGTTAATTTCTTAAAACTCATGCAGCGATTATGTTTTTTTTTACAGAGTCGTTTACTGGTTTAAGTGATATAAAATATTTTCGCGTGTAGTACCTCGTGTGTACGGGAATATTATAACCCTGCTCTTCATTTGGATAAGAAAATTCGTTTAATGGTGTTATTTTACTGTTAGGTTTAGTTTCGGTTGTTTCAGCGAAAGAACGATGTATAGAAACACGGAACACCGCACGTCAAATGATAATAACACATCGAATGTTGGAAGTTGATCTTTCATAAAAACTTTCGAAAAATTATTTACTTTCACATCTGATAAAAATTTGATAGGGATTTTCAATTACCTTTTTTTTTTTGTCAGAATTTATATAAAAACCTTGTCCTTTCTTACTTCATTAGGATTTACATAAAACCCTTTTCCAAGCTTTTTTGTGATGATTAATGAACTTGGATATTTAGTTTATATTTTTCTTTTTTCTACCAATCTATCATTTGCTTTTTGATTATTATAAGAATTTACAAGTTTTGTATCAATTTTTGAAGTCGCTGTTACAATTGATACAGTCCCTGTTAAAGCAGGTAAAAATCCGCCAGTTTTATTGTTTTCATTTATATATTCTAATTGAGGAATTTTCAATTGTAATTTGACGGAATTTTTTCTTTAATTCCTTTTTAATTAGTTTTATTTTATGTTTTGATAAAGGTAAATAAGTTTCATTCATTGTTCAAATTAACAGATCATGATCGGTTTCTTCAATTTTATTCCTTCAAGAATTAATTTATTTAATACGTTTGCCCCGCCGCATAAATGCGGATTGAGGAACCATTTAAAAAAAGTATCAACACTCCGTATCTAATAGACCTCTTCTATCTTCCAACAACGATGCGAAATAAGAAATAATGCTCATTTGTTAGAAAGTAAATTTCATTATTGCGATTATTAATAAAATTGTAGATTTTAATAAAGATGCAAGAATTTCAATTTAAATTCGGATGATAAGCGTATAGTTAAAAATTAAAGAAGAAACACTTAAATGTTCCGTACGATAATTATAAATCAGAATGTAACAGGTGATTTGTGAACGCGGGAGATTTTTCTCTTTATGGCAAATTTAAAGGAGGTAAATTGTTTAAATTTCCTAATACATATGCATGTATCTACATATAATACTTGTATATCGCTACGCACGTATATAAAAAACCCGGTCAAAGTATATTACATACAGCCGAATTGTTCATGGCGATATACACCCTGTGAAGCTCGGGGAATAACTAAAAAAAAAACAAAAGCAACCCAGCTTACGTAACACGATTCGCGAGCTGAAATAATACAAATTCGTCGTTGATACCCAAATTCTAATTTAAAGTGTCACTGCTGTATCTTAATATATACTTTATTTCATTTCTATTGGCAGTTTAAACATTCTCCCGTATAAGACGATACATCTTCATCCAGTCGATTTATTATATAAATATATATATATAATATATATATATATATATGTATGTATATACATATATAATACATATCAAGAGAAGAATTCAACTAGCACGGAGTGCGATGGTTAAACTAACACGAATATGGAAAGATTCATCTGTTACGAAAAATACAAAAATTCAACTTCTACCCACTCTGATTTTTCAATATTTCTGATATGGGGCAGAAACGTGGACGATCAGAAAGTCCGATTCGCATAAATAGTTTCGAAATATGGTGCTGGAGGCGGCTCCTTCGAGTTTCGTGGATGGAAAAGTCTATTCTGGAAGAAATTCGTCCAACCCGCAGATTAACGACGGAAGTTCTCGCACGTATTATGAGATTTTTTGGTCACATCATACGAAAACATGACGGAATCGAAAGAACAATAGTTATCGGAAGAATGAATGGTGTGCGGCCAAAAGGCAGAGTACCAATTAAAGGGACAGATGCAGTGACTGCTGCAGCTCGGATGTCATTTTCAAAATGTGTTCATGATGCCGAAGATCGCCCAGGATGGAGGCAGAAAATAATGAAACTGTTACCTTGATCGCGATACTCCTATGCGGAGTTACGACTAAATGATGATGATGATATGTATATAAAAGTGTACATATATTATCTTTGTTCAAAACTGAAAAAAATTATGTAGTTTTATATGTGATTAAATTAATAAACTGTAACACTACTAATCAATAAAGCTATTTAACGATGTATATACAAGTATACACTGTGAAAGTATTACTTATATATATATATATATAACGCGTGACTTAGTTTTCGATGATAACATAACACGTAATAATTAGTATAAATTTAAAATTAAAAAGTTCATTTACCTTTTTTTTATTATTATTATAAATGTTATTGTTTAATTGGCTAACGAATATTTAAAAAAAAAAAATTAATTTACACATTAACTTAATGTATTAAATATTTTGGATAATGCTGTACGGAGCTATGAAGTGCGTAAAACTAGTTTTGAAACTAACATAAGAAGCGTAAATGAGGTAAAAACATTGCGTGGTATCAAATATACTAGATAATTAAAACAATACTGCGTCATCATCTGACAAAGTATAATCTATTACATTGAATGTTTAAAATTATCGGAATAAACAACGGCGGGTAAAACCGACGTTCACTATATGGTAACAAATAACAAGATATGGTAACGAATAACGAGAAATTAGTTGAAATCACTAAAAGTTTTATAAATATTAAGTCATTATCAAGTGACACAAAATAAAATATATACATATATATCTATACAATATATTAAACATATAAAATATAAAAATACTAATTTAGACGGACAATTTATAAAAAATTAATAAAAAAAATCAAAAAAAAAAATTAATAGTGTACTTGTTATTACTGTGAGAAAGGTGTTCTCATTATTCGTAGATAGCTACTTTGAGTTATTGATTTTATAATTTTAAATTATTATTATATTTTTCCACACGTATACGCAAATACATTTGAAATTTTCATTACCGTTTACTAGTGTACACATGCATTTCTGTTCATGTGTAAGATTACGTAAGCTCTTTTCGATGTAACGAGTGTGTATATGTGTACGCGTGATTAGACAATTGTTTGTTCTTTTATCCGTTGTGTGTAAATTCCAATGTGTATTGTGAATCACTGTGTTTATGTATTGTATATGCAGTTGTATAAATGTTTTTTTGTATATTATTTCAATAATTTTATATCGTTATTATTTTCTTTTCTTTCAAAATTGTTGCGGTTTAATTAAGTTGTATACTTTTATTCAATTATTTATTTCTCAGTGTTCGCATTGTACTTGGCATAAGCTGTTACGTGAACCGTATACAAATAAATAGATATTTTGTTCCAGAATTTACTTTTTCTTTTATTGTTGTATCAGTGTACACATTTAAATATACATACATACATACATATATATATATATATATATATATCGCCCGGAGGTACTTTTGTACCTCTCGGGAGCCGGAGCTCTAACAGGAACGGGGCGGATCCACAGGTTGCGGATGGTAGAATGGCCTCTAGCTATAGATATTAGCTGCGAATAAGTCCAGAATGCTCAACTGGACCAATAAGCAGATGCCGATAAAGAGCGGCTACTGGCGGAAAGCCTCATTTGTAGATGATTCCAGTTATAACAGGACAATTTTGCTCACAAAACGGATTAAGTATTACTAATACTTTTTCCAGATGAATGATATGTATAAAGGAACATACACCCAAGGTCATGAAAATGATTCGTTGATAAATGGAAAAGTACTAAATGGCTTACCTGTACAGGAAATCAACTATGATCTGTATATCCTACCTACTGCGGAAGAAATTGTATATGGCCATTAAAAAGCTGAAAGCAAGCCGCTGGTTAGATTACATACCAGGCGAAATATATAAAGTTGGTAAATATGTGCAATGGGATACTTGATTAAACTGTTTCAGGAGATATGGGAAAGTTTAACTGTACCCAAAGATTTCAAATGCGGCTGTCTTTGCCATTTATAAAAATAGAGGAGACAAAAAAAGGATTGTTCAAATTATCATAGTATATCACTTCTTTGCACGGCCAGTAAAATCCTGAGCTTAATTCTGCGGCAACACCTGCAACTAGTAATGAATACTTATTTTCCAGGGGAACAGTGTAGGTTTAGGCAGAAACGCAGCACAATAGATAGGTATATGCCATACGACGAATTATGGAAAAGGCTAGAGAGCAAAATAGAGCTCTGTATATGGCGCTCACAGATGTCCAAAAAGACTTTCGATACGGTTAATAGAGCTGTGGCGATACTTGGAAATAGTTGGTTGCCCGTAAAAATTTGTTTTAATTATAAAACAGCTACACGATAGCATGGAAAGCTCAGTAATTTGTGACACCGAACTGACAGAACCTTTTAACAACCGGTTTAAGACAAGGGTGTGTGCTTTCACCGTCTTTGTTTAATCTTTATATGGGAATGAATTTATTAACATACAAACGAATAATTGAACAAATTAACATGGAAAGATAATATCTTAAATGAAAGAATTTTGAAAATGACAAATTGCAATAAAATAGAACAATATTTAACCAAAGCTCGGCTAAGATGGGTCGGCCATGTTATCAAAATGTATAACAATTGCATACCAAAGCGATTATTATATTGTATATTATATACTGGTGAACGATATTGTGGAAGACCAAAATTAAAATTTAAAGATGTGTTATCAAATTCCATCAAAAAGAACGGTATTAACCAAAGAAAAATAAGACTTCGGAGGAATGGGTGTTGAATAGAACTGAATGTAGAAAATTCATCGATGGCATTGTAAGATTAGCAGGTGTTCACACCGACAAAAATCGCACAAAAGGAGGAAGAAAGAACATAGCATATCAGTATGAATGTGCGCACTGCAGTTATAAATCTAATTATAAAATTGGATTAATACCACATATAAGATTCATACATTAAATTATTTAACAGAATGAGATTAAGAAATGCACTCATACTCGGCAACGAGTTAATTAGAATAATAATTATTTTATATATATATATATATATATATATATATATATATATATATATATATATATACAGTCGAATCTGCTTATAAGGGACACATCGGGCGGAAGACATTTGTCCCTTATAACCGGTTGTCCCTTAAAAGCGAATTTTTTAAAATCTCTTATTGAAGCGAGTGGGTGTTAGAATATATATAGTTTAGTAAACAATTAACATACTTATAACATTATTAATTCGTAATATTTATTTATATGAAAATTAAGAGAAAAATACAGGAGGCATACATAAGGTAAAAGAACCTGACCTGATATTTGTAAAAATTGTTCATTTACTGTAAAAATGCGATATAGTTGTTTGGCGTAAATTATTCATCTGCTGCGTTTGAACAAAATCTGCACAGTTATCTAATGATGCCGTAGGAGCACCTTCATTATTCTGTTGCATAAAATACCGCCGGAGCTTTTCAATACATTTTTTCGCCTCTGCAGTAGACACAGGAGGTAAGGAAATGTCATCCGTGTCATCATCACTTTCTGATTCTTGTATTTGTTTCTTCTTCGTGATATTTTCCATAATTTCGTTATCCAAATCTTCAATATTATTGTCACAGCATGGCAGATTGGCGTCAATATCTGAAAATTGTTCACAGTTGGTCACACGTAGTAATTCATTCGGTGTTTCATTACTTTCCATTTCAACAATTTCATAATCAGGCTCCTTGAAACCACAATGAGCAAAGCAGTTCTGAATTGTCATAAAAGTGACTTTTCTCCAGCTATCAGCAACAAATTGTATAGCCTGCAGTATTGTTATTGTGGAACTGATATCTTTTGCCATTGTAGAAACTGTTACCAGATCGTCTTCAATAGCTTGTAAGATATGCTGTATCAACATCTTCCTATATTGCACTTTTAAATTTTTTATGACACCCATATCAAGTGGCTGAATTAGTGAAGTAGTGTTTGGAGGTAAGAATTCAATTTGAATATTCTTCAGTTTAACGACAGTGTGGTGCGAAGTTGCATTGTCAATAAGGAGTAAAATTTTTCTAGAATCTCTCTGTAATCCTATATCCCAGTTTTCTAACCATTTTGAAAAAATAGTAGCAGTCATCCATGCATTTTTGTTTGCGTAATATGAGGTTACTTACATTGAGATTTTTAAAGCAACGTGGCTTTTTAGTTTTACCAATAACTAAAAGTTTTTTTTTGTCACTTCCAGTTGCATTACAACAACATAGCACAGTGATACGATCCATAGCTTTTTTCGAACCAATAAGTTGTTCGTGTTTGTATACTAATGACTCATCTGGAGTGGCTCGATAAAATAAACCAGTTTCATCCGCATTATAAATATCATTCAGGCTGTAACATTGAAGGAACTTGAAAATTTTACTTGAACTCCATTGTTCAGCTCCTGTCAAATCAGCGCTTGCATTTTCTCCATGAGTTTTTTTGAATTTGATATCGTGTCTCCCTTTCCATCGAGCAAGCCAACCATTCGTAGCTGCAAAGTCTTCATAACCCATTTTTTTCGCAAACTCTTCAGATTTTAATTTCAACATTGGCCCACTGACATGAACACCTCTTTGTGTTACTGTGCTAAACCATAAATTAAGAGCTTCATCAACCTCTGGGTTTTTACCTTCTCTTTTTCGTTTCCTTTCCACCACCTGACTTCCCTTTTCAGTACTACTCCATTTTTTACGTAAGTTCTGTTCATCTGTTTTTAAACGTGAGATGGTGTTTTTGGAGACGCCCATGATTTTTGCTAACTCCCGAATAGGCATATTGGGAGGTTGAATTTCGATTTTGTCTAAAATAGAAATTTTTTCCTTTAATGATAAACATTTACGCGACATTTTATTCATACATAAAATTCACCAGAACTAAAAAAAGAAAAAAAAAATTTCGTAAGGAAAAAAAACCGCACGATGCACTATGGTTTTTGCAGAACTAAACTAAGAACATAAGGAGCTATCGGAGAGCGCATAATTAATAAACGAACAGAGCAAAAAACAGTATCCTCAATGAGAGAATGTTAACACAAGGACATCTCAAACAAAAGGAAGAAAAAACAAAAATGTCAGGTAAACAAAAAAACGGATTGTAAAAATGGATAAAATATTTTACTCATTTTTATTCAATTTTTGTTTATGTGAACATTTTTCTTTTACGACCGGAAGTGTCATTTTATATCGGCTGGCTTATCGCCCGTCTCACTATTTATTGCCTTGAAAGTCTGTTAATCTTTGTCCCTTATAACCGACTCGTTGTCCCAAAAAAGCGAACTAAAACAACCTTCATTGGATACGTTTGATTCGGGGTTTTGCTGATTGTCCCTAAAAACGGTTGTCCCTCTTATCCGGAGTCCCTTATAAGCGGATTCGACTGTATATAGACCAGGATATCTCGGAAATGGCTTAAACGATTTTTAATGAAATTCTGTACTAATGTATTTAGTATTTGAAATGACTTTTACAGAAATTATGAATTTTTAAAATTTCGGGCCCCCGATTATACCCCCATAAAATCTCGAAAATTTCGATATTATTTTCGAAGCATTTTGTTTTGTTTTTATACCTATTTATTAATTTAAATATTTGTTGAAAATTTCAGCTCGATCGCATTAACCGTTGTACTATTATAAGAGTTAAAATTTGCTTTTTACAGCGTATTTAAGGGTAAATATAATTAAAAATAGGTATCGGATCATCCGAAAATATTTTTTAATCTTCGAAAGAATTATTCAGTTAGAAAAAATTCCAAAACTAATTTAAAAAAAAAAAAAATATTTTTATGTATGTCAAATCTGAAATTTTTGGTTATAACACTGGAAAATTATGAAGCATAATTGGACACGATTAAAGTATATTTTTCGAAAAAACACAATCGTATAAAAAAAAATCGAGCAAAGCTTGATCACCCATGCATTATTTATACTGTATGACACACACACACACACACAGACATTATTTATACTGTATGACACACCCACACACCCCCCACACACACATATATATAATTTTAAATTCGATTCTTTTAAGCGCCCTGATAGTATATAAAAAATTTTTTGTCAAATCCATTGTCTCAACTACCAAATTTTATAATTAACGTGATTAAAAATTTCGTTCTAAAAATATATGCATAAAATTACAAACTTGCGCGCCGCATCAAGTTTAGCCAACGTACGCATACCACGATGATTTTTATAGGTTGCTCTTAATTAAAGCTCAGATTACACTATAGTTATCTAAAACTTAGATGGCTCTGTTACGTAGTTATATAAAATATGTAAGAAAGATAATAAATGCATTACTCGTGTTATTCGATACATTTTATCAAATAATTATTAATAACGCATTTTGTAATACACTAATTAATTTCAGTCCGACAGTTGGATTTTTTTTTTAATAAAAAATGCAAAACAAATTGTACCTAGTAGAAAGCGAGTGAAGGCTAGAGCCCTATATATATATATATATATATATATATATATATATATATATATATATATATATATATATATATATATATATATATATATATATATATATATATATATATATATATATATATATATAGTACATATACAAAAGATCTTACCGAAGCTGCTATATGGTGAAGATATTTCCTTCATAAAAGTGAAACAACTCAAAACGTTAGAAGTCTGCCGTCTAAGATTTATTGAGGCAAATCCGTTGTATAAACTAGAAAGACCTTGTATACAACGAAAATATTTTAACATTTATTCGATTGAGCAGCATTTAGCGAAATCTAGGCTCGGGTGGATTGGTCACGTAATAAGAATGCATGACGAACGCATTCCGAAATGTATGTTTTACGTAACGTCAAATGACATTGCGGTTGTCCAAAATTACGACACATAGATGCGATCAATGGAACAATTAAGAAAAAATCCGAGAAAGGACGCAACGTGGGTAGTGATGGTGAAAAACAGAACTGAATGGCAATTGTTTACAGACGACATTGTAAATCAACTGCTCGTAAGAAGGCGCAAACATCGGGTCAACATTGTCGGAGGACAAAAATTTATTGTGCGTTATGCGAATTTACAAAATATTATTTTCAAATTGAACTCGCTATACGCAGCATAAACATTAAGAGCAACATCGGAAACAGCTGGATAGTGACACTCGTGCTTGTGACCGAGTGAACTAGAATTAAATATATATATATACTCGCATGTGTGTGTGTGTGGGCGTACACGCAGTTTAAGAAGTTTGAGATTGACGCGAGAAATCTTAATTATAGGAATAATAATAATAATAATAATAACAAAGTGCGAAAATTAGTTACAACAATCGGATGAGACTAATTTAACGAGTCAGACGACATTCGTTTATTTGCAAGAACAAATTCCTGTAGACAGTTATTCATCGGTATCATCATTGGTAACGTCGGTATCGTTGGTACCATCGGTATTCAGGATGAAAATGGAATGTTCGGAACTTGTCATCAGGTTTTTCCGTATGAAGAAGGCAATCCCGCATAGAAACGAACTAATCGTTATCGACGGAGGGGAAAATTTCGTCGATAATAATGGAACGGAGCGACTTTCGTTATCTAAAGAATAATTTCCTTTCTGGTATTATTCGGAAGGTAACGCGAATAATATTCCACGACAATTTTACCTTATCGACCTGACGTAAACCCGTATCACCAGTTTATTTACGTACGAGACATCGTAAAATTCACTGCACGCACAGACATTATTATTATTATTATTATATATATATATGTGTGTGTGTGCATACATTCATGATACACGTAACTTTACGTATTTCATATAAAATTTTTTATGTATTATCGCGATATTCAAAAATAATTTCTTATTAGTCGTCGAGTTAATCATTTTCACATTCGTACATACGTATACCGTATATTTGCTAGCTGGTGTAGGTGAATACTTATCAAAAATAATCGTTTAAAGGCGAATTTTCGTACCGAATCTTCTATTTAAATTTCGTTAATGATGATTTTATTTCATATCTATGTGTATGTCGGAGTGTGTAAGTATATATGTGTACTTATCCGTCGACTTGTAAGTATTCGTAGTTATCGTTGGAACTAAAAAAAAGTATCATCTTTTCGATTACGTAAGTGTACAAAACTATTCTCGTATTAGTATTTAAAGGAGAATTCGTTGGGGGTTTTTTCTCATATAAAAGAAATAAAATTCTTTTATTTGAACATCAAATTTTCGAGATAAGAAGGCGATGACAAACGACCCATTAACGTATCACCGGCCCGTAATTATTTGGAAATCTGTTACCGCTCGTAAATTTTCACAATCCAACTGTTCCTAATCTTTCTTCTTTTTATTGTTGTAATTAATATTATTAAATTTTCACGACGTTAAATAGTATTATGACGCACGGAGAGACAGATGGATAGATAGAAATAATAAATACATATGTATATATATATATATGTAACATATATAAATATATGACATATATATATATATATATATATATATAATATATATATATATATATGTTTTTTATGAATTTGTGAAAGTATAAAATTTAAAAAAAAATTAAATTAAAACTATATAAATAAATTACATCATAAAGTAATACAAGAATCAGTTACACTCGCTAGAATATAATAAACTAAAATAGACGGCGGAATTAGCTTAAGGCTCGATTATATATATATATATATATATATATATATATATATATATACATGTTTAATTTTGAATAATTCAGAAATGAAACATAATTTCATTCAATTCACATGCACAGTCAATTTTATACAACTGTCGCAACTGATTATACTTACTGCACTTATATATTGTATGTTAAACGCTTTCAATTTCATCGCTTTCGCAATTACAACATTTACTTTCGTTTATAATTTTCAATTTATTTAGATAGTAGCCAATAGAACCATAGTATCTGAGTCGCGTGGTAGTTTACGACCAGATATCACAGTCATTTATGATTTGTTAATCTCCAATTGGAGGTTTAAATTATTTACTATTATTTTAAGCTTATTAATAATCTCGCTACAATTAGAGTGATACGAGATGACAATGTCAAAGTATTACATAAATATACATTATAAACTAAGAATAAATCATCGGCACAGCTGTATAAACGTAGGCCTGCGCAAATATTATTTAACTCCCAGCGAATATTAGAATACAAAATAATTAATAAAATATTCCACAAGACCGGTCCAAACCCCCGCTAAATACCAAAATAATACCATATACGAATGCGAAAACGCTTAGAATATCGATTAACACGAAATAATCAAACTGCCACGTGTCTTCGTACATTTTTTCCCCTTAACACAAAACAAAAGTGTTCCTGTTCGCGCAACATTCAAATTGCGCAACATCGTGAAAAATGTGCACAAGTTATTTAGATACACATTCTCCAATGGTGAAATTAATAACAAAATAGACGATATCGAACAATTCGTTGAAAATTTCATGTTAAAAATACGATGCAAAAAAATGACAGATAATTTTCAAAAAAATCGATAAATAATTTTTATTTCCTTTAAAAAAATATATTGAAAATTATTTATGTATTAAATTTCATTAAGTTCTTGTTAATAATATTGTTGTTTTATTGAATTTTATTAAATGCATGCAAACACACATATCTATTGTATACAAAATGTACTCTAATAAACGTAATTTTGTCGGGTATGTAAACTTTTTTTTTAATATCGTTTAACGCGAAAAGATATCTGATTCACCCTTTCCATTTCGTGTTAAAAAAAATCACTATATATATATATATGTGTGTGTGCGTACATGTATACATTGATATATATAACAGACGGACAGATAAATAGATAGATAGATCGATAAAAATCGGTATATAGATAGACAAATGAAGAGGCAGATAAATAAGTAGATAGACAGATAAATTAGAGAGCTGGATGTACAGATGGATATACAATAGATATAAAATTATATGCAATAGGTAATGTAAACACATACATGCATGTATGTATGTATATATGTATATATTTGCATATATATATATATATATACATATATACGTATATGTAGATAGATAGATATATAGACCAGACAGATAAATAAATAGATAGATAAATAGAAATAAGTATCTTCTCTTTCTTCGTTATCTGATTACAGATGTGACCAATCATTAGTTTTTGCGATTAAATCCTGCCATTTATACCGATCCTGTATATTGTCTATTAGTTGTCGCTTTGACATCCTCGTCATCTCTTGTATGCCATCTATAAAACGAGTCGGCGAACGTCCTCTGCTTCTCTTCCCTGGGATTACTCCTTGTCTTATAATCTTCTCTAACCCGTTTCGTCTCATGATATGTCCAAAAAATTGGAGACAACTCTTTTTTATAGTTGGCATTAATCTTTATCTTTATGTTCCATGATAAGTTGTTGTAGTATTGACACATTCGTCCGATATTCCTTCCATGAGATTCTCAACATGCGTCTGTGAACACATTTGAAATGTCTATAGTTTTATATTAACTCGGAACCATAACACACTATTGGAAACACCAGAGAGACCATCAATTATTTGTCATTATATTTATAGAATGGTCCATATTTAAGTTTTGCTACTATATATTTGGCCATCTCAATTTGCCGTGTAACTTCCATTTCATCGTGTTCCCATTTTTGGTAATAAGCGCTCCTAGATATATTGTTACTGTTTTCCTTTTTATGTCAGGCACTGACGTAAATATTGCAGGCAGTTTCTTCGCTCCGTCAATAGTGACAATTGTACATTTCTCCCGATTTAATTTTAAATTGGCTTTCCCACTGAAATGTTCTATTCGTTCTAGCAGTTCTGTCAATTCCGATTCATTCTTCGCCAATATCACCGTATCATCTAAGTATCGTAAATTACATATGGTTCTTCCACCGATTGTTATTCCGCCATACCATCGGTCGGTTACTTGCTTCATAATCCACTCGTTATATATATTGTATAGCAAAGATGATAATATACATCCTTGCAGCACTCCCTTAATTGTTTTAATGCTTTTTGATAGTTGACCTTCTATTTTGATGTATACATTCTTCTCTTCATATAAGTTTTTTATTAGAGTTATTAAATGCTGCGATATCTTGAACTGTTCTAATACATCCCACATCGTATCCCAGTTTACCATATCGAACGCCTTTGTGTAATCCAAGAAGCATAGTATAGCTGGCGTATTGAACTCATAGCATTTCTCGATTATTTGTCGTAAGATAAAGAGTCGCTCCCGAGCCCCTTTCCCAGGCATAAAGCCTGTCTGTTCAATCGCTATCTGTGGCAATATGAAATACTTTAGCCTTTTATTTATTATATACAATAGTATCTTGCTTGTGTGACTAATAAGCGCAATAAGTCTGTAATTATGGCAGTTTTGATTGTCTCCTTTTTTGTAGATTGGTATAAATATTGATTTGGCCAATCTTTTGGCCATTTAGTACTTAACTATATTTTATTACATAATTTACGTATTACATCTATCTCTTTTTCTTTGGATGATATAATCATTTTAGTTACTATATATTCGTATCCGACTGATTTATTATATTTCAGTCTGCCTTATTGTCCGTACAATTTCCTCCCGTACAATATGTCATTGTCTCTGGATTAATTGCACATATGCGTTTAGAATTGCCTTTCGACATGATTTCTTCGCAGTATTCGTACCATCTATTAATAACCTTTTGTTTATCTGTTAAAATTCTGCCATATCGATCTTTTATAGATATGTGTCTTAAGTGAAAGGTTCTGGTGATATATTTCAATTTCTTAAATAATTCCTTTGTTTTATTCTTCTGCGCATGTTTTTCAATTTCCTCGCATATTTTCATTACAAATTCATTTTTATCTTTACATATTTATCTATTAACTTTTTTTTTGTAAGTTTATTATATATATATATATATATATATATATATATATATATATATATATATATATATATATATAAAATATATCTTGTTCCTGCTTCCCAATTAAGCCTCGTGCTTTCAACAGGTGTCTATGTTCAATTAATTCCTTTGTTTTTTGTTTTATCCGTGGTTTCTTTGGTTTGTCTTTAAATTGATACTCTTCTGTCTGTTCTTCTAGCATCGCCTTGTATTTATTCCATAATTCTTGTGGATTATATTTATCAATTTCTTCTTCAGTTAGCTTATTATTTTCTGTCTTTAAATTTCACATTTTGTTATAGATGTCATTTATTTTGTTTCATCTTTGGCCTTAGTTGTCTTTTAAATTTTAAGCATATCTCCGCTATTAGAGCGTTGTGGTCGGACCCACAATCCAGGCCAAGGGTAGCTTCTTACATTTTTAATAGATGTTCCCATCTTTCACGCATAAGTACGCAATCAATTTGATTCCTTACACGTTCACCAGGTGATTGCCATCTGTATAATCTACGTACGTGATGTTTAAATGCGGTATTGCTAACTAGTAACTTATTTAGTGCGCAAAAATCTAGTAACATATTTCTTGTTCCAATACCAAAGTTATCTACTATGTTTTTGATATGATTATCATTTTTTGTTTCCCCTATTATAGCGTGGAAGTCTCCTATGATTAACAGTATCTCTGTGTTTGGAACTGTTCTGATTGTGTCATTAAGTTCTTCATAGAATTTCTCTATTTCTCTATTTCACTATCCGCTGCAGCCGATGTCGATGCATATACTTGAATGACATTGAGCTTATCGGAATGGTTCTCAGTTTTATTGTTACGATTCGATCACTAACAGTTGAGTAGCCCGCTATACTATTTCTAAATAGCTTTATTAATAGTTTCAATTTCTGCGGACATGAATATGCTGAGAAAATTAGCTCACACATCGTTCGGAGCGGATAAAAAAACCTTATTACATTTGTTCAGATGTCTCATAAGATCAAAGCTGAACTACGGAAGCGTAATATACAGCACAACCATTAAAATATCACATTGAGAAAACTGGATATCATCTGTAATACAGCAATTAGAATAGCCATCGGTGCTTTTCGTACAAGTCCGATTGACAGTCTTTATTGCGAAGCTGAAGAATGGCCTCCGTTTTTAAGAAGAAAATACCTTATTAAAAAATGGGATATACACCTACAAACACTTTTCCAACTTCCTGATAACTTTCCTATTCCAGAAATTCCTGATTTAATTTATAAAAATCACACGTAATATCCTCCCTGGCATTTCTTTTCCATCCAAACCGACACATCTCTAATGCATTCCGCAATAAAGTCACTCTCTGCAGATCAAATAAATATCCGCATTGAACAATCCATAGATAAATACAGAGGATGTAAAAAAATTTATACCGACGCATCTAAACTTAATACATATTGTGGTTGTGCGGTGGTTTTAGAGGATCATATTCTTCGCTACAGCTTGCCTCCACAGTACTCGGTATTTCCGCTGAATTATACGCAATCTACCTTGCTATATCCGCTGCGGTCAATGAAAATCACAATGATCTTTTAATATGTTCTGATTCACTATCTTCCATTATGTATTTCAACCCTAATTCTTCCAAAATCCATCCTATTGCTATAAAAATATTGAATCTCTTGTACCAACACCCTACTCTGAAAATAACCCTAATAGGGATTCCAAGCCACACAAGTTTCACATTAAGTGAATTAGCTGATAGAGCAGCTAAAGAGGCAGCTCGAATCCAAACTTATCCCTTAATACCTATACCTGAGGCAGATGCAGTCACCTCCATCAAATATATAGCAAATAAATTATTTTGTGATCTGTGGAATGCAATTTCTCCAACGAATCATCTTAGATCTATTCGCTCCTCTCCTCTTCCTTGGAAATATTCGGCGCAAAGCAGAAAGGATCAGGTAGTACTTTCCCGTATTCGTATTGGCCACAATGCACTGACTCATGGTTATATTCTAAGTAGAACAGATCCACCTCTGTGCGCTCATTGCGCCCGAACCCCTTAACACTCCGGCGGCACTTGTTCTTTGACTGCCCACAATACTCCGTATACCGTCCCCAAAACTTCAATGGTAGTTCATTCAAAACAGTTCTATCTGATGATCCAACTGCTGTAGAAGCAGCACTTCAGTTCCTTCGAGCTATAGGCATAATCAATCTAATCTAACATTCATTTTTCCATACGGGTGTTTCTGGCCACAGCAGCAGTACATAGTACCCGTCCAAAAAAAAAAAAAAATAAATAAAACCCACTCCGTTGCATGATTTTTTATCGTTTTCCGAATTTATAATTAAACTTCCATTTGACGAAATAAAATGGATACTTGCTCTATTGTGTGTTTCCGCCAAACCCATTATAGGAATTTTATCCACCTCGGCCTAAATTGTTGCAAGTTTGCCCGTCTGAATGATGTCACGAACAAGTGGCTATTTTTTGTAATAACCTATTTCTCTTCATCCTATTCCTGTTACCGGTCACATATTTTCTACATTGAACCTGACTGTCCATTCCAGTGTAGCTGCTCGTCCATTTAACACCACCGACTGCCAGTCAGATCGCATGGAATAACATTAACGCTATTTTTACTATTCATAATTGGTTTTCTTGGAATAATAATACTACAGTAGGGTTCCTTTCCTTATGAATAGACAAATGGAGAAGTAGACAGAGAAATAGATAGGTAGATAATAAGATAGATAGGACGATAAATTAGACAGATAAATGGATGAACTGATAGATAGATACACAGTTAGATACAAATAAGTAATGTAAACACGTATACGCATATATGTGTGTATATGTATTATAAGTATATATATTTATATCTGTATATATATATATATACGCACACACATACATATACATATATAATGTATGTGTATATAGACAGATACATAGATGATAAATATAAATAAAGAAAAAGTGTATATGCATATAAAATATATAAATAGATAAATAGATAGATATAATAGACAGATAGATGGATGAACAGATAGATATGTATACAGTTCGATAATGTAAACACATGCACGTATATATTATATATATATATGTAAATTTTATTGATTTAAATTTCGTTTATGCGCGCGGATACAGTCCTACAGTCCTACATATGCGAAGTTTGTCGAATAGTTCGAGATTCCTATGAATAATCATCCATAGTTATCATCTTGCCTATCTTATATCCTGAAAATACTACAAGGTTTCACACTCGATTTTCGATATATTCACACATATACATACGCAAACATATAACCCTTATATAAATCCACACCGCTGATAATACATTCTCAAACGTTTTATAAATGTAATTAAAATTTTAACAATGAATTATCATATAAAAATTCTTAATTAGAATTTTTTTAATATATATATATATATATAAATTAGTTTGCAGGTAGGATCATAACACGAAGAGTCATACGACAATTCACGAGTGAAGTGGATAAAGAAGATAAAAGTTAAAAGAGTTTACACGAATCTAAGTAGAGTTATAGAACTTCGCACAGTATAAGGATATATCATCGACTATATTTATTATTTTAACTATTGACATAATAGCTTACTATCATCAATCTCCGTCACTACAGATCAAGTCGTTACAAAAAGTAACTGTACACTTCCATCCTTTTCGATATACAGCTGGAATGTTACCATGGACGAGAATTTTTAACGGTAGAAAGGTCTTTCGGCAATTCAATTATCCATTCAATTGGTAGATAAATGAACACCAGCTGTTTGAGAAAGTAAAAAAGCCGGAGAAGGCAATAAAAAACCACCGCATATTACGTTGCAAAATATGCTCAACAATTTTCGGATTGATGAAGATTACATAGGCGATATCCGCTATCAACTTGTAAGTTGATTAAAATTTACTTACACACACACACACACACGCATATATTATATATATGAGACAAAAATATTAGATCATTCGGGGACTGAATATAGGAAAGTGTATATCACATTTGCTGAATAAACAAAAAAGAATATATATATATATATATATGAACAACGTGCGCTACAACGTTCGTACCAAAAGGCTCGAACCACGATGGAAAGAGGAACTCCCCTACTCAGGTCATGAACAAACTGCAGTAACACAGGCAACTTTAAATAATAGCGCACGAGGCGAAGAATGTACTGCGGGAATCGAGCTACTTCTTCAGAAGGACGTGTATCAACAGTGGATGATAGTCCATACTCGGACAACGAGTGGAGAACAAATGATGAATTCACTGAAGACAATACTTTGTCATTGCATTTATGCGGAGCTTGCGTCTAAAATTACTGGTACGGTTTTATATTCAATCGGCCGTATTTATAAACGTTCTCGCATTATACCTTTCGTCCTTTTGTTTATAACTTTCTATTACGACTTCTACGAAATGATTTAGGAAGGTTTTTCTCATTCTGACTCGGCGTTTATAACAATTTTTTATTGAGCAGGCGTACAAAGAATGGGGAACAATTAGTAAAAACGAAATTTAGATAGGCGGAATAAACATAAAGATGGCAAGATAACGAGAAGATAATCGCCCGGATAATGTAGCGTATACAAGTGTAATGGCGTACCAAATATTGAAAGAGACGAGCGTTAAGGTATCTTTCTGATTGACCACCAATAGAGAGATTGACGAATACAAGAAAAAGAGTCGATTCATATTATCGAATCTCGTTTCGAACGAACAAGCAAATTATAATTTCTTTTTTTTTATTATAAAAGTACGAAATACGAAAGTAACGAAATTATATTTAACGTGAAATATTTGAAATATTGAATAAAAATTACTTACCTAACCTGAATAGGAAACGATTTTAACAAAAGCTCGTTCAGCAATCCCCGAATTAGTCAAAGTTCGATTATCAATATTAGAAACCGAGAAAATAAACGAATATATATCAAAATTTATACTTAAACGATAAAAACGCGAAGTTAAAAAAATTCCGGATTCTCGTAAATAAAACGCGATGCCCAGAAAATTGTAAAACGCGACACTTAAACCATCGTACAGTTCCTGACGTGTACAATCTTTTCAGTCTTCTCTACGACGGAGCAACAATAACAACAACAATAACAACAACGGTGGTAAAGATAAACCGTGGAAGCTCCCGTAGTAAATTGTACGTTTCGCCCGGCAATAGTAGAAAGGGTGGTTGGATACGATAATCTCTACACGTAATAAATTTTATACGTAAATATCCATTAACGTGTATACGATTATACATGTATATATATATATATATATATATATATATATATATATATATAAACATATTTATCTAATTTTTTTTATTGTTATTGCTAAATATAAACATCATAATTATAAAGATAAAATAACCTGCTGGATAGCTTATAGTTTTACCTGTACGGGTTATATATATATATATGTTTGACCTTAAATAATTTATATAAAAATTTTGGAAAATATTCCAATAGAATTATCTCATTGAAAGGCAATGAGCAGTCTATATTATACATTAATTTTAATTCATTATATTTAGAACGTACATATATTATGTGATAGACAACTTTTGTATGATTACTGTCACAGTTACAACATATATTCTCGTATTAATAATCTTCAACTCGTTTAAATAGTATACTATTAGAACCATGTCCAGTTAATGTCTGACACGTGTATAAGTTAATATTAAAATATTAAAATTTTTATATTTAAAACGAGCTAAGATATCAGAAAAAAACTTTTAATTAATTTACTCTTAGTTTCTGTACCGTATCTAGATTTAAATTCAGTTAAAAACTAAATTATCGATATGTTTGAAATTATTGTTATTCAGTTGACCACGTTAATTTGTTCTTGAAGATAAGGGATCCCTTTTTTTAACGTATAAGTCCATTGGCACGTGTTAAAATCTGCAGAGAAATATTCAGTAATGTACGAAGATGTTACATCTATTAAAGTTTTCTACGAATAGAATTAATATTACGAATAAATTGTTTATTTAAGCTAATATGTACTAGCGCGATATAAATATAGCGATTGTATTAGTCCTTTATATAAAATTAGCTTAGCTTTGTAATTTAAACCCCATAATTTTTTGCTTGAAGAGACTTAAAAATATAATAACGTTTATTAACTTTACCATTTATATACGCTATATACTTGGAGAAAGTTGAAATTATTAAGCTTAATATTATTATGTATCATTTGCTCATATATAGAACAACGAAGACGTGTGACAACCATTATATGCGATTTGTTAATTTCAAATTTTAAGTTTAAAGAATCAACTATTTAAAAACACTTATTAACTACCGTGTTGCACTTGTCAACATGAGCGGAAATATCAACTTCGTCGAATAAATTTTAATTTTTTCTAATGTGGAATGTAGTGATTTTTTTAAATAAAAAATCAATTGAAAAATTAGTTAAATCACTAACATTTATTTTCTTGCGAAAAACACAAAGCTTTTCGCCATTTACGCCATTATCAAGTGATAACAAATTTTTTTTTTAAATCATAATTTTACAAATATAAATTAAAAATAAAATCTGATAGTGACGGTATGAAACTATATGAACAACTGGATAAATATATAATTTCAAAATTGCTAAACACAATACCGGAAAGCATAATAGAAGAAAAAAGATTAGGCAAACTGAAGGAAGGACTGAAACGTTGGATGCAACATGAAGATAATATAAAAAGTATAATAAATAACGTTTATAAATAATAATAATTATAATAATTATAATAATTATTATAATGACCAATAACTAATAAAAAAGAATAATAATAAAGAATGTATATGCAATAGGAGATGCGGGATATAAAAGGAGTAACTATACAACAACGCCTTCTAATACTACCTGATGTAAATTGTAAAAAAGGAAAAACTCCAGGAGTGTGTGAGAGTAAGTGAGAGAGAGGATGTGTATGTAAATGAGATATGATTGAGAATTTTGGTGTATATGCGTGTATATGTGGATTAAAAATTCTCGATATAGCATTATAATTAGTAAAATAATGTATATTCATATAGTTTAAATATCTGTCGACAAGCGAAAGCTTAACGGAACATATAAAAAAATACGTATATTATAAATAATTATGTAAGAGTGTGAGTGTTCATAAATGTTTATGTGTCTATATATTCATTGTATGTCGTTGTATTTTCATGTATCACTGATTATACAAATATACAATTTTAAATAAAAAAAATCCCATAAAATGTTATCCTGCTTGTCTGTTCTGTTATTGATTTATTGTTTGAAATGTTGAAATTGAATATATTAACATCTCGATATATTTCTTTAACTTGATTTGGTTTTTTTATTTATTTTTTACGATACTGTTTTCTGGATTCTGCAAAAGTTGTATACTGATGGAATTTTAAATTTTCACTTATTGTTGTAATGTATGATAGCCAAAGTAAAATATAAAATATAAAAATATACAAACACAAAATTTTTTAAAAAACACAATTTTACAAGTATAAATGAAAAATAAGTATTTAAAAAATCTGATAAGTAATAAATTAGCAGCGTAACTGTACAATAAGATGTTGTGATATAAATTGCACATATTGCGATGAATTATTGAATATAGTAAGTTCCATAGAACTGATCCGAGAAACGAATTATATATATTATAACGGAATTCATTTCCATGCCGTAGTTAACAATTTATAACGCAGTTTTATATAATTTTTAATATTATTTAAATGCTTATTCATATTTATTATGTTTATGTGTTAAATTTATTTATAACTATTAGAATGGTCGCGGTTGCCTTTTTAATTACTCGCAGATAGATTAATCCGGTTCTGACTTTCAATATACAATTACAAGAAAGTACGCGAGTAGAACTTGCTATCTGGCTAGCAAATCTATATAATGTTAATAATATTGATTTTAGAAAAAGAAAATTCTAAGTTTTTTAATTATTTTGTTATTTTTCGGGGGGCACGCATATATGTGTAACCGAGGAGCCCTGAGCTCAGGGGACAGGGCGCGTCTGCAGGTGGCGAATAGCGGAACGGCCTCCAGATATGGAGGTTAGTTACGAATAAGTCATTGATGAATAAGCAACCGCGAATCACGAGCGGCGATGCATCAGGATGCAGTGGGAAAGTCTTGGGAAAGCTTTCCTTAAAAAATGCTGCATAAATCCGATAAAGGCATCGTGTCAAAGCGAGTATGGCCGCTATAAAATCATAATTATCATATATATATATATATATATACATATTTGTAAAATACAAAATATATAAAGAAATGCCTAAACCAGAGGATGCACCGCAGTGGAAGGAACCGATATGATGACGACAGATGGATGCGAACGATGTTGTAATGATATGTTCTCCATACCTGGACCTGCTAAAGTTTTTAATTAAGGTATCGTGACATTGACCGAGTTAAAATTCGATTGATACTATTAATTGCTATTTCTATCGTTTTTTCGCGAAAAATAATTTAATTAAAAATATATTTTAACTTTAGTTATCAAGTTTTTTTATATTATATTAAAATTATATTTTTATTCTGACTAGAAGGTACAATCTTTTATTAAGACTAGATTTGTTTATTACAAATGTATTTGTAAAATTTACTATGTATATTAAAAAAAAATATATATATACCATTAATATATCCGACATATAAAAGGGCTACAAACATATGTGCTATCTTTCTGTTTATATCTATGCATGTATATACGCAACAAATTCCCGAACAGTTAACAATGGATAGATATATTTCTCATTCCAATACTGACTAACATGCTACGTACATACATTATTATTATTGTTGTTGTTATTTTTATTCTATTGAAAATATCGTAATTCCGGCTCTTATCAACAACGTCGATCGACTGTCGAAAAATACCACGAATAATACCAACACATCAAACGAATTTATATATATTTCTCAGTTTACGTATTTATTATTATTATTTTAATTTTTTAAATTTTAATTAATTTATTTTAAATTTAGAATATGGCCCTTTGCTTTAAACACGTCGTTGTATATATATATATATATATATATATATATATATATATATATATATATATATATATTTGTTCGGTGTAATGAAAAATACACGTACCTCAATGAAAACGTAAAATATAAAAATTTTATGTAAAATAATAAAAAAGAAAATTTCAAAAAAAGAGTTATATATTGCTTATTCAGAATCGAAATAAAATACACGTGTACATTTAATTAGGAACAGGGAAAAACTTTTAGGAAGTAGAGGAAATTTTTTTTCAAATTGACGCACCGTGACAGATTATTACATTCGAAGTAAGCTTAAACCTAATCCAAAAAAGCCATAAGAAAGAACATTCCATAGAAAAGTAAAAAAAATCATAAATATTCAACAAGGAAGGGGAAAGACCAGAAAATGTTGCTACATCTAGGTACCTTGGAGTTAATTTTGTGGAAAGAAATAGGCAAATGGATGAAAAAATACACACCATGTATGGCCAAAAAGCATATTAAATGGTGACATAAATCTCGAAAGCTTTCTGAAATGTACAGAAACATTACAGAGAGCGTCAACGGAGGTAAAACTGCACAAACGACGAACGACAATGAGTAACATTAATAAATGTGCACAGGAAAAACCTATCCAACTGGGCAGACCTGATTTGGGAGCTGTGGAAAACCTTGAATAGAATAAGTACTACTGTAAGACGGTGCAAATCTAACCGGCGAAGATGGGAATAATTTAATGACGATATATGCGCGAAAATACAGGGTACGACTCATCTTCGAAAATGCCTTTCATATCCGGCAAGTTGTAATGAGATCGATTTATACTTAACAAATGACAATGCTCTCGAAACGTATTATCGGTGTGGAAAAATTTGATTACGTTATTGTAACGAACACGATGAAGACGAATATATACCTGTTCGTTAGGATGTAGCTAGATTTGCAAAATAGTTACAAAACGAAGAGAATGAGAAACTGCGACGTACGTAATAAATAAATAAAATTATATTTCTTAATACAAATTATTATCACTTAAGTTTCGGCATGATACTAATAACATACTGAAGGGGCTCAATATGGACCGTATTCAACCATGGCCGTTTTACAGACATCTTGCACACTCCTCCATGATGAAAACAACTTCCGATTGAATAATTTTCGCTTACACACTTGACCAGGCGGTCAACCGGCAATATCGTATTCAATATTAAATTCGATACACTTATCAAATACTACAGCAACTGCGCACTTTTCTACAAAAACATCACTCCATATTGTCGATCATTACCGGCTGCGTAGTTATAACAGCGGAACAAGTACTGATATATTTTCCTTTACAGTCTTATTACGAATGTTCAAGTATTCAGATTTTCTTTCAACTGTAAAATAATTGGAAGAACTCGAAACTGACAGCATTCCTTGATAGAAGAAATTCATTCGAAACCTCTTTACCGTGACCACATACTTCCTCATCGCCTCTGCTTAGAGAAGTTGCTTTCGTTACACTTGTACCGAATACTTTCATTCCCTCTACGATCAAGCTGCTACTCAATGAGAAATTCGGTTAGATAGAGAATTCGAAATACTTGCTTCACTTTGGAAAACAATCATTTAATCGAACTACACGAGGTCGTGCTATGCTGTCTGCGCCTCTACTTCGCATATAAATATCTCCTAAACCATAAATACTCTCCGTTTCCAGTGCACGTAAATAAATAACAAAAAAAAAAAAAGCCATTTTAATCTGAAAGCTGTAGCATGTGAAAAGGACGAGTGTAGTCGTCCGAATTTGCTGTTATTTTTCAATTTTTTTTTGTTTATTGACCATACGATGGAAGAGATACACCAAGGTAGAATACGCATCAATCAATCACGATAAAAGAAGTATACCGTACCATCGTCGCTGGTATTCTTTTTGGTCGTACCATGTGAATTAATTGGACGCGCCAAATAAGAAATCCATATACCTTACTGTAGACGGACGACACACGACTTAAAGTTGTAGCGCAAAATTGGAAACGGATACTAGCAGAACACAGCGTTTCTACCGGCATTCCTTAGGACACAGTATTATTTCATCATCATTATTATTATTATTATTATTATTATGTCTACTATTATTTCTCCACTTGCACTTAACCTTATTACAGCAATGACATATTATTTTTATTATCATGATAGTTATTGATTTCATCATTGTTATTATTATTATGTCCGGGGCTGTATGTTTTATCGCTGTACCGGTGCAAATTTTATCCACCCTAAAGTTATGCGCGGTAATCGATTCTGTAGTTGAGAAACGGTGAAGACTACGTATGTGAGTACAATATTTACCGGTTTTTCTATATATTCCTGTTTTCCATTCTATCGTTATCTCGCACATATCATTTATCTTTCCAGTTTTCCGGTAACAATCTGTCCGTTTAAAACATCAAATTCTCACTTCGTCTTGTTTCGCGACCAACATTACTTCTCCTTTTTTTTTTCTTTACTTCGGACGTACATTTCGACTTTGCTTGTGTTAGCCACTTCGCCGACGAAATAGTCTAGTATAACGAATTGAATAAGTCAGCGTTCCAAGTTTATTAGTACATCCAACGTATTCCGTTTTTCCGTAGATTTATTCGCTTCTCCGTTTTTCTACAATCGTGAAATAAAATAATTATTAAATGATATCTCTGCATTAATTGGTCGATGGATTATTGTATGTATTGTTGTTGTAATATCTTCGCATTCATCCGTAAGGACCCGGAAAAAATATACGTTGAAGATATTATTGATTATCTGATTTCCTATTTGACGGTCGCGCGGTGGCCATTTTTTTAAAGCCCCACTTTACGAGCGCGTGATCATTTTCTCCGCGGTCAATTTGGACATTCCATCTATATTAGAGCCTAATGACCTACAGTACGGTGTGTCTGTTATTCCGGATTTATCCGTTTTTTTTTTCTTCTTTTCAGGTTGCAACTCTGTCTCAATACTATACGATAAGAAGTTCCCAATTAATCTATGGGCTTGATTTCTCGACTTTAGTCTTTCTGATTCTACCAATTCTCGGTGTGTGTGCGTAGATTTGCGTAATTTGCGTATTTCATTTATGTTTTAATAGCCGCGATTTATTAATTTTCGTCAACACACGTAACTATATAATTCGAGGTTGATTTAGTTACACCGGAAATTACGCACAAACCTGCGTTTAGTTCTATGTAAATCTGTCTCGTCTGCAGACGTTTTGGAGCTGCATATTCAGTAGAATACCGGAGTATGTAGTGTAGACGTCTGAGAGTAGTAAGTGTATAATAAAAAGAGCAAACATTCTTATTTCTGTATAAAAGAAGCGCATTTATCCACTACTATTAAAAGTGCGCCGTTTGTCTTGGGGGGTAGTTCGATTCTTAGCACTTTTTCGTAAGTGTTTGCGAAAATTCGTTTATTTAAAATTCGAATAGAATAAATTTTCAGGTTTTTTTTTTTTGGTTTTATTCGCGTATCCGGTCGATTCATATACCAATATTTTTCCAATAATCTATAAATTTTAATGCTCCGAAATCGCTATAAAGTTTTGATGGATCAAATACTCCAATTAATTTACAATTGAATAAATGGATCTTACCTTTCACCACATTGACATTGATCATCTTCTGCCAAACCCCATTTGAATAGATTGTATTTCGTCCGCGCGGTACCACTTTGTAATCTATTTAGTGTTCGTCGGGATGAATAATTCAGGTGACAATCTGCTGGAAGTGATTCTGCTGCCTGATTGTTATCAGCTTTCCACATTTCGAGTCTTTCAGCGTGGTCTCTATTTTTTAGTTCCTCCACTATTCCAAGGAAGCTGCGTCTGGATTTTAATCGGCTTTTGGCTACTCCTGTATAACAATGTAATGGGTGGCGCTCATCATGAATTGCCTTCCATCTTTTCTTCTTCGTTGCCACGTGTCTTCTAATTTCTGGTGGTGCTATGCAAGTTCATATAATTTGGATAGAGGCGTTCATCTTAAACAGCCAGTTACTGCTCTGCATGCTTCATTTAAAGCAACGTTAACTTTCTTCGCATGTACGGAACGACTCCAAACTGGACATGCATACTCTCCTACAAAGTAACAAAGGGACAAGGCCGATGTTCGTAATAGATGCGGTTTAGCTCCCCATTTACTGTCGATCAATTTTCGAAATCACTTTCATCTTTGTGGCTTCACCGTACTGCTTGAATGTCAATGATCTATCAAGTAAGATACCTAGATATTTAGGATTATCAGTGTGTTTTAGTTTTGTGCCACGCCATTTTATGCTTAGCTTGTGGCGTTTTGCTTCCATATTTCGAAGATGGAAAGCGCAGGTTTGAGTTTTCAATAGATTCAGTTGCAGCTGATTTTTTTTATAATAATCATCCAATCGATCATTTTATTTAAAATTTCTTCGACTTGTTCAAATGTGTTATTTTGAGCTGTTAGATCATCCGCAATACAGAAAGTGTTTTGTATCGATTCCTATCGGTTGATCATTAGTATAAATATTAAAAAGAACAGGAGCTAGTGCCCTGCGGTAGCCCATTTTTTTGTTTTCTCCACGTACTATCTTTACCATTTAAGGACACATAATAACGTCTATCTTTTAGCAGCATTGATGTTATCTGAGTAAATTTAAAATCTTTGGCTGTTTCATACACTTTATTAGCCAAAATTCGGTGCGACACTGTATCAAAGGCTGCAGCGAGATCCACAAAAACAGCTCCAGTAATTTTACGATTTTCGAAACCATCTTCTATGTGCTGCGTTAAATGTAAAAGTTGTCCAGAACAGGATTTCCCTGGCCTGAATCCTGCCTGTTGAGGAATAAGCTTAGAATAAATTGTTGATGCCATTCGATTTAGAACGACTCTTTCAAATATTTTATATAGATGACATAGTAACGATATCGGACGGTAGCTTTTGGAGTCCTCAGCATCTTTCCCCGGCTTCAGTAGGGCAATAACATGTGCCTTTCTCCAAATTTTTGATATGGTTAATATATTGATGCAATCATTAAACATACCCTGAATCCAGGCTCTGGTTGCTTTTCCAAAGTGTTTTATCTGCTCTATATACATGCCATCTATCCCGGCTGCTTTCCTATTTTTTGCTGTTTTTTATAGCATTTGCGATTTCGATCTCCGTAATTGGTTCGTTAAAGTGGTTTGACTCTAAAGATGGGTGCCTTGTAGTAGATTTTTTTTTCATGTTAACTTTTTGTTCTGCTTTCCCATTTAGGAGGAGTTGGTGGGCAACTTGATTTGCGGTAACATTTGCAATACTATTTTGTCGTATGCTATCGCCGTTTAGTTTCTTCATTAGCTGCCACGCCTTGCGGCTATCTTTGCTAAGATTTTCTACCAGGTCCTGCCAATTTTTACACCTTTCGTTTGCTATCCTTTCGGAAATTTCGAAACCAATTCTTGTTGTTTGTTCGTCGAATGGATTTAAATTAAATTTCTTTATATAATCTTCATATTGATTTTGGATATCTTTTTTCATACCCGGAATATATGTTTTACATACTCCGCGTGGTATATGTTTTTTTGAAGTATTTCTTACTGCTGCAACAAAGGTTTCATATTCTTCGGCCACTGCAGGTATGTTTATCACCGTCATATCAAGTTCGTTTGTAAAGTTAGTCCAATTCGCTTTTCTAAAGTTGTACCGTAACTTTGTATCATTAGTACGGGTCGATTTGACAGCTGCATGTATTTCACATATTATTGGCCTGTGTTGTGTGTGCGGAATTGAATCAGAAACTTGTTTAGTGCACAAATTTCGATGAGATATCCCCGACCTTAATTTTCGTGTCGGTACTTTCCGTGTATCATTGATGAGATGATGACGATGATGGGTAATTAATTGTTCTTTTCTGTCAGCGTTAATTCCTGGTCATGGATATAATTGAATCTACGACATCATTATCCAAACATTTATTTCATTCACGTGAAAATGTAATGAATTCGAAAATTCCTTCAGATAACTGTCAATTGTAGTAATAATCGTCATAAATATGAAAGAAAAACATTAATATAATAAGAAGTTTATGCTGTACGATATCTCGGTGGCATAGTTGCTAAAGTGTTCGACCGTCCCGGAGGTTTCGAAAGCAATTCGCCATACAGAAAGTATTTCATTACATAATTCTTAATTATCACGGAGAAGGCAGTGCCACCTCACTCCGTATAACGTCATATGCGATCTACATTGCATATAATTCGTGCCTTGAATGCTAGTTATGTAAAAATAAAACGTACAGTGGCTATATATATATATATATATATATATATATATATATATATATATATATATATATATATATATATATATATATATATATTAACGAATTCCAAATTAGTAAGACTATATAAAAAAGTAAATTATTTATACAATCCTAAATTCTTTGGTTAAATATTTTTAAATATAAAAGTAAAAGCAGATGGGTAAAATTAAAATTAACCTATATGTTTCGTAATATAAATCGAGGTATAAAAAAATAGAATATTATCCACGACATAAGACCCAGACAACCAGACTATGTAGATCACAATATATCGATATGGCGAAAATATATACACACGATTGTCCATGCTGACGAGTTCGTCGTCAATATACATCGTTAGTGCGTAGTATGGTCAGCTATAGTAGTCTGCTTATTCGCTAAAAGTCCGCATTCGGATGTTATTGCTTTTAAATTACAGATGTTATAAAAATTAGTAATTTTAAAAAGTAAGTAAAAAATCTAATTACTAAGAATTAATCGACTGTGTTAAGTTTAAAAATAATGATTACAGTCGAAAACATTCGTAAAATTAATCGTCAAATATAAAAATAAAGGAACGCATTTATTTATAACCAATTATTCTATTTGTTCGTAAGCTTTCTATACTTCTTCTTCTTCAGCGTAATTTGCAGTTGACGTGTAAACATGTATTAACGTTGCCGCAACTCTTATTAAAATAATTCTTTTGTACACGTGCGCTCCTTTATTGAATTTTTATTCAATAAAAAACACACTCCTATATTTTCTTTAGCTGATCAGGGGCATATAAATCTATGTGCTAGTTTTTAGGGTTACTTCTATTCATTCTTGAATGGAGCGCAGAAATCGTGCTTCATCCCGCATGAGTTCGATATTATCTCTTTTTGTCGATACAATTGTTGAGCACGTTCTGAAACGCAATTTTCCTATTCCTTCCTTTAAATGCCTTATATGTACATTTTTTTTAACTATGTAAACCTAACGTCTTTTTGTTTAACATGGCTTTATGCAAAGAAAATTTACTGCGAATAATTTGGCCATTTATATAGATCATTACACTTTGACGAGGCTACATATAAACACAAATGTGCAAACACTTATACCAACGATTCCGCGTATGTTACAAAGGTTGAAATTCTATTTTTGAAAAGAATTTTTTTTTAAAAATACGAACAGCGGTGTCTATCGGATTATTGTCGTTATAAAGATGAAAATTTTCGACAAAAGAGAGCGTGGAACACATTGAATAACTTCCAAATTTATCATATTCCTAGAATTGAGGAACGTGTATGAACGGCAATTAATTTAAAGTTCTATGAAAATTTAAGCTGATCAAAACCCGAGCGTGAAATTAAATACAGATACAAATGCGCAAAACCAAAAGACGAATGTACTGTATTAAACGATAAATGGTACTAGCTGTCAGCTCTTATACAAATTATTCCGGAATATTTTTAATGATATATGTTCATTTTAGCATTGCGTTCACCGGTAGAGGAATATTCGAGTCAATATGAGAGTAGATCGGTACACAATAATGCAGACAATACGTGTACAACGGTAGTAGTGCGCCTAAAGTCTGCAGTCTGAATATATTATCAAACTAAAATTTCTCCACGAAACACACGACGAAAAGCAGTATTAAACAGGGAAAGAAATAGGCAAACGGATGAAAAAAAGTTCACCCCCATGTACAATGGCTATAAATGTAGACTGGAATTTCGAAATAAGTTTTTTAATATGTACAGAGAAGAATAGTGACGAATGAAATTTGGAACTACTAATACAAGAAAAATTAGTTAATTGGACGTTCGTGGAAGCTGTGAAAACCCTGAGTAAAAGACGAACTATTGTTGCATGATGTCAATTTGGCGGTAATAGAGATGGATACTACCTATATTCGAAAATGAGGTACATCTGCGGCAAGTTTTGATGAAATGAACTTGTATTTAATAAATGATCATGTTCAAAAGGACTTATTGGTTCGAGAAAATTTAATTTTATAACGTATACGATGGGGAATGAAAAAGAGCACCTCAGGAGTTCTTTTCCATATACCTTAAACAATCTACCTTACAGATAAATGATTGATTTTAGTTGTCCCTGTGGTAATTATTAGTTAGGATAATAGGTAAATCAAGAAAATGTGTTCCATAGGAAATCAATATTCTTACTATTCATTGTATTGAAAATTTTCTGAAGTTGGGCCTCTTGAAACTATTTCAATAATAAATGATATTAGTATGCGAAGAATTTCAAAAATTCAACGTATGATTGAAATAATTTTTCTAGGAAATCATTCGTGTATTTAAAATATTGTGAAACAGTAAAATCTAATGGAAAATCGTTAGTTTATTGATGAAATTTTTTATTAAAAAGCATATATGAATTGTCCAAACCGATTGATAAAGTGTTACGAAGCTTACTGAATATATCGGGGTCGGTGTTGAGTCTTTTTAATTTTAATTACAGATTTAATTTCGTTTGTGGGAATAGACGAGAATAAGCTCTTGACATCGAATAAAACTGGTTTGCAGTTAGTACGTTTTTAACATTATTAGTTAATTTAATCGAATTTTCAGTACTATATTTAAGAATTTAAATGATTTTTAAGCAGAATACTCAGGATTTTTTTTATCAGATGGTAGAATTCTGGTTTAATAAGTTTTACTATTACAACTTAGAGATTTGAAGGTTACGGGTTTTTAGCTGATACATTTCGAAGTGCGAAGAAATACTTTTACTTAAATTTATACAATTTTTGACAAGTTTTTGTACTACGATCCTCAGAACTGACTGTTGTTAGTGATAGAATCTGACTGCAAACACTTCAGAATTGTTTTATGCCTATTAGTATCGCTATCAGCTCTCATTTTCAATCCTCCGACATATCTTTGTCCTTCGTTTACTTATTGAACAAGCGATGTCTATCCTTAATGACAGCCAACTACTCTAATTCAGTTTGATTTCAATTTTATTTTAAATCTTCACTAACGATAGCACAGTCCAACCTAGCCCAATATTTATTTTGCATTTTCTTAACGTGTGATTTATTATTCTTTTCGGTATTCAATTATAATCTACGAGCCTTACATGACAGATCCATCTCGCACAGTTACTTCACATTACCTTCCTTCAAATACAAACACACCCACACATACATATACATACATATATATATATACCTATATAGATATTCGTTTGAAACGGTATTTGACTCGAATGCTTTTTCGTCAATATTTAACGTATGGGATAAGGGTCACCACTATAAAATAATGATAATAACAATAACAATGGTTACAACTTTTAGTGATCCATACGTCACGCGTTATGGCGTCATAGGAAAAGATAAGATTAAGTTATTTTTATTATGATAATTCATTACCATCATCTTCGTTTTCACCACGATTCACATAATGTTTAAAAGTATATATTATAAATATTACTTAATTAAATAATAAATTTATTTAATCGATTAATTAATTAATTTATAGAAATTTCTCATCTTTTGGTTGTAAGTAAAAAATACATATAAATAGTTAACTAATAAATTATTTAATTGCTCAATCGATTAATTAATTAATCTATAGAATATTCGCATCTCCTCGTTGTAAGTAAAAAAAAATGCATATTATATACTCAAGTCATTTAATTGTTTAACAAATTAATTATTTAATCTACAGAAATTTCGTATTTGTTTATTGTAAGTATAAAACGCGCATTGTTTTTTCCCTCTTTAAATAGAATAGAATTTATCGATTATAAACGTTATTAAATTAAGTAAATTACATAAGGAATTATATCTCGCTGTAATAATAATTAATAAATCGTAACTAAATATATATGGTGTATTTTTTGTTGCCTCGTGATCTAGTCTAGATAGACTAATAAAAATAAGTTATCTTTGACAAATAATAAATAAGTAATATTAATACCGAAATTTACCTAACGCTGAATTTCGGGTAAAACTATATATCTAAATTAATCTAATACTAGTTCACGTGCGGTTTTGTTCTCTCGAAATCCGCCGTATTGAGGAGCTGTTCAGCGTTTACACGATTTTTAAGTCTTATTTGGTGACATTTTGCAAAATTTCTAATTATTTCATCGAGGTATTTGTAGATATTTATGGATGTGTATATTTTTGGCATAACACGGTGTGTTCACAATTCTGGAAACATTATATAATATTTCCATCGCTTTGTTTAGCGCATAACCATAACTGCATACGGTAGGTTCGGGTTTCGAAATTTGTTTGTATATCAACATATTTTATTGTAAATTGATTACAATTCGTCCGATATAGTTTTTTATATGTTATTTCCAACTTTTATCTTTTCTTTTTTACATGAACTTTCCGACGAAGTTTAGCATCTAAATCTGTATATGGTATTTAACCATCAGCATGCATCGAAAATCCGTTCTTATTTCTCGCTATTTTGACCAATTCTTCTGTCTCATTGATTCCGGTCCATTTTTTTCATGTTATCGAGCCACGATATATATTTTCTTTCAATCACACGCCCACTGCTATCGTTTGTAGTAGCTTGTACTTTTCTCCTCTCATAAAATGACCAAAAAAAAAAACTTATCTCCCGTTTTTTCATGAATATTCTGTCGGTTCCTAATTAATTTTAGAACTTCCTTGATCTTTTTAGTCCGAGGTATTTTCCACATTCTTCGGTAGCGCCACATTTAATATTTTCTCTTATAATCCACATCTCGCTTCCATATAAGAGCACCGACCATACGTAGCATTTCAGTAAATTATTTTTGATCTGTAAGCTTAATTTCCTATCGCAAAGGGTGCTTCTTAATTTCATAAATATATTTCTAGCTAGTTCAATACGAGTTCGTATTTCCATGTCGGAATCATTATTTTGTGTCAGCCAGCTGGCGCAGATGTTTATATTTTTCCGTCTTTTTAATTTCTTCGCCATCTAAAAATAGCTTTTCGTTTATATCAGGTTTTTCCTTGAGACTACCACGAATTTATCTTGGTGTTTATTTCCTTTTTTGTTGCTTTCTAATGCCACTATATCAAGGAGTCTTTGTAGTTTTGTTATACTTTCTGCTAGGAGTGCCGTATCATCAGCAAAGCTAATTACTGAAATACGTTGTTCCTTCACTACGCCCTTCTAGGGATTGTGCAAATATCGCCTCGGAATACAAATTGAATAGTATCGGCGATAGGACGCATTGACTCCTCGTCTTATTGGTACTTGTGCTGATAGTTTGTCGTCTATTAGTAGTCTTACATGTCGGTTATCACACGGAGTTTGTATTATACTAATATCTGCCTGATTTATGCCTATATCCTTTATTGTTTTTATTAATTCCACATACCGTAATTTATCAAATGCTTTATTATAATTTATAAAGCAATATTGATTTTCCGAACTTCAATTGTATTTGGATTAATGTTTTTATACAAAATAGAACTTCTCTCGTACCCATACCATTACGCAAACCAAACTGATTTCATTTTATGTTTTCTTCGCTTAATTTAATTACGCGTCTACGAATTACTAGTAAAAATATTTTCAGGACATCGCTCGTAAGACTGATTAGCCTATAATCATCGCAATACGCGTTTGTTGTTTTCGGTAGAGTAATAAATCTTGACTCTAACCAATCTGCTGTAAGTACCCCTTTTTTATAGATCTCATCTAGAAATTGAGTTGATTCGATGTTAAATTTTCCGTTTCTATTATCGGCACTTTTTATAAATTGGTTTTCAAATAGTTTAAATAATATTATCAATAAGGATATCGGCGTGTAGGACGATATTTATTTATGAGTAAACAGATGAAAAAGAAGCCCCCCCCCCGTAAATATTTGCCAAAGTCGCAAAGCCGGATTTCATCGTGATAATAAATTACTTTTTAATCTCCTACGTATTTAATTAATTTCTTACTTTGTAATCGGCTGGAATTTCCCCCCGGTATTCGATATTAACCCATTTTCACCGGGAAGACGTAAAATAAAAAGCCACGACATATTCGGAATAAATTATTTTACACGTAAGATATAAGTCATCATGATCGTGTTTGCTCGAATCCGCGAACGTTCTTCTAACCGAAAATTAAATATCGTCATTTTATACCGTGCATTCGTCACTACTCATTTTTCTACGTCGTGATTCAACGGATGTGTACATCCATTTAGTTCTAGACCAGGAATCACATACGTATAGGTAAACGGGTACGATTCAATTTGTAGGTTAGCGTACTAGGAGCAGAATGATGATTTATATCGATTACTTTACAGCAATGCTCTAACAATAGTCGATGTTCTCATTTTTAGAAACTACAATTAAAATCGTCATAATTAACCGCGTCTGTGAAAAACCTGTAGTAATATAATGAAACGTGCCATTGTTCGAGTTCCATTCGAAGACAGAGCTAAAATCATTAACGCTTTTATACATGTATAAGTAGGGTATATGTATCATTCGATACTACACTCATATATATATATATATATATAATATAAAGTTTTTTATATCTTTAATGTCACGACATTTTAGATGCGTTTCGGGAAAATCAGGTCGTTGTAATTATTAATTACTGAGTCGATTATAAAAGAATGTTTCCGTTGTTCATAATAATTTCTAAGTTAAATAATGACACACTCCATGAGGTATATATATATATATATATATATATATATATATATATATATATATATATGTATCTATATAATAAATCCCACATGCATTATACAAATAAATTAGAAGTTGGAAAACTAGTTCCGTGAACTTTATTTCAATCACAATAAATACAGAACTGGAAAAATATAAGAAACACTTAACATGTACAAATATTCCCAAATCAAAAAAATTCTACAACATTCTGTAAAAAAACTACGGTGATTATACAAACATATACACTGATGCATTTAAGCCTATAAAACATACCTCATCGGGCTATCTTACACCCAACCATTCCCAAGTATATCATTTACCCGACTCAATATCAGTTTTTACAGCAGAACTTCTTGCAATCTATAAAGCTTTAAAATACACATCTAAGCAAGCGCAACCATAATATGCATAGATTCGTATAGCGCTCTTCAACATATTCAGCAACACATCGAAAACACAAATACATATACTTTCAGCCTAAAACACATAACAATAGCATTATCTACAAGAACAACGAATTTGTTCTTCTATGGACACGGAGCTCATTCAGGAATAGCCGGGAATGAAAACATTGATAGAATAGTTAAAACATCTCCTTCAAATCTAAAAACAATAAAATCAACGTACATTACCGATTTACACGCAGTCCTTTCACAAACAATCAAAACATCATATTATCAAAAATTCTGGGAAACCCAATGTGCACATACATACTTGTATCAAATTAAGCCGAGATTAGGAAACTGGGAAACAGCAGACCAGAAAGAGAGAAAATCTGAAAAAACGCTAGCTAGACTACGCACAGGACACACGTTACTTACTTCACAACAACTACTCAACGGGGACCCCCACACATCTGCCACCAACGCAATTCGCTATTAAATATAAACCAATGCACAAAATACAGAAGCCAACGTATAAAATACAATCTAAACTATGACACAATAAAAACAATACTGGAAGATAACCCGAACAAAGTTAAAAATCGTTTACAGTATCATACAGACACTAACTTAATTAATAGTTTATAACCGACTTTAAGACGCTCAATTGAGCGTCTATAAATAAAATAATTAAAAAAAAAAAAAAAAACTTGGATGGAACACTGTAGATTTATTCTCACCGCGTGAAATTTTGATTCAGGTTCTTCTGGGAATACTGCAACACGTGTGAAGTGAGTATATAATATTACGTACAGAATACACAATTTTTTCATTATTAATATAGGTGTGGTAAGTAATTGTATATAATATTTTTTTGTAATCGGAATGGTATCTTAATATAATTGTGTGCATATAAATTCATTCCGTGCAATTATAAATATTAAATATGTACAACGTATAAGTCAAATGTTCATGATTTATAATTGACCATTTAAAGTAATTAGCGAAATATTGATTACTCTGTTAACATGTACATATGTATATGTGTCGTGTGCCGCACGAGTTCCCATACTAATTATATAGAACCGACGTGGATATGGTCATCACTATGTATACATATTTTCCTCTCTATGTATATGTGCGTAAATCGTCTTCTTTTGGTGCCTCACGTTCTTGACGCGTTGGCTGTTTTTACTGCTGCTTCCATTAATTCTCGAATTTCCTTTATTCCCGTCCAATTCTTTATGTTCATTATCCATCCGAACTTCTTTCTGCCTCATTTTGTAATATGCGATACGAATTATGTGACCGAAATACGTAATTTTTCTTTTCTGTATGATATTCCATACTTCTCTGCTAGACTTCCGCATTTGTTACTTTTTCTGTCCAAGAGATTAACAGCAAACGTCTCAGGAACCACATTTCCATTGCCTTTAGCCGCTTTTCAGATATCTTCTTTATCGACCATGTCTCCAGGCCATATAGTAGTACCGGCCATGAAAGCTTTGTTTGCAGAAGTACATTACTGAGTCTTCTAAATACGTCACTGGCTATTCTAAATCGGATTCTGATTTCTTCATCACAATCTAATCTGCAATTAATTACTGAACCCAAGTATCTGAATTTCTCTATTTTTTCAACCGTTCTTCCGTTTATATATAGTGCTTCGCACGCACTTTGCGAGCGGGTAACTATCATAAATTTTATTTCGGACACATTAATATTAACTCCAAATTCCTGCCCATTTTGTTTAGTTTATTTATCATTCGCTGTAAGTTTATCAAATTTCCAATCAGGATGGCCGAATCATCCGCATATCTTATGTTTGAAATTATTTCTCCATTTACTTAAATTCCAGCATTCTCATCTTGGTATGGGAATAAATGCTGATTTCAACCAATCCTCCGGTATTTCACTAGTTCCGTATACTTTATTAAAAAGTGCAGTCAACATTCGGGTATTTAAACATTTAATTATTTCAGCTGGTCACGAAATAAACAAAAAATTAAAATAGATATGTTTCAGTGTTTTATAATTTTCGTGGTTATTTCACATACATATATGTCAATATAATTAAATTATTGATTCGACGTGTGTGTAATATATAACTGCGAATAAGTATTAATTCCAAATTAGTGATATAAACAGCATATTGGAATATAGTTTAAAATTTAAACAAGTACGTTAACACATGACATTTTCAAATAAATTTAATTTTAAAAATTAAATTCTTTGCGTCGGAAAAGAACTGAGATTTAAAAAAGTTAAATTTGCTTTTATTAATTTTCACGAATAAATGTAAAACAGATAAAGTAACGTTCCGCATAATTAGCTGCCTTTTTCTTATATATATATATATATATATATATATATATATATATATATATATATATATGGGGTGACCTACAGAAGACGGAATGTTTTGTTGTTTTTTGAATAACTCAAATGAGGAGAGATTAACTTACAATCATTCGTACAACACATCGCTCAGATGACCGCCATTTGAAACAATAAATTCATTCAGTCTTTATGTCGTGAACATAGAGCACGCGGTTTGTTAGCAGTGTTACTAACTGCGCTATTTAAAAAACAAAAACGTCCGTCTTGTCCGGGTCACCCTATATGTGTAGTAATTTAGGCAGTACAGTATAAAATACAATCAAAACCGATCGGAGGACTCGAAATTAACAATGACTAATATATCACTGGCAAATTCAACAGGTAACAAGATAAAAGATATTATAAAGCAAACCAGAGATTGGAAAAATATATTTTTCCTCCTTTTTTTCTCTATACCTAGCTAGTGCTATCAATAGTGAGTATGATATCTGAAGTTACTGGAGCGGCACTCCTTCCATTGAAGGTGGCCTAGAATGTACAAATTGGATTTATTTGATCAAGTCCAATGGTTTGACCCTCCCTACATTATTCGCTGCTCTGATGAGTTATCCAGCAAATTGACTGATGTCCAGTTAGGGTGATCATTTAACTTCGTTGCATGTTTAATTGCTTCCTGTTTTATCACATCAGTAACATATGGAACATGTATATCACGATGTAAAGTTTTATTTGATATAAACCATGGTGCATTTGCAATGGTTCGTAAAGTTTTATTCTGCAATCGCTGCATTAGTGTTATATTTGTTCTAGCACTGCAGCCCCATATTTGACACCGGTGTCTCCAAACAGGAGCAAGAATTTGATTATATATGGTGATTTTATTATCCAAATGTAGCTTTGATTTTCTACCTATTAGCCAATACATTTGGCGAACTTTCATATTTAATTCGTTGTTTTTAGTTTTGCTTACCGGCACTGCTTTTCGATTGATGGTAATGATTTTAGGTACAATTTTTCTATTGGTAAAAAATATTCTTTTAGATTTGTTTTCATTTATCTTTTTCATTGATCTTCATGCGCCATTGTTCGCACCGTGATGTTACTTCATTTAATGAGCTTTGAAGGTTTTTATTGGCTTCCTCCGGGCAATGACTATCGCAAAGTATAGCAGTGTTATCTGCGAAGGTGGCTACCAAGCTTTTATCAGATACTGGAAGATCTGCTGTATAATAAACGCAATATATTGACTCGGAGGAGCGATTACTATGATAATAATAATGATGATGACGATAATAATGATGGTGCATATATGCATATATATATATATATATATATATATATATATATATATATATATATATATATATAAAGGTTTAAGCAAACAACTTGAAGGAGTAGAAAAGAAAATATCAAGAAAATTACGATCAGTGGAGCAAGAAAAAATTTACTGACCAGTATACTAACAAAATGAAAAAATTAGTATTATGATTTTTAAAAAACATTAAATCATACGAGCATACGCTTTAAACTAAATATAAGATATATATATATATATATATATATATATATATATATATATATATATATATATATATATAAAATATAATATATATATATATATATATATATATAAAATATAATATATATATATATATATATATATATATATATATACACGACTGGCGGTAATTATAGGGAAAAAAATGAATTAAAGATAATTTACGTAATAATAATAGATAAACATTATTAATAACGATAACAATTATTACTATTACAGCAACAAAAATAATTAATAATTTTTATATTTATATACGTCGGATCGAATAACGAATGTTGCGCAATTCCCAGTAAAGAAAAACGAAATGTTTTTTGAAGTAACGCCGCCCGTTTTATTAAGACCGGCGATAAACCGGAAGCCGGACGACGTTGTTGTTAATTCGTCGGAACTGACGAACAATTCGAATTATTAGATTTCGGTCGGAAATCGATTTTTCTGTTTTAGATTTTGATTGTCCCTACCACTACCACCCGATGACCTGTGACTGAAAAAATTTCCCTTCAAATAACCGACGGAGCGCGATTTTGTTTCAAGCTTTATTCTCGGAAATTATTAATAAAAATCCAACTTTCTTTTTTGTCTGTGTTTTTTCTTTTTCTTTTTTTTAAACTATTTCCATCGTGCATTACCAAGACTGATAACGACGTTAAGTTAATTTCTGCGTTAGTATAATATTGATAACAATCACCAATAAGGATTATAATGATCGTAGTGATAATAATAATAATCACCTATTAAAAATAATAACAATAACTTGAATAACGCCGATAATTTTTTTTGTTTAAACGAAATCAAATTTATTTCAGAAATCTTTACAATATTAGCAATTTAATTATAAAACATATAATAATAATATTGGAAAAAATTGTAATAAGAAACAAACCTAAAGATAATAGATAAATAAATACGACAAATCCCGCTTAATAAATGCGCGAGTACCGGACATTTTAAAATGTGATCATATCCACGCAACTGCGATGTAGTAACTTAACTACTAAGATCTCATTGTAACATATAAACTAACGAGTAACGCGAGAACTGAGTAAAAATACAAAAAGATTAACATTAAAAGTTAGAAATAACAATAAAAAATAAAAAATTTAGTTTAGAGCTAGATTATGAAAAGAAAAAAAAAACTAATTTAAATTTCGAAAACAATAAAGCAAACGCACATCCATTTAATATACAACCACCTTCGAAATTATAAATAAAAGTTAATAAAATATTTTTTTATGACTTTTATTCAAAACGTAAGAAGCCAGCGTTTTACGACGTCGACGTTTATAGTTAACCAAGTCTTACAGACTCCTGAATTAAATTGCAAGCCACAGCCCCGACATAAATGGCCCGCATAAATGGGTCTTATTAAAGCGCCGTATTTTTGCTTTATCTGTGCAAGCAGTTCTTGTTTTCCCTCTTACACTTGCTACATTGAAGTAATCTTTACGTTTTATCGCAAAATTTAGAATGTTCAATTCGTACAATTGGCGCACATTTAAAATGGATGCACTCAAAATATTACTAGAAATACTCCCGAGAACTTTTTTTTGCACTGAACACAATGGATTTAGGTTGTACTCTGCTGCTCCGATGTATAATACCATAGGTAAGAACATAGTCGTATAAAGCTAAATACAAACGATGTAAGTGGTTTAAAGAGAAATATGTTTTTAAATAATAAAATAAATAATTCCACTTCCGTATCTTGCTAGCATTATAAATCAACTGTTTATCCCGTGTTAATTTGCAATCAAACGTAATCCCTAATTATTTAATTTCATACGCTCTCTCTATCACATAACTATTACCTAGACATATGTTGTTCATGTTTTCAAATAAGTTAGACGCTTGATAAGTATATATTAAATATTTGGTTTTCTCTGGATTTACAATTAATCGATTATTAGTCAACCATTTCGATACTCGATCAACGCTCACTAGCGTTAAATTTTTTGTAACATATCATGAAAACAGGAATCTACGACTATTGCTGTGTCAAACGTATAACTAAAAATTCTGCCCGAAATATCCAAGTCGCAAAGATCATTAACGTATATCGAAAATAAACATGGTCCTAATAATATACTGCCCTGTCGCACACCCGAATTTGTGATCATCGCTTTACTAAGAAAGTTAATCACTATAAAAGTTATTTTATTAATGCAAATTTATAAATTAACAAAACAAAATAAACACAAAGTTAATCACTATAAAAGTTATTTTATTAATGCAAAGCTTTTCGACAATAACATCAGTTTCAAGCCTATACACAAATATTACATATAAATTTTTAAACATTTTTTCTTATTTTCAAGTTACTAGCTATTGGTTTTTGTTTATTTATAAATTTTATATTGACAACTGTTTTATTTTTCTTTCAATTATTTGTTATTTTACTGGCAATTGCTATGTAAAAAATTTTATATTATTGACAGTTGCGTTGTTTATCACATTCACTGTCAGATTGTTTTACTAATGCTGTTCTTCATTTTGATGATTTTTGTGAATAGTAATCTTAAATTAATATTTTTTCACACCATATTTTTATGTTTAAATATTCACTCGATGATGGCCTAACAACCTAAAAGCTTAGTGATTTTTCATAAAGAAAAATTGTAGTGATTTTAACTATTTTCTTTGTTGTTTATTTTAATAATAATTCTATTCGCAAACACAACAGAATAATATTATAACCAAACTGCCACCGATTTGTGTTTTATAAAAATTTTACTTGCATACATCGTGTTGTTTGTATATGTATTATGTATAAAATTAAATAAAAAATTAAAATGACTAATGGTAATATAAACAAATCTGCATTTACACCACTTTAAAGTTAAAATAAAAACAAATGAAAATAATTAATAATAAACATAATATATAATAACGAAAAGAAATATTGTCATTATTTATTTTAATTTTAAACTGGTATGACTGAATTAAAGCTTCCTTATTAATTATCAACATTGGTGATTTTAACTTTAATTCATTTTTCATAAAAATTCGCTACTCCATTACACACACATATATATATATATAATCCTATTGTCAAACGTTGTGACTAGCTATTGTAGGTTTATTTTTACGGACAAAATGAGGTAGCATTCAAGACACTATTTATATGCGATGCAGATACACACGCATATGATGTAATACAGAGTGGGGTGCCACAGCAATCTCATATGTCACGTTTTAGTTTCGAACCGCCGACCGTCGAGCACTCTAGCAACTATGCCACTGCGACATATATATATATATATAATGATACAATGTGGATAAGACTGTTATCACGCGAACAAATACTTTTCCTTACGTAAAGTTTCTTGTTATGTAACAAGATAATTTAATATATATTATTACCTTATTCTATTTTTTTTTTTTTTTTTTTTTTAAATGACTGGTGTTAAAACTAATATTTATTTTCACACCAGTTTCAAACACATAGATGTAATTAAACAACTATTAAGTGAATCGCACAATATGAAAGTAAAATTAAAGGATGGAATATTTGAAAACCTCGGGAAATTATTGAAAGTATCGGGTAATTTAAAAACTGAATTTACTAATTTAAATAATAATTTTGAAGAATTAAAGAGATATATTGAAAAAAATATTACGAACATTTGTTTCCGGTGTAATTTCAGATAAAAACAAACTTACGCTTCCAAGGTTTGTTAATAGTAATTTAGTAACCAAAAACAAATTTGAAACTTTAATAATTGAGGATACTAGTAGTTCCGAAAATAGGAATTGGAATACTAACCTAAGTAAAATTAACACATGTCAAATTGGTGTAGATATCGGCTTTGTAAAACAACAAAAAAGTAAAGTTATAATAGCTGTTAAGGATAAGTGTCAATTCGATAAAAAAAGAAGTAACTAATAACTTAACAAAATAAAAACAAAAATAACATCAGAAGGATCCAATGATATGTGTTGTTAGTATTCACCATAAAACTACAGAAACGGATATTTGTATGACAATTAAAAACAAAACTGTGAAATTAAAAAAAAAAAAAAATGATAAATTGCGTGCATTCATTCGTCTAGAACCAGAAGTATATCATTTATTAATGGAAGCTGGTTATGTGATGGTGAATTGGTAAAAATGTAAGGTGTATGACTATGTTCCAGTCATCCGTTGTTTCAAGTGTTACCGTTTTGGACGTATGAGAAACGAGTGTAAAACTGATCTCACTAATAATAAATTTAAGATGGATGATGAAAAGTTGCATACAAAATGTCATAATTATTTTTCTCATGCTTGCGCGCAACATGAAAAAGAAAAAAGGTAAAATTTCATCCACGGACATAAAAAATATTATTACAAATCTCACACACAACATATACTCCTACACTTGTCAATTGTATATGAAAATTGTAAAGTAAAACTTACTATGCCTGACATAACATTAATTCTAGAAAATGTTAATCATTGCAAAGATGCGCAATCATTATTACTTATTAATAAACCATATAATAGTAATTTTCTAACCATTATTTGTGATCCATATTTGCACGGTAACGTAAAATGTAACTTTTTAATTCACTCTAATTACGTTGCTGTCTGTAGTAACATTAAAAATGTAAGTTGCACCAAGTTTCTGATTACATTGTTAAAGTTAATGTAAACGATATTGTCATTTTTGGAATATATTTTCCACCTCACACAGACTTGCAACATTAATTTATGTTATTGCTTAAAGTTATTCAACAAAATTGGAAACAAAGTGTAATAATCCTCGGAGATTTTAATTCACGAGTAATATTTATGAAAAAAAAAAGAATTTCAATAACACATTCAGGAATGCACAGTTCGAAAATCTCGTGTATTCTGGTAATTTAACAATTAAGAATGATTACAACATTCATACGTTTCAATATCACAATGGAACAAGCTTAATAGAATATGTACTAGTAAATTATAACTTTAAGTATAAATTATCTAACGTTAAGGTTCAGTAATTTCATTTAAGCAAACACAGAAATGTATCGATATGTGTTGATAATTATGATAATGTACTTACCTGAAATATGGATTTGTTCATCAATAATCTAAATGCAAATTCAATGTTAAGTTTTGAAACAAATATTAAAGTAGCGAATACGGAACAAGAGGTAAACTATATTTATTGTTGATCAGTTTAATAATTAAAAGTTATGAAATCTATAGTTAACAAATCATGGTGGAATAAAAAATTAGAATATTTCAAGTTACTTGTTAGTATTATCAAACATAATAATTTCATTAATAAATTAATATATAACGTAATTTTAAAATTATATAAATGCAAAATTAAATATTTCAAACAAAAAGCCTGGAGAACTTTCTTCTATGGGAAAAACCATATAAAATTTTAACAATTTCAGAGTGTTTAAAGTTTCCTGATTTAAAAATTCATAACGATACTGACTACAGTTCATTAATCACCAGCAATTTAGATAAAATGAGTTTAATTATAAAATCATTTTTTTTATTTTAAAAAACCTGTTTGTATTTCATTGTCCAAAATCACAGGTGAAATTAAGCGTTTACATTTTGATGTGACATACCAAGTATTATAACGAAACTTAATAGAAAAGCAACATCGTCAGATGGTATAACTAATAAAGTTATTAAAATCATATTCTTTTACTTTCCAAATTTATTATTAACACTGTGCACAAATTGTTACAACTCAATATTTTCCCAGACATTTGAAAATGTGCTGGTATTATAATGTTTAATAAACCAAATAAAGATTTAAGTAAAGTAAATGAATATAGACCAATATGTTTATTAAATTCGCTTAGCAAAGTTTATAAAAAGATTATTTTAAAATTTTTAAATAATGAAATTAATAATACATCCGTACTGGATACATATCAATACGGTTTTAGAAAAATTGTTTCTACAGAACTTGCTATTGTGGATGTAACAGATAACTTACTACGTAATAAACAACGTAAATCTATTTTCATGTCGTTTGATATTGAACAGTGGCAGCTCGTACATAAAGGTTGCATGGTTGCACAACCACCAGAAACATCCAGAAAAGCATAAAAATTGATGATGTAATAAAATAGTTAAAAGTTTACTAATTATTTTATGTAGATTAAAATAAATAAGCAAAGTTTAATTCTATATTTTTCAAGAATATATTATAAAAAGGTAAAAATCTCTTTAAAAATGCCTTGAAACGTCTAGTTATAGCGGTTGGTGGTTGCACGCTCTATGCAACCTTAAGAAGGCATCGGAAAGCCTTATACAGAGTTATATGAAGATTTTGCGCCTAATGCTACGAGTTTACATGGGACTATATGAGCGAATGTTAAGTCGTTGAAGTAGACACACTTTACGCGACGGAACAGGTTTTTCTTGTTGGATTACTCACAACATGCGGGTATACTACCGGCTAACGAACGAACGAGTCTACGACATTTTCTGAGATTAGTTTTTTCTTGGAATCTTTTACTGTGTATTATTTTTCTGCCTGTCAATTATTTCATTGCCTCTCTATAGTTTATCTTGTTCGTATTATTACTGACCGATATTAATATACATCGAATTTTTTTCCTTGCTGAAGCTTTATTTATACCACAATTGATCGTTTCATTTTCAGAGGATTGTTTTGTGTAAATTGTGAAAAAATAATAATATTTAACTTTATAAATAGTTTATCGAATTGTTTCGTTTTAATATTTTAAATTAATATTTTTGGTAGTATTTTTTTTATTTTTTTCAACATGAATCCAATTAAAAGTTTACTGAAATGCCCATTTTCTCAGCGGAGTTCTGAAGAAAAATTGAAATCAAAACCGTTAAGTTGGCCTGTTTCTGATTTAACATTAACAATGAAGCAGAGTATTAATACAGGAAAAAGAAAAGTTTCAACATCTTTTAAATTTGATCATTATAATAACGCGGACTGGTTGTGCGGGTGTGATGTTAAAAATGCGTTGTTCTACTTCCCGGGTATATTATTTGGATTTAGTAAAGAACCATGTTGGACGATGTAACTTCATAATTTTTAGTTTTTCTTAAAAGGTTCTTGTATTTATATTACAATTTGTTGACTTTGATATTATTAATGTTACTTTGCCTTGTTGTGTGAAACAAAAACAAAAATTATGCATGTTGCGAAGGAGGAGTGGGCGGGGGGTAAGGTATAATTGCAACCGCGAAATTTTTTAACCACGAGCCGCCACTGATATTGAAGGTGCTGATCGCCAAGTAATAATCGATACTTTAATTTCATATGGTTTTAGTTTTAACTTAATTTTTTTGATTCATGATTACTTAAACCACAGAATAGTAAAGTGGATTTATCAAAATAATAATATCGAGGTTGAAAATAAATTTGGTGTTCCACAAGGATCTGTTCTTGGTCCGGTTTTGTGGAATATTTTATATTCTAATGTACATGCTAAATTAAGAAATATGTATGAAGGTCTGAAATTTTACAACTACGCTGGCGACTTACTTTTAGTGTACAATTTAGATATATGTTCTAAATTAAATCTTTCGACTCACATAAACAGTTGTAATGAAGTAAAACTTAAAACAATAGCGAACTGTTTAAACCTTAAGTTAGAATTTTTTTTTTTTTTACTGTACCGACAGTTTCCTGTCATAAACAATAATGATCGTAAGTAAAGAAGTAAGGAGAAGAAGAAAAGGTTGGAGTATGGAATGTGAACAAGAGGAGGAAAGTGAAAGAATATTATTAAGATGGCAATTCCAACGAACAGCCAGATTTGGATCTACAAAGAGGAAAAATATATTAATTTTTTTTTTATTATTATTATTATTATATAATTTATTTCTCGCAGAGTTTAACCATTACACGTAGCGTCCCTGAGAACAATGTAGCCACTTAGGTAATTGGAAGTGCATCGCGGCACCACTTTCTTCGTTTTAGCCGACTGTTGGATCTGACTGGAAAATCTCTAGTAAACATTCGGTGTACCAGTGGATTCGAACAGAACTGGAACTTTCCGAAAAATCTTCTATATTGTTCCGTATAAACATCCTTCACGTATGAAACGTTCAAATTGTCATGTAATATGTCGTTCGATACAAAGTATGGTGCAGATGCTATTGTACGTAGGATTTTGGACTGCTGTTGCTGTACTCTGTGGAGATTACTTCGACTTGTTGTTCCATACAGTTCTAATCCATATCTCCAAATGGGAGCGATGGCCGATAAGTAAACATTCCGCTTGACGGCTAGGTTGAGAATTGATTTACGTCCTAGCAACGGCCGGAGCTGTTTAGCTCTTATTATCACACATCTTCTTGTGTATTCCACAACTTAGCAAGTCTCAAATTATGATTGTAACTGGTCGTGATCAAAATCTTGTACAAATTTTATGTAATAATATTAAGCTTAATAATCGTGTTTCCAGATACACTGACCACATTAAATATTTAGGTTTCATTATAGATAATCAACTAAAATATAATTATCATATTCAATATATACATGATAATGTCGATTTAAATCACTCGGTGGTAAATTATGGGGACTAAATTATAATTCAAAGTTAATACTATACAAAGACTTGGTACAGAGTTTATACTCATATTGTGCTGGTATCTACTATAACCGTTTAACCAAACAGCTAATTCACTAAGTAAATTCGAATTGCCGCAAAATTTCTGATTGATTTTTAACATTCTCATATACAACTGCTTCGAATATTGCTATTAAAACTATCGCACGAGTATTACCTATTGATCTTCATATTAAAAAAAGATCACTTATTTCGAAATTAATAGAGAACATAATGGAATTATATAAACAAAGAACAACTTAAACAATTTGATTTGTAGATTTTTAATGAATTAAAATCATGACACATTGCTCATTGCTCAAGACAAGAAGCCTGCAGTGACAGTTGCAGAAAGCTCATACGCTGTTTGGGCTCAATCCTGGAAACTAGAAGTGAATCCTGATAAATGCACCCACATCTCATTCACCAATAGAACTTATCATCGAAATTATCTATATCACTAGGTAAAAATATTATATCAAGAAGCAACAGCATCAGATATCTACTAAGCTCGAAAAAAATATATACGAAAAACAAGAAAACGACTAGATGTCGAGTTAAGATCTCTCTACTGGGTATCATTCAAACATCTTCTTATCCAATAGAGTATTAATATATAATGTAATAATAAAGCCAGCACGGAGTTATGCTGCACAAGTATGGGTAAAAAAAAAAACGAACAGAAACACAATATAACGATTTCAAAATAAAACTTTAATACTGATATACAGAATACCGTGGTACGTTACCAATGAATTAATAACTTGGGGGTCTGCATGATCGACGAAGCAATAGAGCAGCGGGCTCGAATACATCAATATACTCGGACACTGCAATGAGCTAATCGCTGCCCTTCCAGACGTCACGTCAACCAGACGATTAGAACTAGAATTCGCGACCTGGTTTAAGAGATGAGCTGAATAATACAAGAGAAGACGACGATATCCTTCGTAGATAGTCAATTTGGCTAGGAATGAATTGGCGGAAGTAGAAAAACAACATACAAAATAGGTGTTTAAGATGTGTATTAAGAGTCCCAAGGAATTTCGGAATAGTGGACATGCGTGAGATATTAACGTTACCTTTTATTCGGGATTATATTCTTACTAATAGTAAATTCTCGATAATTGCATATTGCGTGAAAAATGAGTATATCTCAACGATCGGAAATTATCGAGGCAACTACAGTTTATGTACACGAAGTATACCTTAAACATTATAAATTAATAATATTTGATAAAATGTAATTTGCTAATATTCTTTCTTATATATGTGTATATATATTTATATAGAGATATATGTATATTAGCTATATTTATTATTATTATTATTGTTTTCTATCGAATAATATACTGATTTTTTGTTCGATGGAATCTTTATTTTTTTGTTTTAGATTTTTCCCGCGAATTATTTTCGTCCGACTTGTAAATATGCTGATTTCTATTTATAAGTATTACATAAAGAATTTTAAGGATATTAAAATACGCGTAATTTTTATTCTTTGTATTATTGTTTTATTTATGTAAATCGATAAATACTTTTTTCTTCTTCTAAAAATTTCCTAATTATATTATCAGGCTTATAAAAAATTAGTTAACAAACAGGAATTTTATGATTAAAGTTAATAACATTTATTCTACTCTTCAAGATTTATCCTAGCTGGAATACCGCATGGCAGTATACTGGGTCCCTATTTTTTTTCTGTTATTTATTCACGATATTAGTAAACTTAAAACTCTGCAGAAGGCTTTTAAATTAGCATTTAACACGAAAAAAAAACAACAAAGTTCTAGGAATGAGCTTCTAGCTTTTCCAGTTCGAATTTTTGTCTCTGCGCGTCCCATTACAACAGAGGTATTTTTAATTTCTCTCCTTTACCGTAAGCTCTAAGTGGTCCTATAGGAGACTTACCTTTATATTTTGTTTTATTTAGCTGCAATCCGTAATCATCACGCGCAATTCTTTTAAATTATTTCCTATCAAGATCTTTATGTGTAATATCATTTATGTTCATTTACCCTGTCGACTAGTTCATTAAATTTGTATTTCTTCGAATATTTTTTCAGGCTATATATTAAGGACGTGATATTGCGTTCGTTACAAGCGCAAGATATTTTTTATTCGATGTAATTACTTTGACCGCGAATAAATAATATTGACTCATTAGTTTTGTTTTTTTAACGTTTTACTAAAATAAACGTTTCTTGTAATCAAATCTCGCGACGTTCGTAATTAATTATTAACACCGTTATTATTACTGGAACGATTAAAAAGAGACAGCGTGAGAACACACGCTTACGTTTAGATGACCGGCATAACTGAAACAATCGTTTGTAATACAGGGCAACGTTTCACTTGTGTATAAGTGTTAGTAACACCAATCATAAAAGTTGACGATTTATCATTGATATTGCCAGTTGACCGGCTTAATGTAATCAGTTTTAGTTCGTTCGAAACGCGTTTAACGACAATATAAATCAAACTGCGGCGGAGCAACTAATTGTCCCGATGGCAAATTTTTAATTTAAACCTTTTTTTTTTTTTATTTTATTTTTTATATATCCACTAAATATAATAATAATAATTATTATTTTTATAATTACTACTGTTGCTATACATTATATTAAGAATGTTCGTCGTGACCATTTTGTTCGTATTTTCATCTTAATTAATTTAATTATTATACATATATATATATATATTATATATATATTATATATATATATATTTTGCATTCGCGCTGTGTACCACCGTTATCCCGACAAAATGAAACATCTTTTACAGTTGATGTCTATACTGAGCGTTTACCATATTTCGGATAAAACATCGGTTTTCGGCAGAAAATGTGGAGTAGAGGTTAGTGTAACAACTTTAATTATTAATTATAATTTCGATTTATAAATCATCGATAAATGAGGTATCACACTGAGTCGCGAAGGATAATAATATATATTTATCATTTTTTTCTATTATAAATTCTCAATTACTACGAGCCAAGAGGCCACAATTAATTTATAAATTTTGCAATGGTCCATCTTGCCTACTTCATGCGGATTTTAAAAAATACATCACTTCTTTGTCGGTTGCGAAGTGGCAGGGCAGATGAGATGATGCTGTAACAGGCAGGGTGACTGACGCCTTTCTGCCGAATATATCTATGCGATTAAAAATACTTAGATTCGTTGTCAACTTCTACAGTGCACAGATATTGACTGGTCATGGCAGGTTTAGATCCTATCTACATAGATTCCGACTTGCTAGTGATCCCGTCTGAGCTTGTTGTACTGTAGGTGATTTGTTTGCCCAGAATTCACTGCCCTGCGTCGCAAGTTTGGTTTTGACTGCACCGATGTATTTCCTCTTGGTAGGGAGGTTAAGGATTTCTTTTTGCTGGCGGAATAGGTCACGCGATTAGAATTTTGAAATTTCGTAAACTTGCAGTTAACACTTAAATCAACCGTGACCCTAAAACCGGCACAGTTTTCGTAACATGGTCAACAGTCTCTTATTTATTTTAATAGTTAATCTTAATTTTTTTAAAACTAATTGTTATTAATTTCCTTTTTTTTATTGGTTTTTTTTTTTTATATGACAATACCTGTTATTTTTTATTACCTTGGTATATACCTACTATCCAACCGTTTCTATTTTCAAGTTTTTGAAGTGCCTATTATTTTAAGTTTTGTATTGAGAAGTTGTTCTTTGTATATAAGATAATATTATTAGTTCTTGATGCAGGTGTATTAGTAGTACATTTGAAATTTTAAATTTCATGTCTCAAAGTGTTTTTTTTGTTGTTATTAAGAAGCTGCGGATTAATCTTAAGTTTGTTATATTTTATTTTGCTTTTTTTTGTTTCTTTATTTAGTTAAGCATATGATGATCTTCATCCCTTCTTCCGTCGCATTAAGTGAATTTTTAAGTGTGGGACTTCTGCAATTGTGTAGCGGTGCCTCTATCTTTATATAAGTCCCTTTTGATTACACTGAGAGGGGGGTTTTAGTGGGTAAAAATCCCACACACTGATTTTGGTTCCTTGCAGTGCATTGCTATAACAAAAACTAAATTATTTTCTCTTATCATCAGTATTTTCTCGACAATCTTCTTCTTGTTTGACCGTTATCGAGGAGGCATGTTGCTTCAACTTTCGTAAGTTGTTGGTGTCGACTTCGTAATTAGAGTGAATATCTTTATTTTTTTGAAGAACTTTATTTCGAGATTTTTCTTATAATTAGATGCGCTAGCCGTGTACAGTATTACAGCGCCGTACATCCAAATTGGTTTTATTATCGAACTATATACGGTAATAAAATATAATCGTTTCGAGCCGTGTGTAATTCGATTTCCGATTAGCGCGATAAATAATCGATAATAAATTTAAAGGAAATTTAAATTTGTAACGATCTAACCTCACCGAATGTTACTCTGAATCATTTTTATTAAGTTGACAATTAGGATGACAAAATTTATAAGTAGCAAGCGAAGGCTCGATAAACGGCGTACAACAAGAAAACAATGATGTACTTTAATTTACGGTATATTCATATTCTGGACAAAGACTATGGATGGAAAGCTCTCGGGGATAATATGAAGAGCCGGTCCCTAAACAAAAACCGTTTTTCCCCCCCTATAGGTAGAACTTTTAAATACGTAATATATACTTACGACAGTTGTTAAATGACGTCAAATTACAGAAAAGATTATTTGAATTTATCTTTATGAAATTCTAAATTTCACTATATTTCACTATGCTTTCCTAAGCAACTAAGGAAAATGGTAGTTACTCAGTGTTACTAAGACATATTTATTATTCATAAAATTATTAGAATACATTCAAGATTTGTTATCCGATTATATATTATTTTATAAATAAAATTATTAGGCGTTTAAAAATTTGTTATCTAATTAAATATTTAATCTTCTCCTCGAATCGTATCGTCCCTAGCAAGGACATCGTGATAATGCAGTCTTTATGAATTAGTTTGCGCCATTTATTTCTATTGTAAGCTGCGTGTATGCATTCATTGAAGCTGTTCTCCACAAATTCTGTTAATCCATCCGACCATCTTAGAGGCACACGGCCACGACGTCTCGTTCCATCCAGTTTCCCTTCGATGACGACCTTTTCCAATTGCTCGAACTATGTGACCGAAAAACCGTCCCATAAGTACTTCCGTTAGTAATCGTCTAGGGCAGATCTCCTTTAGTATAGATTCATTGGTTCTCTTGGCCATCCACGGAACGCGTAACATTCGTCTCCAATACGACAGTTCAAAAGATTCGATGTGTCTGTGTTCAGTTCGGTGTAATGCCCAACTTTCCGAACCGTATAAAAATATTGGAAATATTAATTACTTCCCCGCTTGATCACGTCAGATTTTTACTAAGCGACCCATCGCGCTTATTTGTATGCGGTGCCGCAGTTCCAATTTGCATCCGAAAGTATTCTCGATAATTAAACCCAGATATTTGAACTTATCAACCACTTCTATTCCACCTATGTGCTTTTTGTTGGGCAAGTTATTTTCAGGCCGATGCTTTCGATTAATTAATAAGCCGGTATCTTTGCTAGTCTGCTCCAATCTTCGTAATAAGCGTATAATATTTTCGATGTTTGTAGCTGTCAAGATGGTATCATCAGCGTATCGGAGATTCGATATATTATATCCACCAATTATCCATCTTTCCACTTTGTCTCACAATATGTTCCGTATATATACACTGAAAAGCCGAACTCCACTCCCCACTTTGAAATAATCTAAGTATACCGTCTTTCCCGTTTTAACTCCCGCTGTATAATTAACATACAGCCTCTTAATTAATGGGACTAAGTGATTTGGACCTCCCATTTCGATAAGAACTAACTCCACTGGGTCAAAAGCTTTATGATAATCTCTGAAACACAGAATAACTTCTTTATTGTACTCTCTTGCTTTTTCATTTGTCGCACGTTGAGAATTTTTTGTCTTATACCTCTGCCCTTCATGAAACCTGCTTGCTCTTACGGGATTTGTTTTTCCATTAAAGCGTACAGACGATTGTAAATTATCCTGAGCATTACTTTGCTGGCATGCGATATTAGTGCTATCGTATGATAGTTTTCGCACTCAGTCGCTGGTGCTTTTTTTGTGAATTGTGACATAAGTTGATTGGCACCAATCTATTGGCCACGCGCCACTTTTCCATATGGCATTACATATCATATGCATGACTCCTATTGCTTCCTTCCCTGCTTTAACTGGTATATAATCTGGGCCCGGAGCCTTGTTATTCTTAAGATGTTTTTTTTGCACTTCACCAAGAAGTATTTCTGGTTCTAGTTATTCTATTTATACTGTTTAGGTTATCGATGATTGGCCTATCTGCAGAGTCTACCCCTGCACTGTACAATTTGGTATAATATTTTTTCAACACTTCACCTATTTCGTTTCTATTATGTACACCAGTCCGAACGCTTATTCTAAATTCAGCAGAGTGATTTTGATAACTACGTTTATCCACCTTGTTGCTGGTTGTCCTTTCTTCCGTTTACCTACTGGTTTCCTTCAGACAGAAATTTTGCTGCCATATTATCTGTACCGAATAGTGTGCCCAAAAAACTTCAGTATCCATTCGTATACTACTGTTAGTAATCGATGTTTCCTATTTAATTTGCGTAACACAGAATCATTCGTTCTTTTAACCCTGTAAGGTATTCGCAGCAGTCTTCTCCAGCATCACATTTCATAACGCTTGTATTCGACGCTAGTGTAAAGTTTACACTAGGGCCATTTTAGTATTCTTATTAATGTCAGTGTTTTTCAAGAGATTTGATAGTTGGTTCATTGTAGAACGACCTAACTTGATCCGTCTACGTATATCTGGTATTTCCAGAATTGTCCAATTTTTATCCTACATAATATAAATTGCTGTACCAGCTCACATTTACCAATTAATTTGGGTTCTTTCGTATTTACGCGTTTTGCGGTCAATTATCGTTATTTTTATTGTAATTCAGTCCGTACTATTTACTTGTCTTAGCGATTTTATTCAGTATTTGTAGGGGCTCACTTTTACGGTTCTTTCAGTTTTGATTCCGCCTTCATTTTTTTTTTCGTATCATTTTTTAGTTAAAGTAGTCGAATTATTCGGTATCCCCATTTTATTTATTATCTTCCACAATTTATAACAACAGACATTGTCGACGACTTTTTCCTGATATTAATGGCTCTATGAGCTGCCTTATAATTAGTATTTTTTTCCCAAAATTCCGCGGTCTTTAACAAATCCTGCTTGCTGTTTTGCAATTTGTAACGGCAGATATCGTGCTAATCTATTTTTTATTTTATATAGCAGTATTTTGCTAGTGTGACAAACCAAGAGATAGATCGGTAATAATTTCAGAGGGTTGTTGTTTCTTTCTTGTGTATAGGTATTATTATTGATGTTAACATTCATCAGACACCATGCGCACTTGTTGGCATAGATGGGGTATATTATATTTTTACAATTTTGGTCTATAATTATCATTTCTGGTATGATGTCAATGCCGATCGCTTTTCCAATTTTTATTCTTTTTTTTTTTGCATCATCTCTGCTTCCTATCGCACAATATCTGATTCATATTGGAATTAGTCGTCATAACATTGATCTTTATATGGATTCGTGCAATATTTTCTCCGTAACTTAGCTGTCTCTTGTAGTTATTTCGTTGTTATATCATGTTTACTGTCATGTTTTCAACTTAAATTTTTCAGTAATATAACAAATTTTCTTGTGTAGGTACCTTGTATCATTCCGGTCTGCTTTTTCTTGCAATTCTTTTGCTATTTGCATGAAGTAAACATTTTTATCTTTTCTAATATTTCTTTTTTTAATGGGGAGCTTACCCAACGGTGATACTGTGGAGACTACATCTTAATCAAGGATGCCGACTTCTCTAGAAACGTCACTATATGGAGGGAATAGATTATGTAAATGGAGAAGGGACGATATACGGAGGTGTAATACCCAAAGAACACGAGGTAAAAATCTGAACGCAACAGCGCCACACAGCAGAGCATTAAAAAAAAAAACATTGCTTGTTCAGAATGGAGGGAATAGAAGGGACATTAAGCTGCATACGGACAAGACGGTCAGGTAACAAATGATGTTCAAATCGCAGTCTACTGATGAGTACAATTCCCTTACGATTCATCTTAAAGAAATAGAAGCACGAAAGTTTGGGGAGAGCTGGCTGTGGAGCTGATAGTAATAAGTGAGAGATGATTGACTAATGCTCTCCATTAGCTCCCATTGATCCCTACGCTCTAGCTGAATAAAGTGAATGACATCTTTGTGAGAGACTAAGGAGAGCTATATACCACTAGACGACGCGCCTTTAGCCAATGAGACAACAAATTCGTTGTTCGGAATACCTCTATGACCCGGCACCCACAAGAAGGGCACTGATACTCCCACACGTTCCAAATTATTAAGCTTTAAACTAAACCAATTAATGTATCTGATTACGTTTATTGTCTACAGTCGTCACCACGCTTTTTGAATCGGTAATAATAAGGTAATTTTCGCGAAGATTTAAGTCCAGTAAAATTGACAAGGCTTGTAGTACCGCTACACATTCTGCAGTAAATACTGAACATTCTTGGTATAATTTGTACATGTTACTAATATTGAAAGCTGGAATGAACACTGCTGCTTTCGTTCCTCGAGTTGACTTTGATCCATCCGTGTAAACAAGAGTGTGTATTGGAAACATTTCAGAGATAATACTATTAAAAGTGGCGAGGATTAGTGTAGAACGATACAGACTGCAGTTTTCAGGGGAAAAGGATGAATTTTGTTTGTTGAAGAAGTAAAAATGTGGTACCATAAATTGAAAAGGAGCTTGCATGTACGTGAGACATATACGAAACTCCTCCAACCTTGTTATAACGGAAGAGAGCAGAGACATGTTTCTATTTGAAAAACGCCAGTCGAAATGGATATGAACGTGTGTATCTCTTTACTTAATCTCCCGTATTCCTCGGGATCATTATCGCTGTTTAATCCTGTAGCTTTCATATTCTTCTTCATCATATTTTATTTAATATATCATCAAACATCCACTGTTTGTTTCTTCAGGTTCAACTGTTTCCAGTTTTTCTAGTGATGTATCTTTTTAAATATTACCCACATTTCCTCTAGGAATGTGCTGTAAAAATGTAGCATTTTTGGCGATATAATTTCCATCAGTTTCATGTTGAACGGTTCCAGTTCTTCAGGTTTTAATTTCGGTTCCCAATTTTTTTTTCTTGCTTGAAATTTAACATAGAATTCGTTCATTAGTAGTTGATTGTTACCAACACAATCTGCCGATGGCATCGTTTTAGTATCTCTAATTGACGATATTCACTAATTAAAATATAATCAATTTGACTTTTGTGCTTCCCATCGGGGGGGGACTGTCAAGTATATAGTCATCGCTATGTTGTTTATACATGGTATTCAAATTGAATACAAAAACCGAATTAATCTATCGCCCCGCGAATTTTTATTCGCAAATCCGTTTCTTTGGATCGATGGTTTATTGGACAACTTTGCGTTGAAATCTCCCATCATAATTAAAATGCCTTTGATAGAAATTTTATTTATTGTGTTTTCCAATATATATTATAAAATTCTTTTACCAAATCAAAGATACACGTGGTCGTGTATAGTTGTATAATGTTGATTATACATGTTTCGAATTTCAGCTTTATCAAGAATTATTCTTTCATTATTTGTTTCATATCCTAAAAATAATCTTTGAATATTATTTTACATCATAAATCCAAATAATCCGTGGAAGGTTTTGTTAGTTATGGAGTTATAAAGACGGTATAGTTGGAGTATCGTTAGATTGCTCAGATTGCTCGTAATTTAATCACGAGCGATCATTTATTTAAACGTTTTGAAACAGCTCGTTAGTTTTGCCGTTCAGTTTTAACACGCTGAGGAAATATTTATATTTGTTCTAGGTCTTCGATTTCGTACCATATAGAGAAGTACTGTAAAAACCTAGAATCAAGTCATTAGTATTCGGAATTTTAGAGATGGTCACTAAGAAAAAGTTTCTCAAGCTCAATGAAGTGTAATCTGGCTTTAGCTATTCTCGCTGTAATCTTTACACGCTAATAATCTCAGTGTGCGTTTACAATCGAAATACATTATTGGAATCGAATATTTTCCGTGGTGGCGAATTTAATCTATCGAAATATAATCTATAATAATTAGTTTGTCCAACCAGTATAAGATTAGAGGGAGTACTGCTGAGTATTGCCCCCTACACAAAACATTATACTCATCTCATTTAGCTAATCACTAAATGATTTCTAAAGTTGGTCAATTTTTTTTTTTTTTGACCCCAAATTCGTAAAAACGATGATGGGGTAAATATATTGTGTATGTGAAATACAAATACTGTAAAAATATCATATTGTTCAGAACTCGTCCAATTAAGTTTATGGAATTCTGAACTATTTTACAATATTATAATAACAATTTGTATACATAAATTTAAACTAGTCGAGATTATAAAATTACTTTATAAGTTAAAACAAGGTGAAATTATATTTAAATATGTTTAGGATTTAATCGTATAAATAAGTTTAAGCTAAATGTACATATTTTTTACGGTGATTTAGTTCAGCAATCGCGAAAGTGTTAAAAATTATAAATAGTTTGGTTACCAGTTGCTAATATCGCTGAAATCAGTGTTACTATGATTGCAGCCGCTAAGTATATGCTTAACAGTGTCAGTACTGTTACACGTCACGCAACTTTCAGAGTATGCAATTTTATATTTATATAAATAATCTTTAAATAGGCCATGTTAATGAATTGTACGTTAAAAAAATTTAGTACGAAAGATCTGTTACTTAGTCTGTTTTCTATATTTGGGAAATAATTTTTACCAATACACCGTTATATTCATTCCGCTGTGTTTGAAATTTATTATTATAATACTTATCTAAGACAAGAACAAACACTCTTTAATAGTTTTCCTTCGTGTATATAAAATAAGGTTGTTGATATACATAGTTCAATTCGCGAAATATATTTATATTGTTTTTAATTTTAAAAATTGTGTTTTTGTATTTCATAATTTAATGGTTTACTACCTGCAATAACAATACACATAGCTAATAGTTCGGTAAGATTTAATCATTTTTCTTAGCTCGCTGATGACTTTTTAATATGTTCTGGAACCTTTTAATTTTTTAATATATCTACGTATATAACACTTGCGTAAAGTATGGTGGGCAACACTACACTTTTATATATATGCCCTTCTTATAATTAATTCGGTTATTATTATTATACAGTTTGTTAAATATGATTAAAAATTTATTTATTTTTATCGGTGATTGAAAGTGATTGTAAAATTTTAAATTGTTACGAGTACACCTAAGTATTCAGACTGACCGTACAAATATTTAATCCATACTGCATTAAGTTCAACCCTTTATCGTTTAATGCGTTCTTAAACAACATGTAAGTTGACTTAGATTCGTTAATATTTAAATTATATTCTTTTAACCAGTTTGCAACTATTATGTACACCTGGATAAAGTTTATTTCCCAGTACATCTACACCCGTGTCAGCAATTACAATTGCTATGTCATCTACAAAAGTGAAGATGTTTACATTATTGGGAAGATTGATTTTATGTAATCGGGAGAAAACTATGTTCCACAAGTACGGTTCTAGTACACAGACCCTTGTGGAACTCCCATAGTTGCTTTAATACTTTTTAAGTAGTTGCCAATTTGTAATGTAGGGAAGCGATTTGAGAAATATCCATTTATAATGTTCAGTATGCCGTTGTGTAGTCCTAGGTTCTTTAATAATATTAATAATTTATTTAAATCTAACCTGTCGAAAGCTTTTGTTATATCTAGAGTGAGTAAGCGTGTACAGTTTCTAAAGTTGGTCAGTTGTGATGGGGAAAAAAATGAGCTTACCAACGTGTTTTTCTTCATAAGTTCAAATATCTCCCCTATTCGATGAAATCAGTCTCGACTTTTCGATAACTCAAGACTCCAGTTCGTGTCTTAATATTTCGAAACAAAACAAAGTCCTCTTTTTATCATCGTGATAATCCTCTAATGAAATGTTCTAATCGTACTAAATTATCGTTGATCATCCGTCGTATTTAACTAATTACTTTTTAGGATTTTGTAATGAAAGATTATCTCGCAGCTGTCAGAATTATGACGGATTTATTTAGTTTCAATTATTCCGACACGTGTGCATTAATCGGTTAGATAATTCACAGCCGTCAGTTATTAATTTTATTCACGAAATTGGTACGAATTTCAATAACATCAACGACCTCATTACTGACAGCTTGTAGCATCAATTTAAGTAGCGCATACGTCAAATCTATATTGTGTATTAAGACGTACGTATAATGCCAATTTAAATACGGAAATAATAATATGTAAATGATTATTAAGCTTTACCAAAGTTAATAATATAGTATATGACGCAGTACTATCTTCTCAATGTATAGTAAATTATTTTAATATTTTCGTTCAGTTATGTTTTATGTATGTACGTCCATAATTATATATATATATATATATATATATATATATATATATATATATATATATATATATATATATATATATATATATAGCGTATTTGAAGACAATGTGGGGAATTTTCGTTTAGGAGTAAATAGATAAAGGTCGTGATTGCAAATAACGTTTCACCAGTTGCAATGAACTAACTCGAACTAAAATATGTCCCGCAGTTATTATTAACATTTTTTCAAGAAATTCTATGTGAATTACGTACTTACGTATTTTTCTTAACTCTTTCAAGTACAGAAACAGATAAAAGAAAATGCACGCTACAAGAGCAGATTTGTTTTTTAAATTTAATTTCAATGTAAAAATTATTTAGTGAATGTTATGATAGTTTAAATTTTATTTTTTTCGAAAATAAGCTGTTTCTTTCCGTAAGCAGTTAGAATATGCAACAAAAACAAGAAAATAATACCGCGCAATTAGTTTTATCACATTTATAAAAATTAGGATTCTCGAAACGAAAATCTAATATTATTTCAAGCGGCAACGAATATAACGAATATAAAAGGTACTTATTACGGGATTATACTACGATAATGTTGGCAACGAGTTTGACGCGTAAATACCCAACTTATTTAGGATCTTTCATTAAATCAAAATAGTTACAAAATATATGACATGGTTCGTCGCATTAATATTCTTTGTTAACGACTTCAAAATTGATTCTTGCAGATTTTTCTGTACCGAGTTTCCACGCTTTCCTTTATATATTTCGAATTCCAGCGTTTAACTCGACATATCCATAACCTAACATTTATATCCTCGCTTTACAAGGCTTCATTGACGTGTATTGTTTTATTGTTTGATACTAGACCGCCATTTGAATTTAAAACCGTTGATTCGTCAATAACGAATTTATTTTTCAAATTTATGACTAATACCATCTAAGAGTGGACAAAATATATAGAGTTTGTCATAATTTACATTTTCACCATCTGACATCATGATACTAAGGTGAAGATTTGATAACAGCCAACCGAAACGATTTACAATTATTAGTTTATGAATAAATGGGTTATGTAGGTTTGGTGATGAACTTCAGTAATTTTGGCAGCTCGGACTTTTTTTTATCTCCATTAATATATTAATTTCTAAATACGTTACAACTTCATCTTTATTTGTCGGTTGGTAACGTTTAACACCTTGCTCAGTGTGTAAATTATTTTGAAAAACTATATGTTTCATAAATTTATCATCGTAAAACAGTTTAAATATATATGGTAAGGAGACAGTAAATTCAAGACATCCTGTTGGACCGCTGATACTGATAAAAACTGCCGATGCTGTCTGAATTTCAGACTCATTTCATGAAGCAGAAAATTGCCATTTCTGTTTGGAAGGCAACTATGCTCACCATTACACCGATAGCCGAAGTCTTGGATGGAATATGATAATGAAAGACTCTACTACCTAGTGTAATACATCGTGCAAATTACGAATAGTTTGGAACCCTGTAGGATGTTGACATGTTTTGAAACATGCCACGGTGGATTTTCTACGAGGAGCGTTTCTATTTCTTAGGAAAACACCTCGTCGGTGCATTTGTTTGAGCGGAGTACGAGTAGATATGCCTGGCCGAGCATAATCAACCGAGGAAATTGCCGGTCAGGATCATCAAATTATTGGTACGCCGGCGGAAAGCTGGACAGATTTTTTCCATCAGAAATCTACATGATCAGTCGGTCGAGATCTCCTGTTCTTCCTTCATAGGATCACACTTGAAACTGGAGATGAAGTTCGCACTGTATTCATCCAGTACCTGACAAGTCGCATTTATGCATCTTGTTGGGGGCAACGGACCTCAGCGAGAGTTTCACTGAATGACAATTGTCATTAATTACCAGCTCGACTTTCAGACCCGAGGCAATGGTATTAGTATTAGTTCAGACATTTGACGGCTCTGCAACTCCTCAACTGCGTCACCAGATTTCTGGCTGGAAAGTTATCTAGGTCTCTTTGTGAAGAACGTGTCGGCGGTATTCGAAGCTGAGGAACGCCGTGTCGAGGAAGAAAGAGGGCTTTTCAAATAGCAAATAATTTATTGTCATTGCTGTTTGCGCCTTTGAAGCAATGTTTTCCAATAAAGTTCGATCCGAATTTGAATGTGACTTCTTATACGAACGTTGAAGTCCCCAAGAATAAACATCTGCTCATTACACGGTATGTTGGCAACAAACGCGTATAATTCTAAAGAGAAACTTTTCGTATCGTGAAAAGGAAAATAAAACTACGTAAGAAGTACACAATAACTTCGTGAAAAATATAACGGATGGTAAAATTACAGGCAAAAAGCTGAGAGAATGATCAAGAACGTTCAAATTAAAATGGTCATATAACCGCTTGAGTATAAGTATAGAGAAACTCGGGCACCATCGACGGCAGGCAATAACTGCAGCTGCAAAGCATTGTCGTTAGTGAATAAAAAGCATTTTCCGGATGTAAATTTGTGGCATTTATTTACTTTATTGTCGATAAGTGAAATGACGGCTAAATAAATAAATATCGTATATTATTAGGAACGCTGTAAAGAATCATCCTTATCAGTTCTAAGAAATTTTGTAAGACAAATGCAATTAAGGCGTATTCTGAACGTATCATACGAATCAATTCTTACGTATGTATTCAGATTTTTTCAAAAGACGGCAAATGACAACGCGGGACATTTTACTATAATATTATATTGCCGATTTAAACTATTTCGAGATATTTAATTTTATATGAATGATGACGAAAACAGAACTGATCGAAAAATTTTCTTTCATTAGAAAATACTTAATTGAAACCCAATAACTATATAATAACGTTAACTTGTGTAAATGTATTGCGTTTGTATATTATCACTGGTGCGACATACGAGATATCAAATTAATAACATTATGTATGACCTTTGTAATTTCATGATAAATTATACATACCATATAGCATGATAAAGGACCAGAATATGAATGTGGTGTAAATTTAATGTAGGTCACCCGTATGCCTGCATAATTGTCCTAACTTTATTACAAATTACAAAGAAACACTTGATATTATAAATTCGTTACATACGAACAAGATTTGAATGAAAAAATATAATTATAATAAAAATTTTATGTTAAGATTTAACTTGAGGATTAACAGTACTACAAAATGAAATTTAAAATATATTATATATATGTATATAAAAATGTAAAAAATGTAAATTAACTATTATGGTTTTGCCCATTGCTGTTTTCTGAAAAGTTCTGCGGATGTTGCTCCAAACCATGTTCTTAAATTCTTAAGTCAAGATATTCTTCTTCGTCCCTGAACTCTTCGTCTCATTGTCTTGCCTCGAAGAATTCTCTGCAGTAATTCATATCATCTTTCATTTCTCATTATGTAGCCCAAGTATTTTCATTTCCTGAATTTTACTATGTTCAAAATTTCCAGTTCTTTGTTCAAAACATATTTACCGATTCGTTTCTGCGTCCAGGAAATTTTCAGAATACGACGATATAATCACATCTGAAAAGCATTCAGCTTTTTCGACACGCTTCAAAGTCCACGATTCCACTCCATATAAGAGTATTGAAAAAAATATAAAGGAGCAAAAAAACGGTATGTAAAAGAATGGCTAACATCTCCGTAATTCTATTTTGTACGTTGAAATAAAATTACTTATCGGATAGTAGTTAATCACGAATATCGAGATTATAATTTCGCTCATGAAATCGTTTTAACTAAGAAAGCTTTTGAAAGGGTGTCGGAGAAATTGAATAATATATGGAGCATAAACGTTTGATAAGTGCAATGAATAGGAACCAACATGAAGAAGGAAGGAACTATTTTATGCAATCCCATCAACGGTCAGAATTTTAAATAATGATAAGACTTTTCACCAACTCAGCTGTCTATCCAATTGATCGGTTAGATAAATATTACGCTCGCTGTAGAACTGGGAACAGTAATAACAAACTGGAAATTAATCAGTTCGATGGCGTCTAGTTGATCGATTTGAAATGATTTTTCACACCACGCAAGTCCTTGCTGAATGTGGGAAATTTTGATATCTCTTTCGGATAATTGTTAAAGCAGATGACCGGCGTGATTTCGGTCAGCAGGAAGATAAACTCCGTGTTTGTCACGGTGTCTCTGTTAACATCCAATCCGAAACTTCAGTATTGAAGTTCCAAGCTTACAAGTGTATATAACCGGAAAACGTGATCCTGATTAGGGAACATTCGATAAATGATCAATCGCAATATATAGCGTAAGTATTATTATTATAAATTAATCAAATAAACGCATAGTTTATACCAAGTGTTTAATATATAATTGTATGTATGTTAATAACTTCACACACTATATGACGTAATTTTGTTTATTCAGTTTTAATATTCGTATCTATAAAAAATTTACTCATCTCTTTAATATACTTTAAATCAATAAATATATTAATATAAACGTAATTATTTCGTAAATGTCTGCATTTCCTTATACAAGTATCTCAAAACTTGTTCAATTAAAAGTTTTAACTGTATATATATATCGACAAGTAACCATATGTCGTCTTTATAATCGACAACAGTCCCTCAAACCATATTGGCTTTCACTGGAAACGTTAATTATTATTAAATTAAATTAACGTACCCTGCACAGCAGCTAAGCTAGAGGCACGGTAGGAAAAGAGGATTAGATTGAGGAATAGTGACCGAACCGGTGAAGGAAGGTAATTAGATTCGACAATGAAACACGGTCATCTTCGAAGGGTAGATGAAATGAAGGAGGAAGATTAAGAGACGCTCTAAGGTAGTAGTATAAGGAACAGTCATCTAGAATATGGGAAATGGAAAGGATTACAGCCGGAACACAGTGGAGCCAGGAAGTGTTAATTAGAAGGTTCGATATTAATTTTCAGTCTGACAACAATCGTGTCTACGAACTTTCTAATCTTCTTTTAAATTTTGTCTACGAACGAAAGGTCAAATAAATTACGTGATAGTTCTGGAACTAACGTAAATTAAATATTTAAAACGTTTTCCAGCATTTCATTTCAAATGCATCAATATATTGCTGATCCGTGGAGTTTATTACCCATGTTTCGGAACCATAGGTAAAGATGGAGAACACCAGGAAACGAACAAGTTGTATTTTTGTAGAATAATTGATATTTCCATCCCGCCAGATACGTTGCAACTTATTCATAGCATTTAGACTCATCGCAGATCGTCTCCTTATTTCTTTGCTTGAGCCTTCTTTATTGTTGATCCGGACACCTAGATATTCAAATTCATCGACGATTTCATATCCGTCTAATTGTTGTGAAGTATTAGACGGGTTTTCATTATTACGATCCACTATCATAATTTTTGTTTTATTTTTGTTTATACGCAGTCCGAATTCATGGCTTACTGTCGTCAGTTTATTTAAAGTTGTACTTAATTCTTCCATAGATGATGCAAAAATCTCAAATTATTAATTTTTGCTCCACCAATTGAAATACCTCCTTCCTCTGCGGCAAGAGTACGTCGCATTATATATTCGGAGTATATGTTACATAAAAGTGACGATAGGATACGTCCTTGTCTAACACCTTTTGATATTTTGAAAGGTTTAGAGAAATAATTATCTGCTCGTACTGTATTATATCACTAGCATTATAAGACGATTAGGAACACCCATTTCGGACAAAATTATCCATAGCTTGTCCCATATCACGCTGACAAAAGCCTTTTTATAGTCTATAAATGCTATATATATACGGCACGTAGTAATTCTATGGCTTTTTCTATAATTTGTTTCATTTTCAAAATCTGATTCCGCGTGCCTTTTCCTGCGACAAAACCGGCTTGTTCGTCAGGAATTTGCCAATTAAGATAAGACTTTAAACGCTCATTTATTACGTGTAATAGTATCTTAGAAGCGTGTGGAATGAGGATGATTGTACGATAGTTATCGCAACATTTTGTAGACCCTTTTTTATGTATCGCTATTAAAATTGACGTGGTCCACTGACGCGGCCATTCACATGTATTCCATATTTTACAGCATAATTTATATAGGAACTCAAAAGTGACTCCGGATAATATTTTAATTATTTCGGCAGGAATTTTGTCTTCGCCTTCAGCTTTTCCATTTTTTAGCTTGACAATCGCTTGTTTTACTTCATCGCGTAAAGGCATAGGTTCTTGTTCAAATTTATTGTCCTTTATTTGCGTTGAATTGCTATTTGTATTTCTATTTATATCTGTATACAATTTTTGACAGTAATCACGCCGATATTCCGTTATTTCACGTATGTCGGTTATTAACGAGCCGGTGTTGTTTACAATACCCATGGTTTGGCTTTAAATTCTCTAGTAACTATGCGTATTTTTTTAAACATATCTTTAGTTTCATTCGTTTCCTTGTGAGCTTGTCTCCATAGTATCTATTCTTATCCTTTCTGCATGCACGTTGGATATCTCTGCATAATTGCCTATACTCCACATCATTACCATGGATTTTTGTGTCCCTACGTCTTTCAATTAATTTTATTGTGTCATCAGTTATCCAGGTTTTCCTTTTCCGTATCCTCATCGGGTTTGATCCATCTTTTTTTTGCCCGTTCAATCGCTGAGGTCAGTTTCAGCCAAATATCATTAGGCGATTCATAATTTCGATTATCTTGTTCGATATTGTTATTTACTGCGGAACAGAAAGTATCCGGCTTATTTATTATCGTCCTATCTTTATGAGATGTGCATATAATTATTTTCAATCGCATTATAAATTTTCCTCCTCGTAAGTTGTGGTCAGTTCCACATTCAGCACTAGGATAATATATATATATTCTTTTAATCTAACATTAAAATTCCATGATTTGACATTTTAGTTAAACTATTAGACAAATTATTCGCGTCAGATATTATAATTTTATCTTTCAAGAATACGAGTAATTTAATAATAAGGTAAAAAGAAAATTTTATTCGTCACTTAGGAAATTTAGTATCGGGATAAGGAGAATTGATAAATTTATTTTCAAACTCCTCCTTCCAGATGACTAATAAACAAACACGGGAATCTCAATTTTTTTTTACGTTATGAAGTTGAGTTTTTACTCGCTGTTATGCGCAGTGTCTTTGATGTAAACGAAATAAAAACACAAAAAATTAAATCACTGAAACTATACAAATGCGAAGCTTTTCCATAATTATCTCATTATGGAACATAAAATTTTAACAGTACCGATACTACTTGTACCGGTTAAGACATTTACGATGGATAATGGTGTAATTGTCGAAAAATTTCGCGTTTAATATGTATATAGATTTAGCGATTAAAAATTTTTTTTTTATAGTTTTCATGTTGTTTTTACTTCTTGTTAATTGGGTTTTTATCGTTTAGTCTTACGATATTATCAAGCGTAATATCTTCATGGTCTCGGTACTGCAAAAATTGTTTTCCCCTATTGATACTTGTTAAGATATTAGTTTTATGCTGGATAACGATGTAATTGTCAAAAAACTTCGAGTTAATAAATGTATTTTTAGTTAATTTTTTCTGTTTTTTTTTCCATTTTGTTTCTATTTGTTGCGAGTTTTTATCGGTTTTTATAATCCCGGTGATACCAACAAAGAAAGTAGTGGACTATTTTAAACGTGTAAATAACTGCGACCCCCGTATAAAGAATAATTTGTTCTTATCTTTAAGCCAGTATGGCCGTATGATATTAAATTATATCGATTCAATATTTCTAAAATTGAAAAGTTCCAATCAAAATCTATAAGTATCCTTCGTATATATTAGAATCGATGACATATATAGTGACCTAAGAAACTGTGAAATAATAAAGATATACAGCGAAGCATATGCACAGCGTGCCTATCATCAGAACTAAACTGAACTTGACGTAATATAGAGAGAAAAAAACATACACTACATCTGATTGGTTCTCAATTGATGCTGGATCAAGTCGGAGGCCATCCTCTCTGATGAAATTCTTGAATTGAACAATAACAAGATGTCTACGTCACTGTATATTAAGATCACACAGGCAAGGCGATATTTGGTAAAGGATTCACACCATTACCCGAGCCAAAAGTTAGGAGTTTTTAAAACATTAATTACCAATTGAACAGAAGAGAGCAAGTGATGGTTTGCAGTGCGTATGGTAAGAAGAAGCACACCTTCTGATTAAAAAATTGAGCAGAAGAAAGGTGAACGTAAAGAATTCTAGTTTGGACAAAGAAATTTTAGCCACGATACGCCTCCCATTTGTGAAGTTACGGATCGTTTGGGCAGAATATTGTACAGCAATAATATTAGACCGGTGTTTGGCACCTGCATAAAATTGTGTAATATGCGGAAAAATGTAAAAGGTGTTATACCAGAGAACAGAATACCACGCTCTTGCGGTCTTAGCTATGTGGGACAAACAGACAGAGCTGTTGCTGTAAGGATTAAGAAACATGTAGCGGACTGCAAGTATGGACGTGTCGAAAATTCGGCTGTGGAACATCAAACGGTTACAGGGTATGTAATACAGTTTGAAGAAACAACGGTTCTTGCCAAAGTAGATAGGTTGCGTGAAAGAATTGTTAGGGAATCCTTAGAGTTTGAAAAATTCAAGAACTTCAACATAGTAGATGTCTTCCGACTTGATCCAGCATGGAGAACACTGATTGGTTGATTGCGAACCAATCGGATATAGTGTATTTTTTTTCTTTTCTCTATATAGTTAAGGTGCTTGTTATGTCATGGTTAGTTCAGTTTAGTTCTGACGATGAGCACCGCATGTTGCTTGAAACTTAAACTCTGAATTATTAATATATCGTTTTACTTTTATTAATAAATCGTTTTATGTATCTAATTATGAATATTGACCGCGAAAATAGTTTTAATTCTGCCATACATGATGTTTTTAATAACTTTAGCAGATTACCTCAAAAAAAAACATTAATCGGCTGACATTTTGTTAAATTTCGCCCGCCAGTAAAAATATCGCAATACGACGTCCGGCTCGATTTTAATCCTTTCACCTATACATTATAAAATTTTCGAGTCAAAATTCGTAAATTTTATACGGGGTATTTCATTACACATAATAACTACTTGTTTGGCGAACTGTAGATAATTTTCGATTTATTTATATGAATCTGTTTGAGACATTTCACGTCGACCAGGGAATAAAAAATAATTTGTTAGGTTTAAATAAAATTTAATGTACCGTCTAGTGTACATTGCGAGTAAAAATATTAATCCTTTCAACGGGATATAATTCCGTTTTCTGATAAACGTAAATATAGTTAAAAGAAAAAAAAATGAAGCTAGTGTAAACAATTATATTAAACGTAACCATACTAACGATGGAACACACACTACTGTAATGAACAGCGTACTCGAAGACGGGACTGTATCTACACAATGTGGCAAAGTAGACCGGTATAAATGAATCAAACGGGATACGCTCATTTGGTTTTGAAAAAGTTCCAATTATAACACACTTCAACGTACACGATAATTACAACTGAAATCGTAATAACAACCACATCGATGATTACATGATAACGCTCGCAATAATAATAATAATAATAATAATAATAATAATAATAATATAATAATATTAATATTAATAGCAATAATGATAAGTAACGTGATATTAGAACGGAAGACGTCATTAATGACGGAATGTTTTTAAATGGTGCGGATCATTCGCAGTTGGTCATTTGAATAATGCAACAGCTGAGACTACCAAATGAACTGACCTCTGGTAAAGGTTACGTATTAAAAAGTGAGCCTTCTATAAACTGAATGCAACGCTGTCGCTTCTGTGCGTTATATTATCCTCGGATTGGTAACGACTGTTCTGTGTGCGTGTGTACGTGCTCGTGTAGGTGTGTCAACTTATCCGATTTTATTTTCATTATTATTATTATTATTATTTGTTTCATTCATAAATTTTATTTCAATATATTAGCGTTGTACAAAAACGAATATTATATGTATTGCGTACATCTTGCTTTGATTAAAAACGGTACAATAAAAATTACAACTATAACGAGATGAAATACAACCGCTGGTAGTAGTCCTGTTAACAAACTTTAATATTGATTGGATAATATTTACCGACAAAAGTTATGTTATCTATTAAATAATGTGATAATAGATAGCAATATTGACTAACTAAACTGATAAAACATCATACATATATATATATATATGTATGTATACGTCACACTACAATTAAGGCGGTGTTATAAAACTCATATCACACTGATGATAATGGAGCGTGTAAAAACGTTTCTACTGATTAACGTGAGTATGAGGTTCTGCACGTTTATTTTGAGCGTGTCGTGTGTGTGTGTGTGTGTGTGTACATGTGTATGTTTATACATAGGCCCCATATAAATTTGGAGGTCGGGGAAAATATGGTTTAGATCCTCTAAATTTGAAAAGCATATTTTTACATAACTGATTACTAATAAAAGATTTTTGAAGTTTATACGTGTCATATGGAAAGTAAGTTTTAGCTGTAAATTTTGCATTAGTGTTAGTCAGACTGTAAACAAAAAACAACCGCAAACAACTTAGATGCTTGATACTTCGTGAGCATCCTATTAAAAATGTCAATAAAAATATTGATACTAATAATAGAAGTGCATTTCTTGTTTTTCTGGTTATTTCGCGAAAAGATCGATTCTACATTTCGTGCATACGTCACACCTTTTTTCTTAACCATTAATTAACCGTAAGACAATCACGACCACAATTAATTGTCATTCACCGTTTTCTAATTTCCACGGTGTTATATACTTCTTTCTGTTAAAGTACAAATCAATTTTTAATTCGGGTATTTCCTCACAAATCGTTCTTGCGAATAAAAATGTACATCACGCGGTCGGGTGTAATGTAAATTCGTTATTTCCTATACACTAACCGCATATCGATATCGAATTCTATTCAACACGTTTATTCAAATCTGGAAATACCAAACTACGACCCGATCTTACCTCGACAACTATATTAACGGCGTCACCTCGCCGTACTTCGTTTCAATCGTTTGCTTTTTCTTCTACGAGTAAATTGAATTGGCCTAATCGTTTACAACGTTCTCTGATAGTATTCAAGTTGGGATTTAATGAATACTCCCTGTCAATTTCGAATTGGATAAAACTAGAAAAAACAAACATTAATATTTATTTTCAAATATATTCATTCGTCGTAATTCGTTTATTTAATTTTATCGATCAAATACGTCACCCAAACCGTTACGTTACGAAAGATATAAACTATAAATGAATGCAGAGAGCCTTAAACGGCTACTAAACGCGTTCAAAATCTGGAACAAATATGAAAATAAGTGGAATCAAGAAGACCACACTGATAGATGGCATATCGAGCAGTAAAAGAAAGTTTTCAGGATACATTACTGCGACATAGTCGGTATCATCTAATCGTAAATATTTCGTGGACAATTTGATTTCAATATTTTCATTTCGTGTAGTATTAATCGTCACTCCTTAGATCTAATGTTTATAATAAATCACTCAAAAGCTATGCCCTTGAATTTGGACGCTGTTATTTACGTTTAGTTATTAGTTATGCACTTTGGAGTCGTGATCCGCATAGTTATTTAACCATTAACTAACTTTATTACACTTTGTCCCATTCATCGATTTAATTTCCCGAATATATACAGTGGCGGATTTACATAATGGCACTCGGGGCACGGGCCCATGAGCCTCCATAAATTAGGGGCCTCCACAATCTAATAAAAAATAAACATTTTTAAACAAATTGATTAAAAAATTACAAGCCATCGATACACTTAATGAATTTTGTAGAAAATTTAATTCTATATAGATGTAGGTAGTATTAGTATATGTGAATATACACTCTTGTATAAACAATGTGTAAATATAGTATATTTTTATTTATTTACATGTATGTATACATGCAAACTATGGTCACGAGCCTTTATACTCGCTTGTAGCAGTATATATAAGTTCTCACATTGTAAATATTGAGTGTACACACAAAATTTACAAACACAAATACCGCGAGCTCAAATTTTTTACTCTCTCAGCCATGTTTTACTCGTGCTCGTACAGTTCAGCACTTCGTTGAATTATAAGTATAAACACAAACTACTGAGTTCTTCGACGTTTCAAACACGAGTAAGCTATGCCCTGCTCTCGGTCCTTCTTTCTGCCAAGTGGACGACTGACTCGAAAGCGAGAGGGGTGAGTAGAGGTGCATGCGCAGACGCGTTGATGCCAGTTTGACAAAGTTACTATACTTGTTTAACATAACTACGCGAACATATTTTTCTGTAACGTCTTTTATCCTGTTCTGATGTTAACATGTACTTTTAATATTATTTTTTTTTTATATTCACACAGTTGCACTCGTGATACTAAAAATATTATGCATTGACGTTTTGAGCTGTTTTTCGTATATCTTTTTGTGATTATTTAATTAAATTGATTAGTAATGTTGTGAACTTGTCAAGGTTAATAATGAATCAAAGTGATCGACACAGAGGAAAACGTGATCACCTTAGCGGTTGTGCTAAACGTAAAATAACAGAAGAAAAGAAAAAAATGAAAAAGAAGTGTTAGCAAAAACACGTCGTTTATCTGATTTTTTTGTTTTTCAAAATAAGCCATCGTCTTCTATTGCTGAAAATGATGACGTGGAAAGTGATGTTTTGCGAGATTTAAATATCAAAAGTATTATTGATACTTTTGTTAATACAAAAGTCAGAAAACGTTTTCTTTAATTTCAAAATAATAAATTATTAGTATATGTAATTTGAAATTTAAATTTAAATTTAATCACTTTCATGAACAAATAAATAAAATTTGTTACTTCAAAATATTTGATTTGTACATAGTATCTTAATATTTACCCATTTTTAATTTCCTTACACGAGGGCCCCCACACCCTTTGTGCCCATGGGCCTTTAATTACTAAATCCGGCACTGAATATATATATATATATATATATATATATATATATATATATATATATATATACACGTGATCTGCTAGTTATTTAACCATTAACTAACTTTATTACACTATGTCCCATTCATCGATTTAATTTCCCAAATATATATATATATATATATATATATATATATATATATATATATATATATATATGTATATATATATATATGTGATCCGCTTAGTTATTTAACCATTAACTAACTTTATTACACTATGCCCCATTCATCGATTTAATTTCCGGAATATATATATATAAAAAATCGTTTGCAGAACATACAATGCGAAACCGAGAACGGATAGCTATATTTTTTTATTAGTACGATAATATAGACGAAGTTGCGTCGGAACTAGACAAGGACCTGCAATTTTTGACGGCTGTACTACATGCGACGTAATGGGCATGATAAAATGCCAGATGACCGACACGTATGTAGTGATTGCCCGGAAGACGAGACAGGTGGAACGGAAGCAACTATGAAATTAGGTTAAAATTGAAAGTGATGTATTATTGACGATTATGTTGTTAGTCAACTGTTAAATATAACGTGGTAGACTAAATAACATATTTAAAAACCGAATCATAGAAATGTTTGACCGTGTCCCCTAATCAGAAGGACGTAATAAACACACACACACATATATATATATAACAAAATAGTAAAATCACCATTATTTTCGGTGTGAATCATGTCAATTTTTTTATTAGATAGTGTTTCGAAAACAGTTTTTAAATGTGTATTTAACGAAATGTAGTTAAAATCATTAAATTCTATATGTACAATGATCACAAATCTTTTCGACTAATTAGCAATTATCGAGTGGGTATATAAAAGTAAAATATAAAAATATATACAATTTATAAAAGATATACTATATTTTATTTTTTTATGTGTTTTTTGATAAATGGCTAGATAACCGAAAATCTTTAGGGTCTTTTTATATTTAAAATTTCGCGATTTTAACTGCTTTAGTGTTGGTTGTTTACTTTTTAAAAATTGTTCTACACCGTTCACATTATATATACATACATATATATATAGACACATACACACACACATATATATATATATATATATAATATTGCTTGCGTTTATGTACCTATGTATATATATATATATAAACATATTTATGTTTATATTCATGTATGCATAGATATATACATATAGTGACGCATACACATATATATACACGATATATTTTCATCATCATCTGATACGAAATAATCAATTTTAAGATAATCGATTACCATATACATCTTATATAATATTTATCGCCAAATAAAGAGAGAGAACCACATTTGCATAATATTGACTTCAAACCTAGATCCAATACTAGGAAACGTTAATATGCGCTTACCTAGCCTTGAAAGAAAATTTACGACGAATAAAAATTCCCGAATATTTTATGATTTAATCTACACCAATGACCTTATAGTTTTAAATGATAATACCCCGACCTTTGAAAATCATAATGGAGCTAGAGCATTTACCTCGTTGTTTTTTATAAAGTTCATTTATAAATTTACACTTGAAATTGTTCGGGCGGTACTCAACTGTCATAAACTCTTTAATATTACTATACACGATTCATTTACCAAAAATAGCAGGGACAAATATCATAAAATCAATATAATATTACTAGTGATGACATTATTAGTAAATACATAGATGATATTACGTTAAAGAACAACTCCAAAGTGATTGATGAAAAAATATCTAGCCTCAATACCTATCTCTCAGAGAATACTGATTGTTGTGCCCTTTTATCAAATCCACCATTAATCGACTGGTGGTCAAAAGAGTTATAAAAAATCAAAAATCAGATAAATATTATAAGGAAAACAAAATTTAAAATAAAATTTAGACGTTTGATATTTAATATTGTGCTTAAGGTACTGAACCAGAAATATAAAAAAAAAATTGTTAAAACCAAACTAAACAATTGGAAACGATTTATCAGTGAGTCCAGAGCTTGGGGTAACCTTATAAATATATTATGGAACAACGACTTTTCTGACGATCATAAAAAGTGTAAAATTTTATTGGACTACTTCCTCCCTGAAAAAAAAAGATATTGATTTAAAATTAATGAATGCTGATACATTTTCTGGAAGTCTCAAGAAAAATAGAGTGACAGTTTCGAATATTATTAAATCTCTTAATAATAGGAAAGCATCAGCCAGTGATATTCAAATAAAATTGTTAAACTCGTGAATATACATTTCCCTAATTTACTTTTCTCTATTTTTGAACTCTTCCCGTCTGCTTGGAAAATTGCAGATGTAAACTTAGTACAAATATCAAAGAAAAATAAAATGGAAGTTTCAGGGACCTACTTCGCTCTTAAACTCCTTTGGAAAATTTATGAAAAAATAATTGATGCATTACCAAGAAATTTATGAAAAACAAATCCTGTATGAAAATCAGTTTGGTTTTAGGAAAGACCATTCTGCTGAAGTAGTAGTTTATAAGTTAGTAACAACGTTACGTAAAACACTAGCAAGCGGATCCTCTGCTTTTGTCATAACTTTTGATATTAAATTGCAAGTGGACCGCTATTGTTCAAATATTAAAAGATTATAAAATGAATCCTTGTCTAATTAATATTATCGTTATTATTTTCAAATAATAGACACTCGCTGCTTCAAATTAACAATACCACCGCTGCAAAACAAATTTCGTGTGGAGTAGCTCAGGGATCAATTCTGGATCCAACCCTATGGAACGTTTTATATTCTGGAGTTCATAATGATCTCTCTGACATTTGTGAAATAATAAATCTTAATATTAATTTCTTAGGCAGACGATATGTGTGTTTTATTTAATATTAATCGCTACACAAATTTAAGTGAAATAGAAATAGTTTGTCAAAAATTAGAAAGTATTATTACCGAAATGGGATTAGCGTTTTCTGTTGTGAATGCATTTTGTTTGGTAACGAAAATATAACGATCAATGTTAACAAAAGATAATCTCTGCTAAATCGATCTGTCTTGTTGATAAAATTATTGGTACATTTATAGATAAAAATGTTACTTTTACAGCCCATATATAGAATGAACATTAAATGCAGTAATACGATAAACTTCGTAGGTTACTTCATAATAATTATGGTTTACGATATAAAGAAAGAACTATACTCTATAAAAGATTAATTCAATCTGTTTATGGATATGGATCCTGCATTTATTTAAACAATAAGATCCTCTCAAAAATCAATAAATACCAGAGAAAATTTATACTAAACATCTCCTCCTCATTATATAGAACCACCTCTTCTTCAGCTTCGTGTGTGATTGCCAACATCATTCCTTTAGATCTATTCCTTATTGGACTGGACGAGCAATAATTTCAGAATATATCAAAAAGCTTATAAATAGTTACTTCGCTAATAGTGTTATTAAGCGAACATTAGGAACTACACCGGCTATGAAATCATTAAAAAATAAGATTCGTCATGACATTAACAGTGTTTGGCAATCACGCTGGGATGAGGATATCAATGGTCGGAAAATCTATGTCTTCTTTCCGAATATAATAAATAAACTTAAAATGAAAAATCTGAATTATCACCTTCTTTTTAATGCACAGGTATTCTCGAGACATTGGTAATTTTGGAGAGTACCTTAATCGATTTAAATTAGTAAAATTTTCGAACTGCCTTGTTTGTGGATCAATGAGTATTGACAATGCGCAACATTTAATTTTTTGAATGTACAGGTTTTAGACAGTTAAAAGTATAATATATGCGCAAATACGTCATTAATCTTCGACAGAAATAATGCAGACAGAATGTTACTTTTTTTTTTCATGGTTTAATGAGGGAAAACTATAAAATAGAGCGATCAAATTCTTTTACTCAGAATGTTTATAGTAAGTTATCCGTAATATTAAATATTAATTGTTATGATAGTAGTCAAGTAAATAATTTTATTAACTAATTCAGTAATACAAATGTTATCACAATATAAGCTAATGATTAAAAATATATATATATTTACTTTGAATTCATGGGTTACTTGTAAGAATTATATTGCGTATTCGATATTTTGCAACTAACCTTTGAATAGTAGTTACTATATATGAATAGTATTGTTATTAATAATATTTATTTTAATCATGTAAATATGTACTTCATTATTATGTTATATGGTAATGGTGACTAATCACCAGCGTTACTTTATAATGTAACCAATTTATTATTATTTTTTTTCTATTTATTATATTTTTATTTTAGGACGCTCGACTACAAAGGTCATTTGCGTCCCCGGAAATTAGATACAATAAATTACAGAAAAGTTACTTATGACACTATTTGTTTAATTTATAATAATTTTTCTAAAAATAACCGATTTGAAGAAATTATTATAAACTAAACAAATACTGTTATAAGCAGTAAATAATTTCTCTGTAATTTATTGTATCTAATTTCCGTGGGCGCAAATGACCTTTATAGTCGAGCGTCCTAAAATAAAAATATAATAAATAGAAAAAAAAAATTAAATATGTAATTTCTGTGTTATTCTTTAAGTTTACAATTTAATCTACACTTGGTTAATAATTTATTATTAAGCACACACGTATCATTCAATGTTGCACAGAAAAGATCAATAAACTTACCGGAATGGGGACAAATATATATATATATATATATATATATATATATATATATATATATATATATATATATATATATATATATATATATCGAAAAGCTTCGTTTATGTAATAAAAAAATTTTTAAGTAATTAACTTCGATTTTATTTTGTTTTGTTAATTCATAAAATCACTACTCTCCAATACATCAACATTATATATATTATATATATATATATAATATAATATAATATAATATAATATATATAGTGTAAGTAATGCGCGAAATCACCGAAAACTGGAAAAAAGGAATAACAGTGAGGTGGCAAAAGATTACAACTCACGATATGCAGACGATATACCGTCATCCGGATGTAAAAAAAAAAATATTATAATTAATGGATCTTGTCAGTAAACTAAAGAAGGTTGCTATAAAATATGATTTATTAGGTAAACCAGGCAAATTGTAAAGTAATGATAATAGACTGTGCCGGATATATAAGATCGAATTCTGGAGGATACGAGAAGAATAAGAGAAGCAGGGAGAAATTAGGAAAATTGCGGTAGGACGCAAAATCTGGAATTTATTCGTCGATTTAGTTCGTTTGACCTTGCATTAAAAACATCAAAACTAAACCTACCCGACCGAGGTAGACGTAGTAAAAATTAACAGTTATTGGTACAAGCCTATGACGTATACCATTTTGGAGCGCGGTAAATACTGACGGTAAATAGAAAAAATAGGACGCTGTGTGTGCGAACGATAACAATATCAAGATTTAACTATATGGGAGTAGTAAAAAATAATTTAAAGTCTAACGGTTGAAAGCGTAGATAAATTTTAAATACGGTATACTTATAGAATTGTGTTTAGACGAGCCCAATCTTGACGTAATGTTGTCCCCAAAACACTAAAAATTTGGACAACATTAACTCAAGATTACGCTCGTCTATAAATATGCCTCTACACTTTCAAAACCGCTCTCAGTTGGATAATGAAAACGGCAAGTGTTTTCGAAACGTCACAAGGAAAAAATACCAACATAGTTTCCGCTCAAAAAAAATTGTACACGTATACATAATTTTTATTAAATCCTTTTTCGAGTTCTATATAAACGGTACCGGTTCTATATTATGGACACGTTTTTCTTTCCTTTGAACTTATAACATCTGATCCGGTTCCGTGATGTGAGTAGACGTAAAACTTCCGAAGCTTTGCTAAAATTCTTAGATTTGACATATCCGCTAGTTTTACGATATTTTTTTTTAAATATTCATTATCAGTTGATTAAAAAAAAATATAATAGAAAAGTACTACCTAAATATTAATTGGTGATTCTAATATATAATTTTTTTTCTAATTTTTAAATCGGTGTTTACGTTATTATTAATTTAATTTTTAGTTTTTAATTTTATTCGAACATAGGGTGACCCACAGAACAGGGACGGTTTTTTTTTTTTTTTTTTGAATAACTGAAAAACTACTCGACCAAAAATTTTTAATGAAAATTTATTTTTTTAATAAAAAACGGGAAAACGAAAGATTAACTTTCATTTGTGGAACACAATATCGTTGGGATAACCATCACAAACAATGCATTCATTCAGTCTTTACACAATTTTCGAAGACTTTTTCGAGTATAGGTCGTTTTGAAATTTCTTCGAAAATCCAAGTTTACGTGTTTCGTAAACGCGGCACTCTTAAGGTATAAAAATCGTGTAACTCTTCGAATTCTTTTCGAAACTTTTGTCGTGATTGACAGTGTTATCAATTGCGCTATTCCATAAACAAAACCGTCCGTCTTTTCTGGGTCGCCCTATGGGTTTCGATAAATAATCATTTAAAAGGAAAGAAGATCCTCCAAACTGGAAATTTGGTAAGCGCCTTACGATTTAACCTAAAAATTGAAACGATACGTCTATACGGCGCTTCTCAAGCAAGTCAACGCTTTTGCTTTCCTCCGCTTTCATCTTTAGTTCCCTGTTAGTTCGAAATTTTAGGAGACTAGACGTAAGAAATTTCGATCTGGGATGGGATTTAAAATTTAAATCGTACGTGCGAAAGTATTTAGAATTTTTTAAATTTTAAAAGAGACTCTACTATCGTTATTACGTAACGGGAGATAATTTCTGTTTTGTCTGATTATTACTCTTGCGACGCGTCAAATATTTCGTAACGTATTCTAAATAATTCGATTGTGTATTCTCGTTTCCTCTCGTACAGTTTCGAAACGAGTCGCTAATAGACGTTTCTATTGTTATCGGAAAGTGTTTAAAAATTATACAAAAAAAAAACACAAACAAAAAAAACCGGAATAACGATAATAACGACTATGCGACCTAATTCCAGTTTAACGGACAGACCTTCGAAATTATTTTGTTTTAAAATAATTCCTTCATCTATTACTCGGTTTAACGAAGGTTTTTCGTGCGTTTTTTTCAATAATAATAATAATAAAACGGAATAATACGTTTAATTAACGGTTTTAACAAAAACGCAATCGCAGCAAACCTGTCGATGATTACATAACGCGGTTAACGCAAATTTCGACCCCCGTTTCAGGCGGAAGGAAGAATGACGCATCCGTATTTAAATCGCCGCTCTGCGGTAAACCGTCAAAATTATTCCATTGATACTGCAGAAAGTGATTATTTCGAAATGCATATAAATATATATCATCATCATCATGCTCGTTTTGTTTCTTGCCGAACGTCGTGAATAGCCATTGTACGTTTATTTTTACATACTAAATGGACCAGCATTCAAGACACTATATGCGACGCAGATGCGCGCGCGCATATGATGTTATACGGAGTGGGGTGCCATTGCCTTTTCCGAAATAATTAAGAATTACGTAATGATGAAAAACTTTCTATGTCGCGCGTTGGTTTCGAACACTCGAACTCGAGGACAGTCGAGCACTCTAGCAACTACGTCACCGCGATGTATATATATATATATATATATGCATAGAGATGGCAGCAAGAAGGAAAAAGACGTAGAAATAATGTGGAAAAATATCAGTTCAGCGATCGTGGCAACAGCTACAGGTATAATTGGCAAAAACAAAATAAGGAAACGCAATTTAACGGTTAGCGGACGAAATCTTAGAGACAAAAAGAGGAAATATAAGAACAAGAAGAAGAAGAAATATATATATTTACAAAACATATAAACAAAATCATGAATACATGAATAATTGAATAATAAAGAATGTTAAGTACCTCTTATATATATACCTTAACAGTTAATTTACTAATGTATAACTACATCTAATGTATATGTAGTAAAATTAAAATTCAAAACGTAAAACTTTAAGTTTTAAACTTTTAAGTACAGGAAAAAATTAGAGAAAAAAAACCTGCAAGAAAACAATAAAAATAAATTATAATTAGAACTAAAGTAAAGAGGGAAAACACGTATAGTAAATAGGAAAATAATTCTTAAACAAGTAATCTATGTTTAATTCTGCGCTGTTTGTATTTAGAATATCGTAAGATGAAACTATGTCGTAATCCCCTATGGTGTTAATTAATGCGCTGTCATGCATTAAACAATTATGGTAAAATTTACTAGATAATTTGTTTATATAGGTAAGTGTATCTAAAAGGTTAAGCTGCGAATGCATATCACGCAATTTAGTACATCTACGAGCGTTTAATATGATTCTGCAGCAGTGGTTTTGCAACAGCTGTAATTTTTTATGAGTACTGTTGGAAACCGAAAACCAAACAGGGCAGGCGTAAGTTAATCGGGGTAGAATAATAGATGTGTATAATAACTTTTTGTTTGAAATAGATAAAGAAGAATGACGATTAAAAATTGACGAGAGTATACGGATAGCTTTGAGCGCGTTGTCAATGCAGTTAGTAATATTGTCGTTGAACGATAAGAATCTAATATGACTCCTAAGTATCGAACTTGCGTCGACCACTGAATACATTTACCATCAATTGTAACCTCAGGTAACGTTAGCGGGCGTCGTCTTGAAAAAAGTATCGCCTCCGTTTTTTCTGTGTTTATTTTCAGTCTCCAACGTTTGTAGTATTTAAAGAGAGAGTTAGCAGATTTTTGCAATCTGTTAAGTATAGTGTCTGGCCTATGAGACGCACAATATAGAGCGAGGTCGTCAGCATATAAGGCGATATTAATATGAGGTAGTTTAGGGATATCGTTTATTAAGATTAAAAATAAGTAAGGCCCTAGCACACTGGCTAAGCCCCGAGCAGTAAGATCTGATACCGGATTTATGGTTAAGATGGGAAACGTAAAAATTTCTATTGATTAAATACGAATTTATTAATTTTATTAATGATAAGGGAAATTTAAATCTAAGTAGTTTATATATAATTTCTATGTGCCAAGCTGAATCAAATGCTTTTTCAATGTCAATCAATAATAAACCGATATGTTTATTAAAATTAAAGTTGTCGGTTATGTAATCCGCTATTCGAGCAACCTGATGTATAGTGGAATGGTTGGCTCTAAGCCCGAATTGCTCCTGAATAATAATATTATTTATTGTAGAGAAAGTTTGCAATCGATGTAATATAACCTTTTCAACTATTTTACTGAGAGTACATAGTAAACTAATTGGTCGAATGTTATTGATGTTTGTAACGTCACGACCCGGTTTGGGTATAACTATAATTTTGGCTGTTTTCCAGGGTGTGGGGAAATACGCAGTTTTGATAACGGCGTTGGTGATTTTGGTAAGGTATACAATTGCCTTACGAGGGAGCTGCTTAATTAAAATTGCAGAAAGCTGATCATCACCATAGGATGCTTTATTTCCTAAAGATTTGATATATTTAGTAATTTCAGATAGTGATGCAAGTAATATCTCTGCTGGGGGAGTGGAAGGGGCTAGTTGACGTGCCACCACTGTACGTATGTCATAGTAGTGTGAACGCGGAACTAAGTTATTATAACGATTACCAACACCGGCAAAATGTGAAGCCAGCAATTCTAATTTGTCACGTAGTTTATATACCTGTTCATTTGTTAGTGGATCGATAATTGGTGGTAGTAATTGGTTTCGTTTTGTTAAATATTTGTTCGCTTTCCATAAAGTATTATTACTTGGAGAAAGAGTCGTTAAAAAGTTGCTCCATTTACTATTTTTCCAGTTCACTAATAAATGAGAAGAAAACTTAACTAGTAATAAATACATACACCTTTGAAGTAAATTTGTGTTTAGTTGACTGTCGTCTGTAGTAATTTTTGAGAGATAAAATTATTTTTATATAAGGCGGAACACCGGACTTAGAATGATATCCAGAAACAACAATCTTTGGTATACTCAAAGCAGCTGCGTTTGAAACAAGTTTACTAAATTCAGTTACACAAGTGTCAATATCATCGCAAGTATGAAGTCGGTCGAATAAATTTATGTTTTCATTAATGTGTGTTTTGAATAGATTCCAGTTAGATTTTTTATAAAGAAAAATTTTTTTAGGTGATATTATTGTACTGTGTTTGACATTAGGTGTAATATAAGATAGAATGGGATTATGATTAGAAGACAACAGTGATAATGATGTAGGTATGGTAATATTGTGGAAGTTTTTAACTAATATTAGGTCTATTATACTAGGTTTTTGATTACGTTGTGCTGGTATATATGTAGGATCAATTGGTGACAATATGTGATATATTTCAACGAGGCTTCAAACAAAGACGTTCCAGCATGGTTGCTATTGAAACAGTTCCAAGATTTATGCTTACAATTAAGATCACCTATAATAATAGTGGAAGTGTTCGTGCCCAATAATAATTTTAAGTCAGAGTCGAAGAATTTTATATTATTTTTAGGGTTCCGATAAACGCGTATTAAATTAACGATAGATCGATCAATACATATTTGGATACCTATTGCGTGAAAAGAATTTAGACATATGGCAGGTAAGACGTCGTGCTCGATTCTATTATGTACAAGCAAAGCCACTCCCTCGCTGCGCCTGTTTTTGTCTACCCTATATATTTTATAACCTGGGATTTTAAGATTTATTTTACTATCAAGTTTAGTTTCGCAGATAGCAGCAATATCTACTTCGTATTCTAGTAAAAAGTGTGTAAATTCATTAATTTTAGGATAAATTGAATTAGCATTCCAACCAACTAGGCTTATATTTTTGTTATCTATATTTCGATTCATTTTTAATTATTAATATTACAAACATTGCATAACAGTTTCGACAATAATCATAAATTTGGAAAAGGGATATCTTGTAGGGATGAAAATTTAAATCTTCACGAAGTATTCTTCTTACCGTACGATCCGACAAGTTGAGATTTTTTGAATGCATACGGGCGGAACGACTCGGACTACTCTGAATTGCTGCGCGCACTCTTGCCACCACTGGAGACACTCTAACCGACTTCGAACGACCGGTAGTTTTTTTTTTACACACTGAACCAGTTGTTCTAAAGTTTGTAACCCACGTCTGTAACGTTTTAACTGCAAAAATCGGTTGCGAACTTTTAATTTTAAACTTTTTCCGAAAGTCGCGAACTGTAAGCGTGTAGGAATCGTTATAGCGAAAAAACTGCTCAACGGCATATGCGCGCTGTTCCGGAGACCAGTCACCCATGATGGTTTGTTTAGTACTACAGAAATCTCCTGTCCTTCCTCTCTCTAATGCCGCACAGCTTGTTTCTCTACATTGACTATAGAGCACGCTAGAATTTTTAAAATATGGTCGGTTTTTATGCCGCACCCTGTATATATATATATATATATATATATATATATATATATATATATATATATATATATATATATATATATATATATATACGCATTGAAATACAAAATTATGTTATATGCATTTATAAGATGTAAACTTACAGTCGGTGATAGGGTTGTGAATTGGTCGCATGGTGTACGTTATTTGGATGTCTCATTAGACGAACGACTAACCTGCACGACGCATATAAATTACTCCGCTCTAGAAATGAATGAAGTATGTGTCCGATAAACTCATTTCTTAATGTTAATAATAATTTCAACATTTACACAGCTCTTATTTGGCCTACCCATGTGACATGTCCCAGTCTGGTATTCCGTCTTGAAAGCGAGCTTTAATAAATTAATACAAAATTGACGTTGGAGATGATGGCGTATTTAAGATATACCGGAATTGTGTAAATGCATAGAATATTAAATTTACCCTTTATTCGGCGTACTATACGACTCGTCAATCATGCGATAATTGTCTATCGCATAGAAATAAGTACTTCCGACACCGATCGGCAATTACGATTCCAGGTAGCCGGGGAGTTTATATACGTGAAGTATGACGTCTTAAATATAATGTAACTGAAAGACAAGTGAGTTTAAAAAGAAAAAAATGGATGACAGACAAAATACTCGATCTAACAAATAGAAGAAGGAAAAAATCGTAAAGTGAGAATGCAGCTGAATACTAACGTTTAAAAAACAATTCGAGAAAAATGCTGGCTTAAAAGGATACACAAACATATAAAAGTCATACTAGAAATAAGGTTTTAATGAGCATGCATACTATTGAATAAGATGAAAAGCGAATAATCTCACAACATCCTGTAATCCGAAAGGGAGCCTACAAATTTTGGCAGCAAAAATAAGCGAGTTTGAACCCAACTAGGAAAGCTACAAATCCCGACAGAAAACCTTCAGGTATAATTGAACTTTTTGTCAAGGATATTATCAAGAAACTAACTGCGTTATTCAATGAAATCTACATATCTAGGCAAATTCTATCCGAATGGCCGAAGTATTTACTGTCATACTAAAGAAGCAATATGTCAAGGAATGTTACGATTATATTGGTTTCATGAATCGTTTTTTAAAATGTCTAATTTGATTTTGGTACAGGTTTTGAAACAAGTCCTGTTAGCAGTTAAATAAATATATTTGTTTTCTTCAGTATGAGAAATCATTCGACACTATTCGATACAATAAAAATTAATGGACCTTCTTCGGGCTTCCGAAATTAATAAATACGATTCGAGGAACTTATAATCAAACAGCTGAGCTTATTCGAGGAAACATTGACAAAATTGACTTCGAAGTTTAACACAGAATATGACAGGGATGTATTTCTTTATCGCTACTTTTAAATGTATACGCTGATCAGATTTAAAAATTACCTGTTGCCAGTCCTGATCAATGAAAGAATTATTAATAGCGCTCGTTAAGTAATAGCTCATAAAGAATTCCGATCGTATAATTTAAATGTCAAATCCTGCAATTAAATCGCCAAAGACAAGGAGACTGGAAAAGAAATCGAGAAAGATTGAAAAAGTGCCGATTGAACGATGTCAAGAAATTTGCGAACACGTAGTCAATACGGATAGTGTTAGATGACGGGGAGATGAAGTTTTGATTGCCAATGTACGGTTATAGCTAAAGCTTTTCGTAAAACAAGACGCCAAAAATATACGCGCGCATATATTTTACACGTGTACACGCTTATACAAAAACCATGATGACGCATTTGTATCAAATTGGCATATATATATTATATAGTAGTAACACAAGGACATATTGTGTATGAGTACTTTTGTACGTAATTATATATACGTATGTTATTATAATTAAACGAATGTTTCCAATTGAGATTTTAGCGCATCCGCAGTTATCGTCTTTTTTGAATTTTATAATTGAAAGTAAATCGAAACATTACGCATGTTTTTTATTATCCAACACTATCATTAAACCGAACGAATTGTTTTAATTATTCGAAATTGTACGTTTGTATATAAGAAATACTAATGTTTAAAGTGAATCAGATAATATTAAACAATTTCGTAACTGTTTTTAACTTCCTCGACTATTTCCCAATTCTAATGGTTAGGTTTCGTAAGCGTCTAAATTTGAATTTATTACTATTATTCTGAAATCGAAAACAAACCAAATTTATATTTTCGTACAAAAACGACGATACGAATTACACGATTTAAATTAATGATAACATATATATTATTTAACGCGATAATTCGATTGAGCTACTACCGGGCGCAATTAAAAGTTTCACCGATAATAATGATTAATAAAACTGGTAAACCACCTATAGAAGTAGTAACAGACCTATCTCCTTATGTTCCGTCCAAGCTATATCAGAAACTAATTCATAGACGCGTAATACCAATAATAGAGGACAATACGACGTAACCTGTTAAATTTTACAAGCAATGGACATTCAAATTCGACTTAACGCAATTAATGATGCCTATAGCCCGTCTAATGCAAAACGATTTAAACTTATTATTTGAAAAATATTCCTGTATGAGATCTAAACAGCAAAAAACATCGTGCCTGGAATTATGATGGCAACAATACCGCTGGCAGGATACTGTTCAACACCTCGGTCAAATATGAATTCAACATATCGCCAGTTTATCTTACATATACCCGTCTTCAGTGCGAATATAAAATTGATTTAATATTAGTCAAGGACTTCAAGAGTATTACTATACTTGCCGCACCTTCATCCCTGTTTTCAGATCACAACCCTCTATTATCGTACACAGCGCTAGTAATTATTGTTCATCCTAAAGATAATTTTATTATAAAAACGCTAAATCGAATTTTATTTATTTATACATTTTATTTAACGACGCAGGGACTACTCTCGTAATTTGCGTCCGCGGTACAGTATTGAAGTTTTTTATTTATGGAAAAAAAGTGAAAACAGTGAAAAGGTAAATATTATTACATAGTAACGTATTTAATTGTATTAATTTGAGTAGGTTCGATTAAAAAATTTAGTAGCATTTGTAACATGTTTTCTTTGCATTGTAACAGTCCGTTCTTATTGAGTCAGGCAATTGACGCTTCCCTGTTTGTCGTTCATCTCAGCTATTGTTGACTTGGATGTTACAGCCTTCTGTAACTCCTCTTTTGAGCATCCATATCATTTCAGCATGTTAAGTAGCAACGATGTTATTCTTCCTGGTCTTCTTCAGTCTTCTATTTGGCCATTTAGAACAAGCTGAAGTATTTTTTCGGATATGTGACCGAACTATTGGAGTTTTCTAGAGTCGATTGTGGTGCAACAGCTCAGTTTTCTTGAACATTGGACGCAGGGCTTCAGCGTTTGTCTCTATATCGGCTCATTGACAATAGCATCAGTCTATTATAGCGGAAGAGATAGAGTTCGCTTGATTACGTAGTTGCTCCCTTTCTATAGACTATTTTATTATAGCTGCATCTACAATTTACTTTGCGATGTGAGATAGACAGTCGTATGTATGTCTGCAGTTAAATAAATAGGTTCAAGTAAGTTAATATTGTCATTAATATATTAAACAGAAGCAAAAAGTTACCACAGAAATTTGCACCTGGACAACATCTTACCGCACAAATGGACGAGAGGAAGTAGCTCTAATCGGTCACACTAGGATAACGCACGGCCCATTGATTAATGGAGAAAGGTAAGCGTTTATTACTAGCTCTCTACATTAACGATAGGATAATCAAAATAACCGTAAAATACTCTCGTCTCTCGCTCGCTCATTACGATCGATGTCAGTCGACTATTTAATTCGAGCACAATCACGATTCGATCAATTATCTAAACACACGACGATACCGAAGGAGATTCAAAATGATTAAGGTGTCGTAGTTTGGATTTAATATATCTGAAAAAAAAAGTAAAGTGTTCCTCATCAGAGTTGCGCCTTGTACGTTATTATGTTTGATCAGTGTTGTTGTATGGCGTGGAGAGTTGGGTGTATGTTGAAGATATCGTAGATCATGTCACACTAGAAAGCTCCAATACTTCGGTCACATATCACCGGGAAAAATACCACCTACTTCAGCTTGTTCTAAATGGTCAAATAGAAGGCAGAAGAAGACCAGGAAGAAGAAGAACATCGTGACTAGTTGACATGGCGGAAATGGTGCGAATACTCAAAAGAAGAGTTACCCGTTGGCTGCAACATCCAAGTCAACAATAGCTGAGATCAACGCCAAACTTCGAACCGTGAAGGCGTAGAGAAGAAGAAGAAGATACATGATATACAAGAAGTAAACAACAAAAAAAGTGATTAAGTCACTAAATTTTATATATAAAAAGACCACAATTAATTAAGTTGACGTAAAATATATATATATATATATATAAATATACAGGATTCATAAAAAATATGAAAAAATAAATAAATAAATAAAATGTAAAGAAAAAAAATACTAAAATCAAGTGTACAATATTACAAAAAGTGAAAAAAAAAACATATTTTCAATATCAGATTAGTTTATAATCAAATCTGATTTTTTTTTAACTTAGCTATTTGTTGTAATATTGCACATCTAAATTAAATATATACTTACATTTTATTTTCGTTTTTTCTTATTATATTTTTTACAAAATTGTGTATAGCTTTACATTTTTTTTTTTTTTTTGTGTCCACTTGATAATCGCTTAACAACCGAGAGGTTTTGTGGTCATTTTATCTATAAAAATTTACTGATTTTAATTACTTTTTTGGTTGTTTACATATTTTTTAAAAATCACTATATTCTACACTACTTAAATTAAATATACATATGATTAGCCTATAAATTATTACCAGAAATAACATTAAATTAAACCACCGTTCTTCATTTTAGGCGAAGAAAGATGAGATTTTTTGAAATATATTGTTAGTCTACATAAAACCAAATAATTTGTCTCAATGAGCTTGAGTTTGCAATGAAACGCTTAAACTCGCAAAAACTATATTTTCTTAACACTTTGAACCAAAGAAACGTTCAAAACGCGTGCGATTCGCACCAAAATGCACAGGAGTAAGCTAAAACCGAACGCACGAACGAACAACCGCTCGGCACAAGCTGTTAAGTGTTTCATTGTTGTTATTAAGAAGTTGTGAATTATTCGTAAGTTTTTTTTTTTTATATGATATTCTTTTATTTTGCATTTTTTTTCTTTATTTAGTTAAGCATAAACTCATTTTATTCTCTGATGTAAGCAGGGACTATGTATTTTTCATCCCTTCTTCCGTCGCATTAAATTAATTTTTTTAGTGTGCGGCACTCTGCAATTGTATAAGGGCGCATCTATCTTTATTGTGCTCTGAGGTGTGTTTCATAAAAGCTTCCGATAGTTTAATTATTTCGCTAAATTAATAAATATGCCGTGAAAATATTATCCGTATCGAAAATGATATAAGGTCTTTGAAACGAGGCCAAAGGGAAATACTATGATGAAAACCAGCTGAAGCCTAACCCAAATAAAACACAAGTCTGCGCTCTTTCCACCTACGCAATAGGAACACGAGAAGGAAACTGGATATCACGTAGAAAGGAACAAAGCTGGACCGCTGCGATGCGCCGAAACACTAGCGTGTACTGCTCGTTGACATTTAAAAAGCATTGTACATCTATTAAGAAAAAAGGTGATAGCTAGAAATATTATAATCAGAAAGCTAATTGGATCCAGTTGGGACGCGCAACCACATGCATTAAGGGTGTCAGCGTTAACCTTTAGCCGAATTTGCTGCACTAGTATGGACTCGTGCCATTCAAAGCCCACCTGGTCATAACTTACCTCGGAAAGTCTGGCGATCGCTCAACAGACTCAGAACTAGAACTACGCGGTGTAAACCTCAACAAACCTTTGACCACCTCCCTTCAGTGTTCAATGATGGATCAGAATTTATTGCAGCAAACGATAAAGCGGTCTTTCAACCAAGAGAGGCGAGGTAAGAATGTGTCACATTCGTTACCATTTAAATCTGTACGTCGAAAAAATAACGAACTGAAGAAAACTGATTTCAAAATAAACAGGGAGAACAACATGAACTAGGCAAATGATGAGGTTATAATCGATGGGACAGTAGGATAAAATATTAACGCGGAATAGAAAGAACGTGTGAATAAAGATGAATACACGGAAGAAAATTAGAGTGTTAAAATTTCCGCCGGCAAAACGATGTATAAAGATTTCGAAAAAACTGAATCGATTTTAAATTTTTTGGCGAAATAATTTAGTCCAGATGCGAAAGGAACAAAAACAAAGAATAGCCGTACCGGAAAAACAAATTTTCATAGATGCGGAGAAAATATTGGAGAATCCGGCAAAAGGGTAAGGATATCGCATGAAATACCGTATTTAACAAAACCAACGACCGATGAAGAAGAAGGAACTTATATTTTGTCTCAGTTTTAACGTTCTAATATATAGCAAATCATCTGTGACGAAAAAATGCGATTTCCTTATCGGATAATACTTGTATAGATTTAAAAGTAAAGCAAATAAAAATCTTATAATTACTAACAGGAAAAGTTTTTCGAAAAAACCAGATACGTAAGCTTATTAAAGTTATAACGAAGTCGAGCGTATAAGTAAATGTACGATGAAATGATATTTTCAGCGTTCTAAGAATTAGTCGTTGGAATTTACGGAGAATAAGAAGAGAAATAGCAAAACTATTTATAATCATAAAGTCGGCCATAGATGATCGATTAAATTTTGCAATTATATACATAAATTATATCGCATGTAGTACAAGAATCAGTTATAATGCTAGAGAGTTTTTTATAAATACATCGTTTTATACGATTGGTAAACGTTACATTTTTTTATTCGGCCTAATAATTACAGTTGGACGATGAATCGGTGATTCGAGTCAAGTTACCGAATACTTCGAATGAATCGAGTCGGTAAAATAAATTGATTGACTTACTAAGATTTATCGACTTACCCTACTAGTATGTGCGACATTGTGTAGACTTCGCAGTGACATTTCGGATTTACAAGTTATCGTTTCAAGTTCGGCATAAATTATTTAACTATTTCTAATTGATGGAAGGACTAATCTCGTCTCTTCTTCCATCGCGATAAGTTAACGTAAGTGCGGAGAGCTCTGCATTTGTACCGGGGCCTCCGTCATTATACTAAAACTCCCATTTATTTTATTTTTAGCGGGTAAAAATCCCGCACGCTGATTTTGGCTCCCTTGCAGTACATGCTTGCATGCGCTGCGTTAATAAAAGCTAAATTTCTTAATCAGTGCCTTTTTTCCACGTCCCCCACATTAAAAAAAAAAAATCTACTGCGCTACAGAACAATATGAAAGGATCGGTGGAAATATCAGGTAGAAATATTTCGAAATTGAAAAAACTAAACAGAAGAAAACGTGGTTTACAAATAAAATGGACGGAGGATTTATCTATATAAAAACTCCGGAAACATTACATAAACCGGATACAATATCGAGTAATTTATGCGAATGCGTAGAAACTCGAGCGAACATATTATTCGGCAATGTGAAATATGTAATGATAAAAGAAAAGATTTTATGCAAAAAAAATTACCATAATTTTATACGACTATGCCAATATTACAGATTGTACACAAACCGGATCAATAACCGGGTTACATCGTATATATCGGTATATAAAATATAATAAATTAATCGTATAAAATATAATTTAATTCAAATTCAATCGAGTAAACAATGTAGTAAAATGGACAGAAAGCTCAGAAATATATATATATATATTTTATATCTTTTGTTAGAGCCTCACTCCATTATCCGTCATATCATTCGAGTACAGCCCATCCGTATTTGACTGATCGCTCGCCATATTCACATTTCTCTTTATATCCTGGCGCTAGGGTTTCTTCCGGTGGTCTTACTATATTTAGCGGAATTTCTTTATTCTACAGATTCCACAGCTGTTTCGTTTTTCGATTTTATCAATATTTATTTCCATTCCATATTGCCTGCTACGCTGTTTGATTTTTCTACCATCATTATTATACTAATAGGTTACACGGCCAAACATTTTATTAGGTTTTATTATTTTTTTTCCGAGGTAAGTTTTTTAATTCGATTATTCAAAAGTAACCGTTACATCGAAAAATGAAATAACGGTTACGACCGAGCAAGAAAAAATATAACAGGGAGTTACTTTAGTCTTTCAAATATCGAAGTGTCTAACGGTTACTTAAAAGTAACCGTTACAGTAAACAGTCAAGTAACTTAAGAAAAAATAACGGTAAATTAAACGACCCCCGTTATAAATTGTAAAATATGGAAAACGAAAATACTAAAATTCGAATTCGACGTGGTTTCTGGAGTAAAAACGAAATAACAACCGCAACGATTAGAACGGTTGAAAGTTATCGCGTTAATATTTAAATCATCGTAATCGCGACTAATTACGTTATTTTTATCGGTGTCGAAATCGTTTCAAAATTACGTTACCGATAAATATTATTTTCATTATAACTGATAATTTTTCTCGCTATTTCGTGATTTTTAACATTTCGTCATTTAGCGCGTAGTCAATAACGATAATATACGCGTAAAACGATATATCGATAATTCGGATATACGAATGCAAGATTTTAATTATGTTGGATGTGTATGTATATGTATAGACATATAGGTGTGTGTGTGTGTATATGTGTACGTACACGAACATTGGTGTATAAATATTAATTAGTTAGTTTGATACCTGTCGACAAGCGAAAGCTTGATGGCATGAGGTATAAAATATAATTATGAAATTTTTTATCCGGATATATGTAGATGATTTTATAGTGTGTGTTTGTGTCAGTTTATATATGTTGTGTGTGTATGTGTGCGCGCGGTGGAAATAGTGTTGCATACATTTTATTCATTTGCATGTATGTGCACTAATATGACTGTGTAATTGTAAAAAATTATTCAAATATACGAATTTAAAAAAAAAAAAAGTGATCAATCTCTAAACAAGAGTACGATAAGTTAAATTCGCGCAAATCACGAGATAAAAGTTGGTATGCGCTAAATCGATCGTTACAACGTGAAATTTCACCGTTACGTAAGGGTTAACCGTATAGCGACGTAAATAAATAAAAATTATACATGTATGAAGCACACATAAATATAATATACATATATATATATATATATATATATATATATATATATATATATATACACATATGAAGAGAGAGACAGAAAGATGGAAATAGATTACGTAGCATGCATATATATAACGTTATAGATCAAAAAATTCATCGTTCGTAAATAACAATTATTACTCAATTATCGAGCAAGAATAATGAAAACAAGTATGGAAAATTATTTTTCGAAAATTATATATATTAGCACAATTATATATGTGTATACGTATACACATACATATACATGCGTGAGTGCGTTCGAATATATATTTATATGTGTGTGTCTATACTTATGTATTTTCTATTTGTACGTGCATACACATAAATAAGACGTTAAAAATAATATGTTATATATATATATATATATATATATATATATATATATATATATATATATATATATGTTGTATACGTATACAAAGAAACAAACTACACACTCGCATATAAACATATATCTATATACATTAAGCAGCGTACTGGTATACATACACGTATTACTTAATATATATATATATATAAATCTACGTATATACACGCATGCAAACATGTATTTATGTATACATGCGCATAAATACATGTAAAACAAAATAAAAACAAAATTAATCACTATAACAATTTTTATTAACGCAATACTTTTCGATAATTACGTCATTTATCAAGCATATACAATAATAATAAGATATATTGAAGATAATAAAATGGTTTTAGACAGTTAAGAGATGAGTATATCCATTCAACCTGACATACCGTCCAATCCATGGTTCTACAATATTAAAGTTGAAACGATCAAATTGCGGGGTTTTATTACTACCATTTGTCGACTGAGACTCGGCTGTAGTCGCCTTCCTGCTTCGTTACACAAGTTGAAACTTATTAGTTCTCCTAATTGCTCTCACCCTATGGATGCCCATTTAGTGGCCGATGCAGACCATGTTATCCTAGAGTGTTCCAATCATAGTAATTTTCGCGTTGCATTTTATCAAGCTCTTCACAGCCTTAAAGTTCCATTTCCTATAAATATTGCATTTCTCTTAGCTGTTCAAAATGCTGAAGTATATACGGCCCTATATTCCTATATTTTAGATTCTGGTATCATTATTTAATTTTACACACCCCTACATTATTTCTTACTCTGCCTAATTTATAAATAGCCCTTTCTTATTCATTCCATAATATACAGACATGGTTAAACTGTATGGAAGCCCCCCCAAAAAAAAATATTCGCAAATACGTCATTAATCTTAGACAGAAATAATTCAGACAGAATGCTTTTTTTTTCATGATTTAATGAGAGAAAAGTTAACTATAAAATAGAAGTTTCTTACTGAAATTGTTAATAAATATTAGTTGTTATCATAATAGTAGTGATTTTCAAGTAAGTAAAGGTATTAACTAATTCAGTGTTATCCTTAATATAAGTTAAGATAATAATTAAAAAAAAAATGTATATATATATATATATATATATATATATACTTTGAATTCATGAGTTATTTGTAAGAATTACATTGTGTATTCGATATTTGCAACTAACGTTGGAATAATAGTTACGGTATAAATATTAGTATTGTTATTAATAATATTTATTTTAATAATGTAAAAATGTACTTGTTTCATTATTACGTTATATGGCAATGGTGACTAAGAATTATCATCACCGTTATTTTATAATGTAAAAAAAAATAATAATAACTAAATAAAAAAAATAAAAAAATAAAATGAATAACAGTAAATTTGGAAATCACTTTATAAAATTATTAAAAATTGTATTAAACTAAAACAATTTTAGATTTAACAATAAAAATTACAAACAAGAAAATGTGTTAATAATGATGGGTTCTCCTTTATCACCTATTTCATCAGAAATATATATGAATAAACTAGAAGATATGTAACGATTATTGTATATGCTTGATAAAGACGTAAATGTTGGAATCTTTGTGTTTATAAATTTGTTTATAGTGATTAACTTCGTTTTTATTTTGTTTTATTAATTCATAAACCCTCCGACATATCATCATTAAATATATTATACATATATATATATATATATATACAGTGAAATATGTTTGAGGCGGAAACGCTTAAAATGAGTTAACACGAAATAATAAAACGCTCCGGACAAACTGCCGGGTGTTTCCGTACATTTTGAAAACATTTCACTTCTCAGAATTCCGTCGTTAATTCTCGATGTGGTATTTCCAATTTTGCGCTATTCCGCATTGATCGCTTATTATGTTGTCATATTCATCCCGTAATAAAATCTTTTTATACGGTGCACGTCCATACGTTGTTTTAGGTGCTGAAAATAAATCTTAGTGTAATTTATTTTCATTTATTAAGTTATCAGTGTTCTATCGAACAGACTTAGGTTTTGAGTATTTTTTGGAATTTTTTAATCCGTCAGGGATATCACTGATCTTGCAAGCATGTTATCTGTTGAACCCTCTGCAGCTCTCATGACTCTAGTGATTCTTACCTCGCTCCTGATTCACGACGCACAATTACCAAGTCTATCATATGCCAGTGTTTTGACCCCGGATGCATTCATGTGTCTTTATTATAGATGGTTTTAAGTTCGAATAAAGTGTTTGTTACTACTAGGCCAAGGCTTTCACTGAATTGGAGATTGTTTACGCCTTTTCAAACTTACAAATCATTCTCCTACACGTACATTGAAGTATAAATACACGTTTTTTTTGCAGCACGCTGTTAACAAGACATATAAGTTTTTATAGGAAATCTCCTTATCAATTTCTTCAGTACCCATTATGAGTGAATATGCACTAATAACATGTATTTTGGTACTTTTATTTAATTTTAAGCATAGCTCCATTAATCTTCATCCGTAATTTTCCGGTGGGGATACAAAAAGATCTGCATAATAACGCTTCAACGCTCTGCAAACTCCATGCAAACGCTTTCTACCAGGAGCATAGTCATGCCAAAACAACATTTAATCACGTTCAGGCTCATAAAGATTTCCATCGCCAAGTAATCTGGTTTCACTTACAGCTGCAATATCAATGTCATATCTGCGTAATTCTTTCACTAAAAGAGCAATTCTCCTTTCTGCTGCATTGTCATTATTCGTTAAATTTCGTATGTTTCAAGTTCAAAATTTAAGTATTAGTTCATTCTTCTTCTTCTTACCGCGTGATTTGGGTTCCCGCCAGCCGTGTCACACTTATCAGGCTAATTTGAGTAACCGATGTTTAGGACACCTTTTAATTCAAGGTGAGCAGCGAGGATCCTGAACAGGCCTGTCCAGTCGCATATCCGGCTGCCGAATTCAACTTCTACTTCATTCCAATTGAAAGCGACCATGTAGGACATGACGCTTGTCATGTAAGTTGCAGCTAGTAGCTTCCAACCGACCAGGCCTGCTACCACAGCCACAAACTTATCACTGTAGGATTTCTTTAAAGGAGACTAAGTTCAGGATGTGACATAGGAAAAATATGGTACAACTGCGCATGTTTGAACATAGTAGCTGTTGCGCTGCAACTCCTATGCTGCCTATGCAGCTATAGTGCGCGATCCGGTAGCATGGTCAATCCAAAACAACCGGACGCACTGTAGCTGGTGCATTGCAGGCAATGGTGGATATGCAGTGGAAATTAGAGTTAGGATAATTAAGAAGAAGGAGGAATTTGCCACTTTATTCGGGGCGATATCCTATCCTTTAGATGAAAATACTGACCGCCAGGCAGTGGTTTACTATTGAGGAATAGCAGTGTATGGTTTTGGCAGCGAGCAAACCTTGCTGAGGGTCGGGAAAAACCTAGGATTTTAACGGACTTTTAATAGGCAGCTCTCAAGCTGCCAATTCGCATCTTATTGTTTTGTTACCCTGTCACTACTGGAATCATCTACTAGAGATTTTCCACCAGTAGCTGCTCTTGGTTCACAACTGCTTATTGATTATTCGAAGCTAATCAGTATATCTACTGCTCATTCCACTATCCACCATCCGTGAATGCGCCTCGCACCGGTTAGAGCTCCGGCCCGGAAGTTACAAAGTACCTCCGGCGTGTATATATATATATATGTGTGTGCTTACAGGACGAATTTTATTCGTATAGTTGAGTTAACACAAATGTATTTGAAACCATCCTTGTTCTTGTGTTTGACGTAGAAGGGAAATAAAATATTATTGGAAGTTTAGATTGATGAGTTTGCATAAATGGTTGTAGAAATACAAGTTTTAACAATGTAAGAAATGTACGCGTGCCCTTATACATATATATATATATATATATATATATATATATATATATATATATATATATATATATATATATGTGTATATATATATAATATATATATGCACAGTGTGTGTATTAATTAATTTATTTGTTTATTAATTTGTGTCCTATTGTTACATAAACATTAATTTACTGAAAAAAAATTAGCATGTATACAAGATGGCACACTTTTGACTTGAGAGACGTAAAAATAAATTTAAAATGAAGGACACAGATATAAAAAGGCAGAAACTACACATCTACACACGCATATGAAACGAACACATTTTTTGAAAATATGTAACGGTTAATTTTGAATTATTCACTTTTTCTAGACCTGTCATAAAACTTATCCGAATAAAATGAACGTTCACTTAATACCACATACGCATGATGACGTAGGATGGTTAAAAACTGTCGACCAGTATTATTACGGAAGTAAGTCAAATTTTATCGTAGAATTTTCAATATATATATATATACATATTTAATGTATTTAATATATACAATTTATATTACACGCACACACATATATATATGTGAGTGATATATATATATATATATATATATGTGTGTGTGTGTGTGAAATATACATGTAATTATGGTATATAATTTATAATCAACTACTAAACAATGGTTTCATTTAGCAATTTTCACTGATTTCTGTCATAGTGCTGCTAAAACACTTTAGGTCCAAGGAACTTTGATTACCATGTCAAAAAACTAAAAACTTGTGTTGTTCATAATTCTTTCACTTTATTTGTTTCTGTCTGTCTCTCTCTCTCATATATATGTATATATATATATATATTTATCTATAGTGTGCTTGTGTGTGTTATAAATTTATATATACATATGTGCGTACCCATTTCGTTCTTGGTCTTTCCTTCTTTTCTTCGCCCATTCACATTTCCGGTGATTATTAGACGTTGTAGAGGATTTATATTTCTCGCAACATGTACAAAGAAACCAATAAACACCTATGTATTCTGGGCATCTGGAAAACATATAGTTTTCAGTCTATTCACGATATTCTTAATAGCCTCCTGTATGCGCAGCTTTCAAACCCAGCGTCAATTCAGCTGACACACTGAGCAGTAAGAGACCACGTTTCGCACTAATAATTAGCTATAGGAAAGATTAGAAAGTTTAGTAAATTCAACTTTGTATTCAGTGTCAGTGCTATATCCTTTCAGATCTTTGTTAATCTAACTGTAGCATTGCGCGCTAATGTCAATTTGCATTTCATGTCCGCTAAGCAGCTTTCACTATTGTTTAACATTGATCCTATGTACACAAAATATATATATATATATATATATATATATATATATATATATATATATACATATATACTCGTAAATTCATATACAATATACACACATAAGTGTGAGTGTGTGCATATATGTGTTGTCCTAAAGTTTTAGTTTTAATCGCTTAAGGTGTCTACTAATATCTGCTAAGCTAGCTCAATAGTCGGATATCTATAGAATCGCTTTCCTTGTTTGGTTATTTGGTGGCGATGTCAAAAAATGACCTCGTCTACCCACTTCAGAATTCAGATTCAGATTTGCACACCGTTTCTCTGCTGATACAAACTCGCGTTGCTAATTGCACGATTTCGATTATGCTGAATAACCATTCGGGATTACCCGTTTGCGCATCCCCAAAGTTAGATCTCCGAATAGGTGTGATGATCACCTGGTAGAACAGTCGTTTACGTTGCGAATTTATTCTTAATAGCCGCCTCATTTGATGGAATTAAATAAACAAATAAATAAATATTAAACGGAAAACTGAATTATTCCTTAGCGACAACACTAAGCTTAATTTACTTTAAACTATCAATAGGTTACGGACAACGCGAATACGGTAAATTGTAAAGATTATGATAGAGATAAAACTCTCGTTTGTATCGTACGCAGGTGTTTTATCTGAGGTATCATTTTTTTTGCAGTCTTTTCAAATACAGCAGTTGATTTTGCGAGCAGAAAAAATCGTATAAAATAAAAAGTTATGATTTACAAAGAAAAATAATCACAAATTAAATTGTGATAAATTTCTACTTTGTTTTCTTATCTTATCGATTCTGACACGTAATTAAACCTACTGTTATCTACCTCGTACCATTACTATATTTACAATTACATTTCATATACATAATTTATACTAATCAGTTTGACTATACGTGTGTATATATATATATATACATATATATATATTATATATACATATATCATCATCATATTCGTTGGCTCGGTCCGAGCATCGTGAAATTATGAGTTCCAATTCCTTTCAAACTTGTTCGCCATATGTCCCTATTTTCCGCGAGTCTTATAACTTGCTGGAGCGATGAGGCCGCAGTTAATTGTTTAATCCTATCTGTGTACCTGGTTTCTGTCCTTCCGCGTATCCCTTGTGCCTGCTACCATCCCTTCAAGAATTAATTTTTCTATTCCATTCCGACGTACCACATGTCCGAAATACCTCATTATGCGCTGTATTACTATGTCTCGTAAACGTAGATCCGATCCTATATCGTTCAAAACAGAGAGGTTGGTTCGCTTTTCTGTCCACGAGATTCGCAACATTCGTCGCCAGCAGAACATCTCAAAAGCATCAATGCGCCGAATATCAGCTGCTTTTAGTGTCCAGCATTTCGCAGAATATAGAAAAACAGAGAAGACTAGAGTATTCATTATGCGAATTTTCGTACTCATTGAGATGTCGTGACTTTTCCATATTTTTTGTAGTTGTCCCAAGGCAAATTTAGCTGTTGATATTCGATTTTTAATTTCATCGGTAGATGCACCATGTTTAGTGATTAGTGATCCCAAATATACAAATTTATCAACTACTTGTATCGTATCCAGTTTTTGTATATGATGCCGACTGCAGTTATTCTTATCGATAATCATTATTTTAGTTTTTTCTCGGTTTATTTTCAATCCAGCTTGTTTACTTACATTCTCAAGCTTATGTAAAAGGGTGAAAAGTTTTTCTTTTGATGAGGCGATTATATATATGTATGTATGTATAAATATGAATAATCTTTATTTAGTTAACTATTTATCTACATTTTAATATTATTATATATACGGCTATTAATGATATTGATATTATTATTATTATTATTGAATTTAAAATGACCATTTTTTTTTTCGTTATACTAGGACCCTTTGAGCGAAGGTCTCTCCCAATTGTTTTCAATTACATTTGCGATGGGCCATTCTATGCGAGGCTCTTCTGTTTCAAAAAAATTCCGTTTATACTGTTTCGGTTTTGTCCTCTTTCGATATACCGAGAACCATTTCATCGTTGTCTTCGTCCACCGATCATCTTTGCATCTAATGACATGTCCTCCCCAATTCCATTTTAATGTGCAGATTAATGCTACGACATATCTGTTTCCACTCATTTGTTTCTAACAGTGTTTAATTTAATTTCGTCTAGTTTCTCGATGTTCAGCCTTTGTAAATTATTTAGGCAAGCTCTCAAGATGCTTTTTTATTTTTTTTGGGAGCCATAAGTCGAACACGAAAGCGAATAACCATTAAAAATGATGCTTTCAAGATTACTTACTTTCCGTGTCCAGATAATTATTATGCGTCGGCCCGGTAAGTAGCCACGTATATGGCGTTTTCGTTGCATTCGGCTAAGTCTTGAAGGCTGCACTGCTGGTCCATTAGTGGGCACTGCAGATGATCACAAGTCTGGATTTCTTCACAATTGCATTTATCATCTTTTTAAATTTTCCATTTTTTTAAATTGGCCTTACATCGTGTTTACTTGTCCTTAACCTATTAAAAGAACGCCAGATCTTCCACGGTAAGTTGAGACCGTGCGGTAAAACTTCATTGTATTTAACACCGGCTCGAGGAAGGTGGAGGGCCTTCCAGGTAAATAATCAAATTTACTGTATTTATCATTACTGATTGGTTTCGTTCAACATATCTATTTCGGACTTAGAGTGATTCGATAATATCGAAGTTGATTTCAGGAAACTATTCCTAGATTTCAGCCGACTGATTGGACCAGTGTGTTCAAATAGTGGATGCCTGTCGTTTGTCAATTGAGAGGTGCGCTCTGATGACGGGAGGGCACGAGAGGAACCTCCGCGAAAATTGCGTAAAGAATCGAAGCGAAAATTTCAAACAATCGGGAGCCTTCTGAAAACGGATACATATATCCGGATAATAGCATGCTTTTAAGATTGAGCGGAATGTTATTTCTTTTTCCACGCTACAGACTTGTTCATAAATGAAATAAATTGTCCTAAATACGTGAGTTCAGTTATTTTTTCTATCTCGGTTTTTTTGTAGTTACAAAACGGTCTTTATTTTTTTACGTGACATTTTTGTTTTCCCATTGTTTATTTTTAATGCGGCACTATTATTTCCTTCTACCACGTTTGTTTCATTTGGTCGGGGGAAAATGCAATTCTTTGAAGCGTAAATTATTCATGAATTTTCCACACCCACGTCGGACTTATCTAAAGATTTAAACATCTTCTCCAAAACACAGTTAAATAGAATTGAAAATAGAGAATTTGCTGATGCACTCCACATGCTATTTTGAAATATTCTCCATTTACAGTTACTGTTTTAACCTAAATATTATTATACATTTCCATGATTAATCTTTAAGTGTATGTCTCCGAGTTACTTGTCAAAATATTTCTTGGCTGTACAGGCCTGTCATCCGCCAGCTAACGCTCGCGTTTGACACTTATTCAGGATATGGTCCATTGTTTGGGAAGCTGCTGCTACTGCTGTCTTAAAGTACCCACTTTTTTAACATGTAGTTATTTCTTCCACGTTGGACCCTCAACCGATTCAATTTAGCTCATTGTTTCCTCGGTAAATCGAATCCTGGGGGTTTGTTGTTATGGCGATCCATATGTTTTCTGGCCGACAGTTTGGACCACTGCTGAGGTATATTATTGGATAAGCTCTTTAGCTGTTTGGTCGGTTAGTTTCCTGGATTTAAGCCGTTTGGGTGCGTTTGTATCTTGAGTGGATCAGCTGCTGTTAGATACGTTGTCCATTATTTTTTTTTGTGGCTTCTTCTCTTTTTATATGTGTTGAAGAATATTACATAATACTGGGAGCCATTCCGTTGGGTAGATAGATTATCCTCGTAGTCGTATTTAGTTCTCTGCCCACCTCTTTACATTGGTGCTATTTATCCAAGCAGAGGCTGCGTACACCGCCACTGAAAAAGTCGAGGACAAAGCTGACGTTCTAAGTACCATTGTGTTTTTGCTCGCCATGAAGTTCGAGCCAGCTTATGCAGGATGTTATTTCGTAGTCTTATCTTTGCTGCAGTGCCCCCAGGTGTCTGCGGATAATCCAAACTACTTCGAAATATGTTGGATTTTCCTCATATTTTAAAGCCTCGCCGATGTTTAACTTCATCCTTGCAAGCCAGGCATTGAAATGAAAACTTGAGGTTACAGTTTTGTTTAGATTGAGTTTAAGTCTCATTCTTGTGAAATATTCCGCCATGATACTACAATCTTGTTCCAGATTTTCTTCTACCTATCTTCCTATCTCGTATAACGAGATCCATGTCGTCTGCATAGATAAATTTCCTGACTTTGGCCCATAGTAATATTAGGCGCAAAATCTTTTCAGAATAATAACAGTCGACCCGCCGATTATCAAAACGTTACATCCGCTTCTTTTTAATCCAGATGAACTTCTATCGTGTTCACACTCACAGTATCAAAAGTTTTCCAATAATTATTCTAACACCGGTTGTTTCCGAAATAAGCTCATTAGGCTACTCATTGCTTCTCCTTGGTATGTTTCGAACTATACGTTACATCGTGATCTTCTCATTCCTTATGTTAAAGACGAAGTCAAAGTTGAGCAGTATAAAAGGTGCTTGGAATTTCTTGCAAATACACTGACCATCAATTTATTAGATAACAGTATTAAGATACTTGGAACGAACCAGGACGTTTTATGTATCCTAATTTATAATGGAATTCATTTGAGGGAGTACTAATGGGTTTTAACCCCTCTCACGTTACTTCGCATTTCACAACAATTGCTAGATGGCCTCTCGGCTAGTTGTAATTATGTTATTTATAAAAAGAAACGAAAAAACGGCGTCTCGAATGCTGAAAAATAGAACACCGATATCGCGAGATGGTACGGAAATAATTTTGAAGTACTTTTGAAATATTTGTGAAATGTAAAACGACGATTAGTCCGAATAAATATGACGACAGAAATACGGTCAGCGAGAAGTAGATTACGATATAAATTAACGCGGTTGACCCACGAAAGTAGACGATTACAATTGATTAAGAGTAATGTAATTCGTGTATTGTTAATTGTTAGACATTTCCTCTGTCCGTTTCACACACTTTCGAACCCTCTTCTTTCTGTCATTCGCATTTCAGTCTAGCGGACGCGTATTAAATAAAACCCCGGTGTAGAAATAAAAATGATCCTTCCGGAGACAACGCTAATCTTGTACTTAGTCATCCTTTTTAACTGCATTCCACCGGAAGTTCTGTTAACTTACAAAGTGATAAATGAGGGAACACGACGATGACCGTCGTTACGAGCATAATAATTAACAACGTATAACAAAACGGCAACTGACTACGGACGAAGATATATATATAGACTAAGCCGCAATAAGGGTTATCGCCCTCAAGTACTACTACTACTATTAATCTATGATTATTATTATTATTGTTGTTATTTTCACTATTATTATTATATTGTACATTTTTTTAGGTTCGTTGATAAGGAGCGTCTGTTATTTAATCGATTTATATAAAGAAAAAGTAAATAAAAAATTGAAACATTCTACATTTCCTTAGGTTAAGTATATAGGAGTTCGCTAATATAATTTCAAATCTTTCCTCAGTTCTGGAAGCTAGCTAATGTTAAGTTGCTTCCAAAACCTGGCAAAGATCCTTCTTTGGCTAGCAGCTACCGTCTAGTTTCACTTCTAAATTCGATTAGTAAAGTGTTCGAAAAGGTTGTCCTAAAGTTATTACTAAGTGAGGTATCCAGTAAGAACCTGCTTCACACAAATCAATTTGGTTTTCGGACTGGACTCTCTTCAGAGGGTGCAGTTTTGTTAAAAAAATTAAAACTTCCATCAAGGCTGGTGCCTGTGCAGTTGTTGTCTCCTACGATGTCAGAGGAGCCTTTGACAATTGTAGATGGTCTGCCATCATTGATATTATGAAGTATAAGAACATCAACCATTATTTAATAAATATAATAATTAATTACTTTAAAAATAGGGTGGCAATTCTTGAGCTTGGTACTTCACTCTCTCAAAGGGTGGCTACCTGTGGTGTTCCTCAGCGGGTCAGTTTTAGGCCCTACCCTGTGGAATCTGCTTTATTCAGTAGTTAACCACAGGGTCGAGGAGTTCTGCCTTAATATAAATAACAAATGTGAGTTAATCTCATATGCCGATGATTTGTGTCTAGTTTTCGATACTTACAAAAACTACCCTTTCAAACAGATAGAAATTTGTTCCAGGTTTCTAGAGGGTACTGTTGGTGACCTTGGACTAGTGTTTTCAGTCGCCAAGTGCTGCTATTCAGTGTTTGGTGATCGAAGCATTGCTGGTCATGTTGCTGACCTACCTCTGTTATCTGGGTGTAAAATATCACGCACAACCACTCTTAAGTATCTAGGAGTTATCATTGATGAAAACCTGACATTTATTCCACACTACAATATGATAACACAAAAATGTGACAATACCTTCTCTTTACTTGCTAGAATTCAGCCCAATGCATGGGGATTGTCTTATAGAGAGCGGCTCATACTGTATAAGGGTCTCATTCAGGCCCTGTACGGTTATGCGGCTGCTGTCTATGTCAGTCCCAGATTATTCAAGAGAGTTAACAAACAACAACGGAAATTTCTCTTTAGAATTTCTTCTCGTTACAAAACAGCACCTACATCGGCAGTAGTGGCGTTCTGCCATTGGATTTATATTTAGTTGGCAGAGCGATTGGGGGTCAATAAGGTTTTTAGACAACAATTTTGCCAACACCATCACAACACATATTCCTAATAAAATTTTTAAGGAATATGTCAATACCTTGATTATTGATGCTTGGCAGAGTAAGTGGGATACAGATTCTACTGGTAGGAAAACTTATTACCGGATGTCTATCAAAGATTAAAATTCAGAAATATGCGAATTAACTTTTACAACTAGCAGGTCCTCTCTGGGCCTGGTAGGTTTCAAGCCTATTTGTTCAGGTTTAAGCTTGCCACTGCTGACAGGTGCACCGTGTGTTCTAAGGATGCTGTTGATGATACTCATCATTTTATCATTGAGTGTTCTGCCTTCTGTTCACTGCGTGATACTCTCAGTATTGACAAATATAAAAACTCACTTATCTTGAACAGAAGGAATCACGTAGCCTCCTGAATTTGCAGAGAAAGCCATGCGTTTCAAATTTACAATTACAAATTAATCAAGGACAATTAGCTAAATTCAAACGTGAATCCAATACCCCCTTCACTCCTGGTGGCATGGCCCCCTTACTTATAATTAATTTCTAATTTACCAGACTATATTATTAATATGTTCAAATATGTATGTTCTTAAATTTAAAATATCTTAATCCTGACCATAATGAGGTATGTTTTTCTTTTAATGATGTACTTATATTCGATAGACTTATCTTTCAGAGAAGTAATTTTTTTTTTTATTATTGTTATTATTTTACCAAAGATTTTTTCTTATAAAGATGTATTTTTCTTAAGTTGAATTTTTTTTTAATATTCTTCTAAGATTTTTATTTTTGAAATTATGTATTATCGACAAGATATATTTTGGTATCTTTGTTTCTGAAGTTGCATTTTTTTTCTTCTATATTATATATTTATTATTTATTATTTATTACTACTCTATGCATGCCACAGACTCCTTTCTTCATGCACACAGGTAGTCGATGGGACTATGTTTTTCATCCCATCACTGCCCTTAGATTAAGTACACAAAGAGGGGACTATTACACACATGCTTTTACTTACTTTTCAGCTACACACTACTTATATGCACTTCTATAATTATTTAGCCTTAAGCACACTAGTCCCCTGTCCTTTATAATAACACGTAGATTTTAAGTAATAAACTAGCCTCACCAGATAAATCCGGATTGGGGAACAAACTAAAAAAAAATATGTATATGTACAATTGTATGTTCAAAGCAATACGACTTTTTTATAGTGTATATATCCACAAGTCTTTTCCCCACTTCTTCCAATTCAGAAGTCTAGTTCTTTTCAATCATCTGGTTGGCGTGGCATCCGAATGGGCAGCTATTAGCTCATTGTAGTGTCCATGTATGCGCATTGCATGACTCCGAGCCCGCTGCTCTATTCCTTCGTCGACCATGCAGACTCCCAAGTTATGTATAGCTTCATTGGTGACGTACCACAACATTCTGTATATCAGTCTTAAAGTTTTATTGTGAAAGGGTTGCATTATATTTCTATTTGTCTTTTTCGCATATCTCCATATTGGTGCAGCATAAGTCCATGTTACCTTTATTATTGCATTATATATTAATACTCTATTGACTAAGGTTCGAATTATACCAAATTAGCCAATAGTGAGATCTTAATTTGATATGTAGTTGTTTTCTTGTTTTTATATATGTATTTAATGGCTTAGTGTGCGATTTAAGTGTCCTCCTACATATCTGCTGCTATTGCTGCTTAATATAATATTTTTATCTATTTAAAGATAAATATGATGATCGGTTCTATTGGTAAATGAGATATGGGTTCATTTATCAGGATTTACTTCTAGGATTGAGCCCACTGTAGAACAACGTCCGAGCTTTCTTGTAGTGCTGCAACTGTCACTTCAGGCTTTGAGCAATGATCATTGTCTCATCGGTAAAAGTAGGCAATTTAACATTTCCCATGGTTGGAAGATCAGCTGTATATAAATTGTATAGTAGTGCTCCTAGTACATTTCTTTGAGACGTCTTTAATTGTATGTGGTTCTCATAGCATTTAACACAAAATTGTCTGTTCATTAGATACGAGTTCATAAGTTGATAATACTGTTCAAGAAATACTGTTTTAATTTTGTATAATAAACCTTCATGCCATATTTTATCAACTGCTTTTGTTATATCCATAGAAAATGCTTCATTATATGGTTGATATTGAATGCCTTCTTCAATGAACACTATGTACATTAAAATGAAAATGTTCGACTACATTTATTTGCCAGCCAGTACTGTATACCTATGAGGAAAATTTAACAGCCTTCTAAAGATACGTTATTCATTTCTGAGAAGAAAATAACTTTTTAATGGGGCAAATAAAAAATGCCGATCAGACACCAGTTTATTTCTGCATGCAAGCAGATTCAAAAATCAATGCTGTCGGACAAAAAAATGTTAGTGTGCATACTTGTGGTATTGAAAAACAGTGGTGTACAGTCATGTTGACAGTAGTTGCAGATAGTACAAAACTTTCATTTATTATATTTAAAAGAAAACCCCTAACCGAACGGTGAAAAATTAACAGTTGATGTTATTGCTAGGCGCCAGTGAAAAGAATAGATGTATAACTCGCTAGTTTTAAAGTGGATAAAACGTGTAGAGGAGCGGCTACCCAGTGCTCTTTTAAAACCGAAAAGTATGTTAGTACTGGACAGTTTCTGCGGACATGTAACAATGTGAAAAAAAAACAGTGCACGTTTGTATTCCTGCTGGAATGGCATCATTACACCAGTCATTCGATGTTTTTATTAATCGGCCATTCAAAGCCCATTTGAAACATTTATAATCTGAGTGGATGGCGACTGCGATCCACAAAACGACTCCTACAGGGAAACTAAAAAAAAAAAATAAGTTTGACATTAATAAGCGAGTGGATCTTGACTACATGGGATCTTATATAAAATGATTTGGTTGTGAAGAGCTTCAAGAAAGCGATGGAAATGAAAATTAAGATGATCACGCCCCATCATAAATTGGATACGATTCAAATAGTGATAGCGATGATAATTAAAAAAAAAGCAGATAAAAAAAATTCATTGAAGGTTATACAGTACGTTTATTATAGTGAAATGTTACAATATTACACTAACTGTTTTGTTTATTATGTACAATATAGAAGTGTAATATCTAAATATATTATTATTATTATTATTATTATCATTAATACTATATTAAAAAAAAATAATAAACAGTTGGAGATGGACCAGGAACAATATTATAATACCAGGAAGACGAAAACATACGAGAACAGATAGCTAGACACAAAATGAGCACTAGCAATAATATACTACCACACTCATACATGGCCATAGTATACTATATTAAACATGGGAGCTACATGCGAATTGTTATATATTTAAGATTAAAATGTTGGTATCTGCCAACGGGTAAAGAAACTCGAAAAGAAAAAAAGTGATCTCGGTTCTAAATAAATAAATAAAATAAACAAATAAATATATAAAATTATAATTTGTTCTCCTCAGACGACGGAACTTATTCATTCGTTTGTCTGATCCATTTTATTTTCTATCCAACTTCCAACAGCACAAACCGGTTTAACGACCTTCTTTAAGACTTAGAACTAGAAAAATTGGATTCGCACAAAGCACTAACTCTTTTTTTAAAATTAAACTACGACTAGCCAAACTAGAAGCCAAGCAGGCATGTGAAGGGAAAGAACTCAGTAGTTCCACCCTTTATTTTTCCTTAAAAAGTTAAAAGATTATTTGGCTTATCACGATCTAGCCACTAGGTAACCGTTATAATTTTGTCAGCTTTAACTTCAGCTCGTTTCGTTTAGTTATCAATCGTTTCCTCCATGTCCAGACTAAAATAGTAATTAGAATAATTCGTCCGAATTTACGCGTCCAATTAGGTCTAATTAGTTATTATTAACATATGTATTATCGGTCGAAATTTTTAATTTAATCGTGCGACGCCACTAATTACCAACACGTTTTTAACAGGTAATAATGCTCACGCGAACGTCGGAGTCCAATATATTTTAGACTCTGTAGTGGCGGAACTTTCAAAAAACAAAGACCGCAGGTAAGTCGATATATTATAACAAGGTAAGTTGAATTTTAAAAAAATATATATATCACGAAATAGCCGACATAGCTGCTACCAACGACTGGGAGAACAAGTGTTGGGAGAAAAAGAACTGAACGGTTCAGTCAGAACTGTTCTTATAAGCGGAATGAGGAACCGTTACGTAGAACAAAAAAAAAACGTTCTTTTAAAGAACGCCTGCCAGTTCAGTAAAAATAAAGAACGTCCTTCTGTATCTTTCGGCTATTCTCGGCTAATTTACCGAGTTTGTTCGAACTTTCTCCTTGTCTTACACCGCTTTAACTATATTCTACATTTTAATTTTACTTACATGTGTTGTTGTGTTGTGCAGTCCGGAAATACAACACCCTGCTCTTTAGTTACCAGAGACGTACACACATACATATTTGTATGAAATGTATACAATGTCAATGACGAATTAGAACCTAAATATTTAAATACTTCTATAGTAAAGTATTACGGAAGAGATCGGTGGAGGGAACAAGTTAATAATGAGATAGTCTCCTATAAGAATGAACACAAAATTTAGGAAAAGAACGTAAAATAAGAACAGTTCAACTGTTCATTTTTTTCACAGATTTTTTTATTTTTATTTTTTACTATATCAGCAGTTTCTCCTTGTCTAACTTAAGTATATTCAATCTCATTTTACCTAGAAAAGAACTAAAAATGTTAACTGCCGTTCATTGTTTTAAACGTAAAACAAATCCAAGGCCGGATATTTTAAAGCGTTTTCTTTAAAGAGTTATCCGTTCTTTAGAGAACCGTTCGACCACCCGTTCTATAACGAACCACTAAACAACCCGTTCTTTAAAGAACCGTTCATTAGAACTGTTATTTTTGTGGAATAGAACGGGCGTTCACATTCTTCTAAAAGAACGGGAACGCTGGGAACAGTCAAATGGATAAAAATAAGAAAGATTATCATTTTACATCGATTCTCGTTAAAACCGGTTTTAACTGTTTCACTCGCAGTGTCCTGTGTATACCGTACACAAAACATTTCACGCTAAGAGATATATTCCAAAAAATATCTATATAAAGCATTAAGGGATTTTCTGGAGCAGTTAGCAAAAAGGAATGTTATACATATTTATATGTCAACTATCGTAAGTCATTTCGTTCAATTATTTCATATACTAAAAGTGTATAACTCTATATGTGTAAAAAAATGCATAATGTATGACCGAAATAGTTCAATATTTTTCAATTTTCCAATCGCTACAACGTATGAAATATACGATAGACCGATAGGGGCAAATGAAAAAAAAAAACAAAGAATGAAACGAACATTAAGCATTTCAGTCACGCATTTCTTTACACGAAATTATACATTCACAACAAAAAAAATCACCGGAAGAAGTGAAAATATAAATTAATATTTCCAATAAATTAGAATTGGGGTTAATCTGAAGAATTAACATGCGAAATAGAGAAAGCAAGGCGTGCATTTAATAAAATGAAAGTATATTCACATGTAAGGATCTAAATTTACAAAAACAAAAATTAGACTACTCCGATGTTTACGTTTTTTCAATATTCCTATGCGGAGTGGAATCATGGACTTTGACGGAAAGCATGTCGAAAAACCTAAGACCTTTTGAGATGTGATTATATCGTCGTATTCTGAAAATTTCCTGGACGCAAAAACGTACCAACAAATATGTTTTATTGAAGATGAACAAAGAACTGGAAATCCTGAACATATCCAGGAAATTAGAATACTTGGGTCATACAATGAGGAGAAATGAAAGAAGATACGAATTACTGCTGAAAATTTTTCAACGCAAGATAATAGGGCGAAAAGATCAGATACGAGGAAGAATAGCTTTGCTCGAGAATTTAAGAACACGGTTTGGAACAACATCCATATGACTCTTCGGAACAGCAATGGACAAAACGGCAATAGTTAATTTGATCGCGAACATACGTTGACGAATATGCACTGGAAGAAGTCGAAGAAGATTTCCTGTATTATATCGTTTTTTAAATGACCGGAATATTTCTAAAATTGGAACTTTTAAAGTTAACCAAATGTCTCACCTTTTATAAATATATATATATATGTCAGAAGCTTATACACCGTAAAGAGGACACTGTGACTGAAAGGGCTAAACACTTTGTCGTAGTCCTTTTTTTTCGTTAATATCGCGTTGATTAAATTTTTATATAAACATATTATTCTCGATAAATAATTTATTTATATCGATATTAAAAGAATAAAAATTTATTATTTGATCGATAAAATTTGGAAAATGTTCGAGCGGGCGATGAAATTACGATTAAAGAAAAAAATGTGTAGAGAAATAAACATTCCGAATTATTAACAAAATCTTAAGGGCACGCGTAATCCTACGAGAATAATTTATTCTTCTTCTTGTCCTTCTTTAAGTCTTCGATATTCCACGTCTTAAATTTCATCGCGCATACTCATTAATGGTCGAATTGTTCTGTTAAGTTCTTTTGCGACTTCATTATTCCGTTTCCCTATGGTCACCGATTCCATACTGTCCGTCTTCCATCTGTAAGTCGTGCTCCATATCCTGTGCCCAGTTTCATTTTCTTTTCTATCCTGGCTACAATGTCCACGTATTTTTCCGTATTATCGGAGCTCCTGATTCTGTCGTTTAATCTTATTCCACGCGGCACACGTTCCTTTTCGATCTTATCGGTCGATTCTTTCGTTAAAAGTCAGATATCCGTTCCGTACCTCGACACTGGTATATTACAGTTTAGCTCCGGTTTTTCTGGATTAATTTTACTTTGTAGGATCGTTTTCATTCTGCCAAACGCTATCCGTCCCAGTTATGTTCTTCTTTTAACTTTTTGTTCCGATTGTAAATTTTTTCCTTGGGTATATGCAGGCGTCTAATGTTTCTAGCGGGACTTGTCCTACACTTATATTTACGCGATTTTCCTTACTTCCGTATTTAATAATTTTTATTTTCTTCTGGTTAATTCTCTGTCCAATATTATCTTTACTTCCAAAGCGTTATTATCTGAAGTGTTTAATTTTTTTATTATTTGTATAATATCGTCCGTAAAACGAAGATGATTTACATATTTTCCATCCATAGTTATCTCGTTGTTATCTATATTCTTTAGTGCGAATTCGGGGGTAGCATTGAATAAGTATCACTTTGTGTCGGTCGTTTTTTAAATCTGAAATTTCTCCGTCACATCGTGTATGTTATGAATTCGTACATATTTTATATGGAGTCTATGTGCAATTTGTTTATCTTGTTTTTTTTTTTTTTAATTTCTTTTAGATAATCTGCTAAATTTAGCATTAAACATCGTGTATGACACACTGTATATATATTTATTTAGTAGTAAGTTGTTCACTGATGAGATTAAATCTTAATCGTTACATTAACGGTATTTTCCTTTTCAATCTGCGTGTCTGTTGAAGGTTATCTCATTAATTAAGCCTGTTGCTAGCGGATTCGGGTGCGAGCTTCGACGCTGTATATATGATTCTTATTACATATTTCAAAACTTTCTATGTCAGTTTATCTTGTTGATTTCTAATGTTTTTTATAATTTCCTAAAATTACGCTGTGTCAAAAGCATTTTACCATTTCTAAGTATAATGAATATAAATGTAGCCTTACAAAATATTTTAGGACGCTGAAAATCGCGATTACCAATTAACAAGTAAAGTTCTAAAAAATAATATTTTATTATTTTCCTATTTACTTATATATATATATACATTATATACCTGTAAACACAACAAATTAAATAATTGTTTTATAACTTTATTTGGTTATTGAGAATTGCGATTTTAAATGTTTAGACAAATTCTATAAAGATGTTACCATTCGTGGACAGTAACCAGTCAAAAAATATCGTTAAATAAATAATGTCTTGATCTGATTGCGAAGAGCAAATTAAAAAAAAAAAATATTAAAAAATCAATAAAAATCCAGAATATGTAGCTCTATCTATTAGCAAGTAGCTGATTTATTATTAAAGACTTCCACCGACAGATGGAACTTATTAAAACATTCGATAATTTTAACGTAAAGAATCCTGTAATTTACCTTCGCAATGTTATTTTATTTTACCGTTTTATTTTTTAAATAAAAAAAATGAAGAAAATACTAAGATACTTACTTGTTTTCATACTTTAGATTTGTTTATGTGGAAATGGCATTTTTCTGGCGTTGGTGGCAAGAACAGGATGAAAATATGAAAACATTGGTTCATCAATTAGTCGAAGAAGGTCAACTGGAGTTCTTGCTCGGCGGCTGGTGTATGAGTGACGAGGCTACACCTCATTATTCGTCCATGATCGATCAGATGACTTTTGGTCTCAAGTAAGAATGAAGCTGTTTTGAAGACTCTTAAATTTGTTTCGGATAGATTAACGTGATATCGTGTAACTTTGAAATATCCAAGTATTTACGAATACGAATAAAAACTCATTTTGAAAACAAATCTAAACGTGTGTTTTACAACATTTACTTTCTCTTTTTACCCATACGATCGAAATTTGGAATATATAGATATATATATATATATATATATATATATATATATATATATATATATATATATATATATATATATATAATAATTACGCGTTGAAATAGTTTTTTTCGTTCCTACTCTCCATTCACTTTACTCATATCAATTGCCTATTTTCCATTTTTATTTTGGAGTCGCTGAAACAAGTCGTGTAAGCATGTACGCGATTTGATATAAATAAAAACTTTGGAATTTATTTGTAGATTTTTAAACGAAACATTCGGCGAATGTGGTCGTCCGTTAGTAGCGTGGCAAATCGATCCGTTCGGACATTCGAGCGAAGTAGCTTTAGAATTTGCCGACATGGGTTTCAACGGTCTCATCGTGTCGCGTATCGACTACGAAGATCAAGCAAACAGAAAACGAAATAAAAATATGGAAATAGTTTGGAGACCGGACACTACATTAGGTAAAACATACGACTAGTAAATATAAATTATTTAATCGTATGGATCATGCAAAATTACAAATGAACAGTGTTAAGCCAAGGTAATGTAAACTGTAAAGACCTTTTCTAAATCGATGAACGTTACTACACGTATCCATCAGATGTGGCATTGTACGTATTTCCCCGCATTCGCTTAGGTTGATCTCTGAAAATTTCCGTTTCTGTATCTATGATTTACTACAACGTCCTCTAATTAGTTCGAATACGATTAAAATTGCACCATGCACGCCTGTCGATACCAAATCCGGGAAATTTAAATAAACTTCAACTCGTATAAAAAACGTTTTACCATTTACCTGAACCTTCAATTATCACTATTAAATACGTGTTATTTCTTGTTTCATATGTAAAATTGCAAAAGTATTAAGCATCATCGAGTAGCCAATATAATAAAGACCTTAATACATCGATAAATGTTACTCTACACGCATCCATCAGATGTGGGATTGTCTGTATTGGCACGCATTCAAGAAGGTTAATCTGTGAAAGTTTCCATTATTTACTGAAGCTTCAATTATCGCTATTATATATTTATTATTTCTTATTTTACGTTCTATACGACTACATCTCCTTTCGATTATAATTTCCGTTAATGAACGTTTTTCATTAATGGCTTCAAGCGTTTTTGTATTTTTCATTTTATCCAGCCATCTAATTTTTTATCTTTTTTCAGATTTCAAACGCCTTTAATTGTTTCTATTTTCTTTTATTTATTCTCCTGGTTTCTGCATCGTACAATAATACTGAATTTACGACGTTATTGGTTGGATCTGTTTAATGAAAACAACTTTCGCTTTTTTTACTCTAGACTCTAGACCATAAAAGAATAAAGATCATAACAGAGACAAAGAAAAGAAAATGGACAAAATGTCCTAGACGGGTGACGATATTTACCGAAATTAGATTTGAAAAAATATGACAAAAGTTTTAAATACGAAATATACAGTTTATTTATTTAATTATAATTCCTCAATACACAATAAAGTTTAATAATAGTGTATTGATACATATTTTCTCAGTTCAGACTTGATCTCCATTTGACCACTATTGGAAGATATATACATATAGGTATATATATATATCTTCATATCCTCAATTCACTAATCATAACCTTTTATGATACCCAATTTTAACTCGGAAGTCGTCACCTGCTGAGCACTAATGTCGGTGGTCACCTGGATTACTGGTACAACACTGTTTTAAGCTTTTTGATTACCAACTCGCATTTTAAAAATATGATTTTATTTTTTACTATTTTTCTTTATTTTCGTACAATAATAATTTTGAAAAATTATGAATTTTGTAACAATTTGTAGATATATGCTCTACTAAAATTAAATTAATGTTTTTCTGTTCATTTTTTCTTTTTCTATTATTTTTTTACAATAACAATGTTCCCCATAATTTCAATAATAATAATAATTATATTAAAAATGTATATGTATTAAAAATAAAATAATTTGTAAGTACATAAATCTGTAATATTAGGTATTCTACAAAAAAAAGTATTCGTATATTGCCTACATGTTAGGAGTGCTGGAAGAATCTCCTTTTTCCTTTCTGCCGTCTTGCTTATAAATAATCTTGCTCCTCTTTCACGAGGTTCGTTGTAAATACGCCGTAAAACATGTGATTTTATTAGGAAACTTGCTAGAACGTGGAGGAATAGACGTGTGAAGGAATAGACGTGTGAATATTTCGAACTCACCGTCTGGCGTATTTCTTTAGTTTGGCAATATTACAAGTGTGTTTATAACAGACACATCCACCAAATTGAAAAACACCATCAATGGTCAGTGAATTTCCACTAACAGAGTACTGATTGCACATCTGGTCTAGTAAATATACAATATATTTGATATTGTTATACACATTTATATCAGTTTTACCGTATAAGTCCTCCTGATATATCTCATTTATTCTTCTTCAACAATATGCCAATAACCAAAATTTTCTTCTAAATAAGTTCAATACTAAAGTAATTGTACATCGTTTTATTCCGCTTACTAAATTCTCAACCAGAGTAATACTGATAAATTAATACCATCGTTATATTCCGGCCTATTACTAATCCTCCAACAGATGAGGCTAAGCGTGATACAACATGTTTTTTTGGTTTTTTGAAATGAATATATTTATTAATAAAATACATTCTATAGTACGATATTTACACCGACAACCCGATTAAATTTTAATTTACAATCAAACACAATTATAATGACAATAATAATACAATAATAATCTTAATATATAATAATAGAACGTGTTAACCCAAAATTTAATAATTCATTCTTAATATACCATTATTGTATCTTACATACTATAATCTAACACTATCCCTTTAACATTGAACCATTGTAATACTTCGTGGTCTATTCAATGTGAGCAATTAAGCAAAAGACAATCAGTATAATGAATTAGCGTATACTTTCCATATTTAAGTGAAAAACTTAAAAACAAACATTTCACCCCCCCAATAATTATAACGTACAATTTATCACCGACAGTAGTAACTTTGAAACATATTTAAAAAGATTTGGCATAACAGAAACAGAAAATTGTATTACATGTAATTTTGCGAAACAGGTGTCTGTAAATCCATATGAATTCGTGGAAGCAATCAATGAGATCTTGTCTGAAGTTTACAAATTAGGTGAATTAATATTGACAATACGTAGTACAACTGCTAACAGAATATAGTCTTATCAAAGGTCGACACAGGGACAGGATAGATTAAGTGGTTTACCTTTAATATCAATTGAAAAAGCGTTGTTAAATCAGCTCCAAATTGAACCCATTCGGATCTTGTTATAACTGACTTTATTAAAGTAGATCGTCGAATGGATGTTGTATTTTAAGTATTACATAGATGTATCACCACTTTTTTTTTTTTTTTTGTAAATAAATTTTCGTTTGATATAGTATTACACTTTATATCTTCGAAATTTAACCAGTTCTGGTCCAAGTGACTCCAAAACTTATTCGTAATCCAAATCGAATGCGGTTGTATCCGAGGTATTATTATTCGTTTGTCGTCCATTCTTTTCACTATGCGGTCGACCCATTGTCATTTTCGTTAATTAATCGCAGTTCCGTTTTACCTTAGTCTCGAGACCAGTTGAACGAGAAGGAATTATTTAAAAAAAAAAATTCAATTTATAACTATTTCATTCGTGAATATAATTTATAACTCAATTTCTCACTTTAAGGCGAAGCCGGTGAATTATTTTTCAACGTACTATACGACATGTACACCGCACCTAGCGGTTTCTGTTTCGACAGTTTATGCGAAGATGATCCCATCATGGATAATAAAGAATTGCACGATTATAACGTAGACGCAAAAGTAAGTCGGTATACATATATAATATATAATATTCATAAAATAAAAACAAAGTTAACGTCTAAAAAAAAAAAATATTAACGCAAAACTTTTCGACAATTACTTCATAAACATTACATAATAACAACAACTTGTATATCATTTAACTAGCCGGAAATAATTTACTATTAAATTTATTTTTACAATAACGTTTACTTATAAAACTGATTTTAAAATTAAAAATCGATAATATTATTTAATAAATTAATACTACTTCTTTGTAATTGTAATTTTTCTAATAATTTTTTTTTTCAAAATTTTATGTAAAATTTGTATATTATCCGTTATATATTCTATGTTATGTTTTTCTTCTCTGCATTGCCATAAAGTGACCTGTCGTCATTTCCATTTTTATATGAAGTAAAGTGTTCTCTTAGTCTGTTATTTATTGGTCGCTCCGTTTCAGCTATTTAAAACTTATTACATTTTATGCCGTTTACTTCTGTATACGCCAGATTTTTGTAATATCTCATTCTTTTCTATTTTATTTTTAATTTAAATAATATTTTATTATTATTTATTGCTATCATAATATGGTACTTTCTAAAGATTTTTCAGAATTTATAAGAGTATTTTACTATATATATTTTATTGATCCTAAATATCAACATATAATAATGTATTATTACACGTTTGGTGTAGAAATTTAAGATAAATTAATTAGAATACAAAAATTAATATAAGCACGATAATAATAATAATAATAATAATAATAATAATAATAATAATAACGTAAATTAAAAAAATAATATTATGTATATATGTAGCATAATACAGTAGTCTGTACCGGAATAAGAAATATCTTCCATCTATTATTGACTGCTAGGAAATTTGTTACGTATATACCCATTGATAAATACCCATTGATAAACACATAAATAAGGTATAGCTAGAGTTTTGAGAGTCACGAGAGGCTATTATTAAAACGGCGGTCGCGACCATTCCAATGGTTTCAAAAATAAATCATTTAATATATGAACATAATAAAAAAGTTCTACGAAATAATAATAAATATTTAAAAATTATATTAAATCATATAACGTCTTTATGACTCGACGTGCACGACGCGGAATTTAAAAACAATCCGTAGTACATGCATATATATATACATATTACCAACCATGGTAACATAATTGCCGGAGTGCTATGGACCGTCTTCGAGAAGAAGGAGACTTCCAGAAGAAGAAGACGGTTGAGGTTCAATCCCAACTCGAAACGTACAGTTTTTCATCGTAGTGTAACCTTTAATTATCACGGATAGACGGTAGTAACTGTACCTTGAGTTGTATATAATTAGTACTTTGACTAGCCTATTTTTAACGCAGAAATTGTATACAATGGGCTAATCACAATATTTAACAACAAAATATATTAATGTACGTACGTATTACGATTATTTTTGAACATTTTTACGAAAGTTCCTTTGAAATTATGTCCTCTGTTCGAATAGGTAGACGCGTTTTTAAGTCACGTTAAAAATTACAGCGAAGTTTATCGAACAAAACACGTGCTGATCACAATGGGTGGCGATTTTACGTACACATCCGCATCGGCCTGGTTCAAAAATATCGATAAATTAATCAAGTACGTACGCGAGTAGTAAAATTATTAATTGTTTTAAATTATTAATTGTTTTTATTTAAAAAAACAGAACGTACTGTTTTAACATTTCAGTCGTGATGTTTCATGAACTATTAACGCTAACCTAATTGTCCATTTTAAAATAACAGACACTCGGTGACGTAGAATATTCAAATGATTAAAAACGTTTATTTATATAACATTTTTAAAAAATTATCTAGATATTATTTCATATTTTTACTTCGTCAGGTTGATTTTCTTTAATTACGTTATATGTCGAAATTTATGATTTTACCCGTTAAAATCAATAATATGCAGCTGAAAGGCTTAACGTCTAAACGACAGCGCACTCTGAACGATGTACCGAGAAGATCCATTTCCTACATTTTAGTAATATACTCGTTTTTATTTATATAAAAATTAGCGAAAATTTATTCATTCGTTTATTTACGATACCGCATAATAATAATAATAATAATGTATTGAAAAGAGCTAGCGTACAATTGGTTCGTAAAAAAACATATTTAAAAAAGAAAAATGACACACACAGGTCATACTCTAAAGCTATGGTTTCTTAGGAATACGGTGCCGTTTTTTAGCGTACGTAATATTACGTTGAATGACGTCATAAAGCGGTGAAAAATAGATGCCTGCTTTTACGATGAACCGGAAGTGTAAAGTTGGAAACACCGTTCTTCAATTGTGTAATATTCATTTTTTGAATCTTGTAAACTTTTTTAAAAAATGGACGATTTAGATTTAGCTTTGTTAACATATTTGGTTTTGTTTTTTAAACTGTATATACAAAATATACCTGTTTTATTCATTATTTATAATAAACTGTGTTTCACTTTGTTACTATACCTGTTTTATTAATTTTTATACTAATTTCATACCACAAGCTTTGCTTTAATTGGGTTTTCCGATAATCTTTATTTTTTATATTATATAAAACATCATGATTCCTTACAAAATAAATAAGTATTTCGTCCTCAACGCTACTCCAAATAATTTCACTCATCTTATTTGAAAAGTTTTGAATACAAATAAAACTAAAATAGTTACCGATTTATATCACCGTACAATGATAAAACGTTAATGTTCATCACCGTAATGACGACCGCTTTGAAAGCAACGTTGCCGCGATTTCACCGTTTTTGTTTACAACGGTAACAGTTGCCGCTTCTTAAGAAAACACCATCCTTTGTTTCCATTATGAACGTTCTCGTGACATCATTCAACGTATTATTACCGCCGCATGAAAACGGCACCGTTCTCCTAAGAAACACCATAGCTTAAGAGGAGAAAAGTACGACATTTTAATATTGCACGGAAGAGAATTAATGGTAAAAGACCAGTTGGTAGACGAAGAAATTCATGGATAAAAAATATCACAAAATGGAGAGCAGCGGCGCACCCAAGATTTGTATCTGGGGTGGGCTCAAACACCCCCATCCAAAAAAATTTAAAAATTCGTAATAAAAATGAATAAAATATACACAGGCGAATGTGTAACAAGATTCGACTGGTAAGAACAAACTATAAACGATCACGAACAACAATGAAACAAGTAATTATAAAAAAAATGCGCTGGTCAGGACCTGGGTCAGATTCGAATGCCGAACGGCCCAATCAACGGCTGTTTTTTTCCTTTGTGTTGTAATCAGCTGGATTTTCAATACCATTAGCAAACAGAATGTAACGAATATTTTCTAACGATACGTTTTGCAATCTATGCTGCTTTGCACTCTCCTCAAGATGATGTTTTATTAGTGATAACACGAGCTCTTTCAAATATTCTCTTCTGTTTCAACTATCACTTAAGCTGGGAACTTGTTTAGAGCTTATAAGTTACGCCTTTCTTGACATACATTTTATACTTTTCTAAGCCCTCTGTTCGTGGGTGCGCCACTGATGGAGAGTAACATTAATGAGATATCCAGCAAGGGAGATAAATTATTGGGAATTATGCACTTTTATAGTGTGCGACATTAGAAGAAGATATAGTGTACACGATTACAGAGCATCAGTTATAATGTACGCGAGAAATAATTAAAAATAAAAAAAAAACACGAATTATAATAAAGCCTACGAACGTATACACGAACATAGTACTTTTTTTTTTTTTTTTTTTTAAACAAATTCGTATATTTGAATAATTTTTTTTTTTAGAATTATACAGTCATATTAGTGCACATACATGCAAATAAATAAAATGTATGCAACACTATTTCCACACACACACACACACACACAACATATATAAACTGACACACACACTATAAAATCATCTACATATATTCAGATTAAAAATTACATGTGTATAATTATATTTTACCTCATCCCGTCAAGCTTTCGCTTGTCGACAGGTATCAAACTAATTAATATTTATACACCAATGTTCATGTACGTACACATACACACACACACACACCTATATGTCTATACATATACATATACAACTAAATACAAATTTTAACAGTTTACTTACTGAATACAGTATTCCACTCATTCTAAAAGTCTTTTATACGTCTCACTCATTTTTCAGATATTTACACCATCATTTTTACCTATTTCCTGCAGTAGCCCCCTGATATCCGAGTTGTCTATCCCGTTTTCTCCTTCTATAACTTCCGCAGTTCACTTTTGTCGAATACGAAACTGCCAACATGGACTTAATGTTTACTTGAATGGCATACGCATTAAATCTTCAAATGTTAAATATCTTGGGATAATTTTTGATAACAAGCTAACTTGGAAACCTCGTGTAGCGCATATTAAATCGGAATGCACTTCCAGACTTAACATTATCAAAATGCTCTCACACTCAACATTTGGATCAGATCGTTCAACTCTGTTAAAAATATACCATGCTGTTATAAAACCTAAAATTGACTATGGCGTCGAAATCTACAGTTCCGCTAGTAAAAAAGTCCTTTCACCCCTTAACACAATTCATCATATAGCAATCCGACTGGCCATCGGTGCGTTCCCAACGACTCCAGTTTGCAGCATCATATGCGAAGCTGGAGAACTCCCTCTTGATCTACATAGGCAGCGTTCTCTACTTCTCTCCTTCATTCACTTCTCAAATCCTAATCTTCCTTCCCACTCCTCAACCTTTGGTTTCAAATCTTCCCTCTCAATTCTTACTTTTGCTAAACAAATAGAAAATATCCTGTCCTCTCTTCAAATCTACCTTCCCCCAGTTTTTCCTTCCTCCCTTAACATCATTCCTGCTGGGAGTGAGCACACTATTCCAATAGACCTCAGTCTCACCAAATGTTCAAAGAATCATACTCCTAAACATGTAATAAAAACAGCTTACCTAGAAATAATTTCACGATACCCATCTCATAGCTTATACTTCACCGATGGCTCTAAAAACAAAATTGGAGTAGGAGGCGCTTTCGTTTCCTTCCAGGACTCTATAGTTCGTTTCTCCACTCCACCCCATTACTCAATACTATCGGCGGAATTATATGCCATCAAAATGGCGATAATGGATATTTCAAACATTGTCGTTGACCAGTCGTTCTTAATATGCACGGACTTCTCTTGTATCATTACAATGCCTTAGTGACCTTCATGATCCTAAATTACACCCCCTGGCTAAAGAAATTGGTCATTTGATCATAACTTCTAGTAAACGTGTAGTTCTCACATGGATTCCATCGCATGTTGATATACAAGGAAATGATCAAGCGGAAGGCTCATTGCTTCAACCATTCCCGCTCCTGTCTACACCAATGAGAGATCTCCAGACTTTCATAAAATCTTCAGTGCGTAAATCACCAGTGGTCTGCACTTCCACTCACCAACAAACAGCGATCAGTTCGAGACACAACATGCCTGCGGATTCCATCTCACTCGGCAAACAGAAGAGATGATGTACTTGCTCGTCTGCACCTAGGTCATACTAATATCTCCACGCAGCTATATCCTACAAAATCTTCCTCCTCCTCTTTGTTCAACCTGTAATGTCCTCATTACCGTCGAACACATTCTCCTTGAACGTGTGCAATTCAACTCCCAACGTTTTATCCTCGACAAACCGCTCAGGCTCCTAAACATTCTTTCCTACACGCATGACGCTTCCAATAGTTTATTCGATTTTCTTAAATCCTCCAATTTATATAATCTAATTTAACAATCCGTTCTTCCAATTTATTCTTCCAACTTTCTACTGATTCTCACACTAACCCTACGTTCTCTCCTTTCCCGTGCTTCTGGCCTAGGTGCAGTACATCGCACGTAAATCTACAGGTAAAATTGAGTGTAACCTTTGCTCTGATATAAGCTTTTAGGTGTTTTTTTATTGTATGTTAAAGATATAAAAAAATCGGCTTTTATTATCGTTGGTATTATTACAGATATACGAACGCTAAAAGTCCAGACGTGAATGTAATTTACTCGACGCCATCTTGCTACCTGAACTCCATCTACGCTACTAATACTACGTGGCCGGTTAAAGATGACGACGATTTCTTTCCATATGCAAGCGACCAACATTCATACTGGACCGGATACTTTACCTCACGTCCATCCTTGAAATACCTCGTTTACAAAACGAATAACTTGTTACAAGTAATTAGAATTAAATTTATATATCGACGCTGGTTAATTAAGTACGTATTTATTGAATTAAAATTCTCAAATGTACACGTATTGCATTTTCATTTAACGTTATATTCATATATATATTACGTTATGCCTATCTCAGCCCATTGCTGAGTATAAGCTTTCCCTAAACACTTTCGAAGTTGCATATCTTGTGCGACGCTAATCCAATTGATTCCGGTTACTTACACAATGTCGTCTATTCATCTATGCGTTTTGCTTGCTTGCGACGACGATTAATCGGCCACAACTGTGCAATATACGCTTGGTCCATCTATAGTCATCTCGTCCGACAATATGTCCTGTCCATTTGTATTTTAGTTTAACCGCGCGTTCTGCTAATTTAGTTTGTTATCTAATCAATTCAATGCTCTTACGATCTCGGAGTCCGATATTAAGCACGTGGGATTTTTTCTAATTCGTTTAATCATTCGTTTTGTAAAATACTCCATGTTTCAGCTCCGTATGTTAACACATTGGTTGTATACTTTACTTTTTAACCTACTCGGTATTTCTATTAGACATCGATAGTAATTTTCCCTATAGATTTTTATCGATACGTATATCGATATATTTTTTATCGAAAACAATATTAGTGCGAATTTAATCGAGCGGAATATATAAATAAAAAATAAAACAATTTAGCTCGAAACAGTTCAAAGTTATACTAAATAAATCTTATTTAGAACGATATCAAAATACATATAACGCGTTATCATTATTTTCCTAATTTGAATGACCGACTCGATAATAATCGTTTCGTTCTTAATGTTTATGAATAAGCAAATTTATTTTCAAAAATATCTAAAACGTTTCGGCATAGCGGGAAAACTGTATAGCGTGTGTAATTTTACGGATATGGTTTACCTCATCCTGCAAGGATGATAATTGAAAAAGGATAGTTATAGATTGTAACAGAGCGAATATAACGAATTGAATAAGTTAACCATCGAAAAAATTGATAAATAGGAAAAATTATAATTTATTATATTAAGAATATTAATTTTATTTGAATATTATAGTTATAAAATTATAGGTGTATCGGAGAATGTAAATAAAACATTGTAAATGGAGTTTATAGCGTCGGTAAACTTAATTGGGATTACCAGCTTAAATTTTCATAATCACATTCAGCCTGTATCAACCTACTGCCGGGTGTAGACATGTCTCGGAAATTTCAAATGATTTCCGTTTTGTGCAATTCGGATCCAATTGATCCCTGCATTTTTCACAATGTGGTCAAATTTTCCTAATATAAATTCGTAATTACGAAATAAATATACTATTATGAAACGAAGGAAAAAAATAAAATAAAATTGCATATTTTACCTCGGCGGCGGATAACAAATTCAACTTCTTAACGTATTAATTTTATCGAAAAATCACGTTCGACAATTGGGAACAAAACTAATTAATTATTCTACCTGTAGAATATTATACGTTGCCCTCTGTTTGGTATTCCATCAGCGGAACGATTCTATTTACAAAAAATGTAAAAACCGTCTTTTAAAAATAATATTAAATAAATTTATTCCACGCACGCCATATAGCCACGGAAGGGATTATGAAAATGTACGAAACAATAGTCGTTGATGGATTATAACGGTGGATATGTAAATTTTAGGTATAAAAAAAGCTACAAGCAGTCACAACTATAACACTCGTTAGCTCGATAGCGATCATTCGTCAATGGTAAAAAAAAAAAAAACAGATAATCCACAAATAGGCGGCCTCCAAGTATAGTTAATAAATTTGTTTACTTGGAGTCACTTATTACAAAAAATGATGGTTCAACAGATGAAATTAGGAAAATGACAGCGAAGACTGCACTAACTCAATTCAAAAGGATCTGGAAAAGCCATGATATAGCGATAACCGCCAAAATGCGCCTAATGAAATGTTCGTGTTCTCCTTGCATCTGAGTGCTGTACTCGGAAAAAGACAGACGTTTGAAGGGTCAATGCTTGTGCAATGTATTCCTGGCGGAGAATACTGAGAGTGCCGTGGACAGCGAACTTGTCAATACTGGAAGAAGTTAATGCGGATGCTCGATTACGAGACATCGTTAAAAAAATTTTCTTTGGTCATATTATGGGACGGAATAATTTAGAAAAATTGATAATATTAGGTATGGATGAAGGTCGCAGACGAAGACGAAGACCACCAACGCGATATGTGGACAAAAAGTGATCACTGGCGCCAGTTCGTTACGGCAAATGGTTAGATACAGCCTGGACAGGGGCAGATGGCGATCAATTATACGGAATAACTTAAATGAATCATAGTATCACGATGGTCGGAACGAGCCCACGACTATGATGATAATGATATAATATAGCTACTATTACGTAGAGAAAAAGTATCATAATACATGGGATATGTTTTTATTTTAAACTATTTTAATAAATTATTACGAAACAAATAATCGTAATAAAAGAAAAAAGATGCCTACTAAATTATACAAATGTAACACAAAATATTACAAGTTTCAAGTAAGTTTGCAAAAAATTCAATTTTGCTTGTTTTCAAAAGTCGCTTCTTAATACCGGGTGTATCCAATATTTCGTGATGCATTTTTTTATAAACACAAATAAAAACTTGATAATTACGAGAATATAAAATTATACATGTAATACTGCGTTGAATAATAACGTTAATCTTGTCTTATTAAACGTGCAATTCTTATTATATATATATATATACACATATATACACAAGGATAACGATTTCGATGAAATTTTGTATATACGTGTAATTTATTAAGTGACTAAAAATGGTCTGTATGAAAAATACGAATTTTGAAATTTTCTGAACCCGAACCTCAGTACACTTACCCCATGAAATTTTTGGAGATTTTGATTTTTTTTTCATCTCCTTTTTTCTCGATACTTATTTAAATGTACATTTCAGCTCGATCGCATTAACCGTTCGAATGTTGTAAGTTTAGAAATTTGTATTTCAATGTGTTGGCGAATAAAAATAAAATTTCATATCTCGGGTACTGTTTCGATTTTTTTAATCGACGAAAAAATTGCAATCGAAGAATTACGAAAATTCATTTGCCAAAAAAACAATAAAAGTATGGTTCTCGTATTTGTCAAAATTGCATTTTTCGTTGAAATTGACGAAACGAAATTCTACACGATTAAAATATCTCTACTTATGTACGTAATGTTTTCTAATAGTACCTAATTCGTATGCAATAGACACACACAAAAAAAAAAGTACCGAACAAAGCTGGGTGGCTGGAGTACTTTTACTCAATTGCGAATAGCTGCATATAATATGAATCCGATATTTGAAAATAATACACTAAACTTGGAAAACATAATAAACACGGAATAAACAGGCTACTTGAAAAAATCACACATGAAACTTTTCCATTCATTTATGCCTGCACAAAGTTCGTCGCTAATTTTATCGTGAAATACATTTAATCTGCTTATCATGTTTTTACGGCCTATTCTTCTTATTTATAGCATTTCGCATGTACTTGCTCACTTATTCATTCCTCTATCTATATATATTTCCATAGAAGATCTTTTGTGTTTTTGTTATTTTCGTACCTTCTTCATTCAACATTACCGTACGTTATCGTATATATATATATATATATATATATATATATATATATAAGTTCTCGAAAAAGTTTTGAAAAACAGAAAGATGGACTTAGAAACTAGAAAACGAATATTACGTTACTACGTTTGGTCCGTGTTACTTTATTCAGCGGAAACCTGGACAATAAACGCAGATTGCGAATGAAGAATTAACGCCGTTGGAATGTGGGCACATCGACGCATGCTGAGAATTCCGTGGACAGATAAGGTGACCAATCGAGAAGTGCTATGTAGGTACAATGTCAACGAGTTGCAATTAATGGATGACATAAAAAGAAGAAAAATTAAATACATGACTCACCAAAATCTGCGAAGAAGGGCTTTTCAACCTAGTAGCACAGGGTAAAATTTCAGGAAAGGCACTTAAAAGAAGAAAGCCGATGTATACAGAGTTCGTGATGTGCAACCATCCGAATGGAAGATGCTACTTTTATGATGATCATGATGATGATGATGATGATGATATATATATATATATATATATATATATATATATATATATATATATATATAAAAGAGTGATATCACAGTTAACAATAACGATAATCATTGTGATTAAATTAATATATAACTTAAGTAATTTAGCTGACTGTCCAGCTCTATCCAAGCTGCAAAGTTGAACACTACGCAAAAAAAACACTTATTTTTATAACTCAAAAATACATATAGACCGACCGAACAATTTTACCATATGTACGCAGAGTACTACGGATGCGGGTGGTTAAATTTCAATAAACGTCAAGATTTTCTTTAAAATATCGCTGTTACTAATGCGACAAGGTGACACTATCTCACCAAAATTATTTATATCAGCCTTAGAAAATGTATTCAAAAAACTAAACTGGGATTCGAAAGGCATAACAATAAACAGTGAAAAACTTAATCACCTACGATTCGCAAATTACATCGTTATAATAAGCAGGAATCAAGAAGAATTAGAATCTATGCAGAACGAAATTCAAACTGAGTGTAGAAAAATAGGATTAAGAATAAATAAACAGAAAATAAAGATTATGACTAATAACACGGATGGTATGTCAGTGAATATAAGTGGGGGGCACATTGAATAGGTACATAGGTATATTTATTCAGGGCAGGAAATAACTACAGACAAATGAGAAAATATGCAGAGAGAGATACGAAGGAGAATATCTCTCGCATAGGCTGCATTTGGGAAGTTATCCAACGTATTTCGGAACAAAGATATACCGAACCGTTTAAAAGTGGAATAATTATGAAAATCAGGAAAACGCAAACAGCTCACGAAAAGATAATATTGAACGTTAAGTTAAAAGACAGAAAACCCATTACTTGGATCAGGGAGCGCATAAAATTGTATGGTGCGGTGGAGCATATCAAAATTAAAATGGACGTGGGCTGGACACGTGGCGCGTAGACATGGCGGCAGGTGGACAAAACATATCCTGCAATGGTGCCCATTGTATTTAAAAAGGAAAAGGGGCAGACCAACAACACGGTGGCGAGACGACATTGCCAAACATGCGGGGATCAATTGGATCCGAGTGGCATAAAACCGGAATCGTTGGAAACGTCTGGGACATGCCTACACCCAGCAATGGGTTGATATAGGCATAACGTAGATATCGGAGAATATTTCAACATCATCATCATGTAGTCATCAGTCCTAAAACTGGTTTGCTAATTTTTAGATCCTGAGAAATTATAATGAGGTGGTTTTCCTTTGCCTTCCTCATCGCAGTTCAGTTGCCGTATTTGACGATCTTCATCTACGCCTCCTGATAATCCAAAATTAAGTCAATCCACGATCATTTCATTTATATCTTAATTTGGTACTGAAATTGCTGCTGCCCAATTCAAGTACTGGCCAGCTAGAATTGTTTAGCTTTTTATGACGGTCTCTACTCGCTAAGGATGAGACAGTTAACAGGTTTATGTAGAGTTTTAATTAGACAGTTCACCAAGCTGTCCCTCTAAACCCTCGTGCCTCATTATCCTGTCACTACTGGAATCACCTGCAAGAAGCTTTCCACCAGTAGCCGCTCTTGGTTCGCGACTGCTTATTGGTTATTCGCAGCTAACCAGTATATCTACTGGCCATTCCATTATCCACCACCTGTGGACGCGCCCGATTCCGGTTAGAGCTCCGGATCCCAGGAGGTATCAACATATACGGATAAAATTATCGACGAATTGTCGATTAGTTCGTCCATCTATGTCGTAAATCGAATCGCGTACTAATATTTTGTAATGAAATTCATCTTTAATAACTATTACTAAGTTTACATAATTGCATCGTTAACTTGTCCGTTAAGAGAAACAATATTTTAACAATTATTTATATAAAAACAAAACGGGCACCTTTGATGAAGGTCCATTTTGTGTACAAAAATAACGCACAACGAACGATTATATTTACGTATGTATGCATTTATATACATATATATATATATAAAAATTTCCACCGTGAATGTCTAAAGGGCTCGACTGTTACCCTGACATTTCACGATCGGAAGTTCGATCCCAGCCAGCAGCATAAACCTTTTCATCATGATAAAACTTTTAATTAACATGGAGAAGACAATATGAATACTACATCGAATGGAAGCCCATTCCGTATGCAAGAATCGCGTACAATGGACTTCGTAAAATTCATAATTATTTTTGTGTCCCATTTCAATTAATAAGATACCACCTTGTTTAAAACATCTCTCTTTTTGTTATGTTTTTTAAAATAAATAAATAAATATATATATATATATATATAGTTTATATATAAATGTACACCAAATACATGTATATAGAAAAACGGATTACTTTCGTTCGTAGGCTACTAAACAGCTGGCAACGACAATAGGTTCCGATGCGCAAGCTGAAGAACAATTATTGAAAAGAGCGATGGCGATATCGCAACATCACGACTCCGTATCTGGCACTGAAAAACAACACGTTGCCAACGATTACGCTTTATACCTTTACGAAGGCACTAATGCGAGTCAAACGATCATTTCCAAAGCTTTCAGGTTCGCCAATTATAATTATTTTAGTTTTGTACGAGAAAAAAATAAAAATAAATTAATAAATTATTTTCTTTTTTTGTTTAATTTATAAAACTGATGGCAAATAATATATAAATAACAAACTGAACGTATGCCATCTAATTCAGCTTAGCCCATTTTACAATAAACTTTTTTTTTAAAAAAAAATATATACATATATATATATATATATATATATATATATATATATATATATATATATATATATATAATAACAAAAAATTGTAACCGACTTGGGTACCTTGTGCTAAGCTTCTCAATGTTCTCCGGTCCTTACATTTGTAAATAACCTAAACAAGAATGATGATGGTTTCATGTTTTAATTTATTGCTTTCCATCGGTCATGATAATTTCCTCCTGTTTCCGTACAGTAATCATAACCGCCTCCACCATTGCGCTGAACTAATTTTTGTAATCATTACTGATATTGTACTTTTGTATGATACGATCGAATGTAACCCCAGTGTAAAACTGCAACGATTACATATATAATTATTTATAGTTTTAAATTTTTTTCATGTATGTTCTGAAATTTCCGTGGCCGGTTAAGAATTGTGTTAAAAATAAGTTGGGGTTTAATTCTTTATTTATAAGTCTGTGTTTATATCATCATCATCATCATCATCAACATATTCAATGGTGCAGCCTCTTCATGAATTAGCCAGATATTTTGTGCCATTTCATTCCGGTCTTGAGCAACTCCGGTCCATATAACTCCTAATTTTTATCCGAAAATCCCAAACAGTCATCGCTGGGCCCTTTTTTCCTGTCGTGGATACCACTATATAAAATTTTTATATAAACACTTTCTCTTGCCCAGGCGCGTATAACTATCCGTTATTTCATTCAAATCTTCGCTGCACAAAGGATGCATGTGTAACATAAATTTTAAAACGAAAATATTTGAGTGATCGCCACGTCAAGTTAAGCATAGCACAGTGCGTTCGGGAAAACGTCTTTAAGTTTCACTAATTCCCTGCGACCCCGAGGCACAGACGGTCTTTTTTTAATTGTTTCTTTATGTAATTTTTTCTTAATAAATACTGCATTAGTTTTTGTTTAAATTCAGTCCCATTTTGTTTAGACTATTCTGTAAGTTGTTGATTAATTCCCTGTTTCCTTAATCTCGTTAATTCCTGCAAAAGATTATACGACAAATATATTTAATATAAATTTCAGTGTATTTCGCGGTTTCTAATTTCGAATATTGCGAAAATATTAACTTTTACTAATTCATTATTTACTAATTCGGTAGCATTAGTATGTTTCTACAATAAATATCGCTGTAGTTTCTTCCCACTTTTTTAAAATGAAATGAGGGTACTTTTACGACTTACCCAACGTGATATCGTGGGAGATTGTTTATGGTTTAATCGAACATGTTAACTTCTCTAGAAATGTTCATATGTGGTGAGATAATTATTGTAGATTATAAGGATGAAGAAAGATACATTATAGGAGGTGTAATATATATGGGGAACGTAATAAGGTAAAGCTCAGTAATGATGCCATTAAAAAAAAATACAATAATCGATATTGCACATTGCCCGTTTAGAATGGAGGGGAAATAAGGCACTTTCTGTAAGTTGCATACGGAAAAGACGATCAGGTAACAAATAATACCCAAATTGTAGCCTATCGATGAGTATTTTTCTTAAAAAAATAGAGTGTACGTCAGTTTTTCCTAATGATCCTTGTTCTCCAGCTGAACAGAGTGAATAATTTCCTTGTGAGAAACTAAAGAGAGTTACTAGTCTTTAGCTAATGAATCAACAAATTCGTTCTTTTTTTTTCTGTCTAGATCAAACCGAAACTTAGTCAGTAGGTTTCAATTTAAATATCATACAAAAATTACAATTTTATTAAAATAAAAATAAGAAATAATACTTTATAATCGCAGCTTAATAGATAATGTAGGGAATACGGTGGCGAAAGATATCAGTTTATTAAAAAATATATCTGTCTATTATAATTAAATTGAGGACAATTAAGAAAAAAAAAAAAGAGAAAAAAAAGATTATTTATATCTTCTAGGAAATTTCTGAAGATATGTCTAATACATTGTTCCTGATGATCTCCATTTGAAAAATTTAACTCTATACGGGCATGCACGACCTACAAATTATAGTAACAAATCTGCGAACTTGATAAGGGGGATTGATATTTTAGACATATTCATTGTTATCACTTTATGACCGGGCAACCACTATTCTTAAACGTTCCATGATTTTAAAAGTTTTAACATAATTAATCAAATTCGTGTATCTGATAACTCGTCCGAACTAGTTTAAGACGCGGTGAATCGTGTTAGAAATGTTTAAGTGTACGCTGAATGAATGTGTCATCCATGACATCTCACGTAGTTTTCCGTATTAGTTTCGCGGATTAAAATATTTTTTATAACCCGAATATATTTTTTAACTCCGCATTCGTATAATATGTTAGGTTTACACGGGAAAAAATAATTTAATTAAATAAATAAAAAATGCAGTTAAAAAGTTAAACTTTTTATCTCGATTATTACGTTTGTCACTTTATCATCATACACAACGTTCTACAATTTCGACAAACAGACAAATTAAATTCCGTACTAACAACATTTAATGCTGCGCGACGATTTTCAGAAAGCAATTCGGCGAAGCTTATCCCGAACAGTTCCTATGCAATATGGTGAATATCAGTCAGTGTGCAATTTCCGAAAGTTCTTCTAACTTCGTAGTAACGGTTTACAATCCTCTCGCTCGAACTGTTACGACCACCGTTAAATTTCCGGTACGTCACGATCGATTGAAGATATACAGAACGAATAGTAAGTACATCGTAACACGTATCGATCCGTTCTAATTTATTAGTTAACTCGTTCGAATTCGGCAAAAACTTGGTCGGTTGACATAATAGAACAATTCGGTCATAAATATGCGCAAGAATTTGGGAGAGGCCTAATATCGACGTCGGAGGACTTAAAGAAGAAATGTAGATATTTAGACATTTTTTCTTTAGATACCCCCAGGATTAATAAACGAGATATTTAACTCTGTAACTCGAAATGTCCTCAATACGGTACATAAATTTTGAATATGTATTAATAATTAATAAGTGATATTGAGTTGACATTAAAAGTTTAAATTCTAAAAATATTTATTTATATAAGAATTATCCGCCCATCAAAAAATCAATATTATACGCGAAATATTAATTTATATTTTCATGTGTTCGAGTGAATTATTATTTTTTAATTATTTCAGAAACCAAAAAAACCTTTTCCAAATATACGAATTTATATAGAATATATGTATATACATATTATACAGCCCTACGAATATATATATATACACAATATATGTATATACATATTATACAGCTCTTAAATAGGCCATTACTAAGATACAAGTTTGGCTAAATTATATATATATATATATGTGCGCGTGTGTTTTTTATTAAATTTTTAGCTTTACTATTCCATTATCAATGCTCATTACATTTTTTCTTTCGATAAATTAACTTCTACGAGCCGTATAAAATTTTTTCGACGGCACGCCCTAAAAATTTTACAGCGAAACAATTTTGATGAAAATTATAATCGACAACTGACACGATAAAATTTACGTTTGGAATTATTTAAGGAACTGAAGTACCGTTCGAGTTAATACAAATACCGAATGAAGTTTTAAAAGTACCCGGACGAACTAGTAACGCCACTCTGGACGCGGTATTCATCGCCAACGATATACCCGCGCTGGGTGCCGCTTATTTCTACGTCGAACAAACTAATACACCGACTCCTATACAGACCGTCAATCAAAATCCGATCAAACCGATTGTTATTGGTAACGAGGTAACGCGCAATCCGACTATAATGAGTATTAGTTACTAAGTTTGTATTTTGTTGTTTTTTATCGAGAAAAACTACTCGATTGATTTCTGTAAAAAAAAATAATAATTTAATTATTATAATTTTTATTCGTGTTAATGTGCATAAAGTTACTTCATCTGTGAAAATCTCTTTAAATTTTCGCACGGAAAACCCGATTAAAAATGATTTATAACTTTAAGACCGCGTATACAGTACCGAGTTAAAAAAATAAATAAAATTACTATTTCCTAGCGTTCGTGTCAAAGACGAATAATTTTGATTACCATTCAAGCAAATATTTAACACGTTATATAGGTTACAGTTTATAACCTCAAAATAATATTATTCGCGATATAATACTCAGATCCGGTATCATTTTTATCGATTCGGAACTAGCTGAAAATCGGTGGAAAATAATAAATGAAGCTACCTGTGACTGTGGTTATCCATATCAAACGATATCGAACACATTGTTCCCGGTTGTACGGGTAAAACCTTTAACAGGACGCTTCGTGAGATTCACATCAACGACAGCACTGGCTACAGAATTTAAATATTATATAGGGTGACCCAGAGAAGACGGACGGATTTGTGGTTTTTTGAATAGCTCGAAAATTACTCGGCCAAAACTTTTGAATTAAAAATTTTATTTAAAAATTGGAAAACGAGAGATTAACTTACAATCATTTGAGAAACACAATATCGTTCGGATGATCGTTATTTGCAGCAATATATTCAGTCTTTACAACATTTTTGAAGACTTTTTCGAGCATATGTCGCTGAATTTTTGAAATTTCTTCAAAAATTCGAGTTTTCTGGTCATCCCAATCTCGTGGGCGTGTTAAACGCGGCTCCTAAGGTATCTCAAAAAAAAAATCGCGTAACTTTGAATTCTTTTCGAAACTTTCTTTGCACCGTCGTAATCGATTCACGCCGAAAGTAATGTTCTACGCAAAACGCGCGCTTCTCTTTTGTGTACATTAAACGTGGTGTACGCGGTTTGCGTTGTAGCAGTGTTAACCAAACAAACAAAACCGTGGGTCATCCTACGTTATAGTGTCTTTCCGCATTATGCCATACAATAAGAAAAAGAAGAATCAGTGGAATGTACTTTGTAGCAAAACTCGCTCTACATTTATGGACTACCTCTCATATCTTACACTATCCACGACCTTTGAATACGTTTCTATTAGTAATTCTCAACAACAAAGAAAACTATCGATCCACTTTGATTCTTAGCAAACCATAACCTAAAACATACACAAACACACAATACACACACACACACGATAATAATATTTAAAAGTGTCCGCTTGTATAATTATCGTGAAAAGTAAAAATCAAAATGTTCGGAAGCTTCGAGATACTTCTATTATATAGTCCTAGATTTATTTTTTTCTGCGCATTTCTCTTTATTAAATCGCGTTGTAGAATTTACGAAATTTCATCGACCGTTTGAAAAACTAATTGAATTTTGCAGTTAATTCAGATAAAAATTAATCAATCGACCGGCTTAATAGAAAGTATCATCAAGAACGAAACGGAATGGGAATTCGAACAGAACTTTTACTATTACGAAGCGATGAAAGGATATAATTACAATCCCGAGAACAGAGCCAGCGGCGCTTATATATTTCGACCGACCAAACAAGAACCGCTACCGGTAACTCATGGAGCTGACGTCAGCACCTACATAGGTAACGATGAAACTGTAGTTAATTTTCTTTTTATACGTTCACTTTTTTTTTTGTTATCAATTCATTAAAGGCAATGCCTGATCAGCCACCTGTTAGAAGCTGGAGTCTGATGTTCTTGATATTTATTCTATACACGTGGACAACTTCTCTAGAAATATCGCTATGTCTGGAAATAGATATAAGTTCTCAAGATGAAAAAAGGACATTGTACGAAGGACCTTTACGTGATGCGCGCAGTAATTTAAATTATATATAGTTTAAAGCTTAGTGTTATTAAAGAAGAGCATTCGAAAAACACGTAATCAGGATTGTAAATTGCACGTCCGGCATGGAGAGGGCAGTATGGAGTTTCTCCTAAGCTGTATAAGGAATAGGCGGTGTCCGGCAACCAGTAATGGCCGAATCTGCTGATAAGTACAAATTTCCTCCTTAATGTTTTTCAAAAAGTAGAATTCCTTAAAATATTATTCTTAGACCCGTGATGTACACGTATTTATCGGTTAAAAGTTTTTTAATCTTAATTTTGGTAACTCTTAGCGATATATAACTATTAAATATTGTAATATCGTTCAAATAGCGTATTATGATATTAAACCTTTGTAGAATCATGAATTGAAAGTAATTACAATATATCTATATCTATATATATATATATATATATATATAGATATATATATATAAAAGAATGTTTGTTCGTTTGTTCGCTTTTTATAAACGGCTAAACTGCTTATCCGATTAGGCTGAAATTTTGCAAGAGGTTTTAGGCTATCAAAAATAATTTTAAAAACATTTGGGTGCGGGGTTTGGGGTGACCTTTTGGAATTTCGATTTTTGAAAAATGTCTACAGAATTAATTTGATAGATATTAAACTCGAAACAGAAAACGGTTTTTGATTACGATCGATAGGTCTCGAGCTATGGATTTTTAAAAATTAGCGACTTCCCATCTTTGGCAGGGCATAGCATTTTAAAACAATTCCGACTCTGAAAATAGTGATTTCTATATAAGATCTACCTAATAAAGCGAAAAAATTTCAAACTGAATCTGAAAATTTCTAAATACACGATTTTTTTCAAATTTCGATTTTTTCGCAATAATTCGCGGCGAACGATTCGAAATCGGGGGAATTATTTAAACGAAAATTACGCGGCATTAAAATACGAGTCTAATGATGGTATTACCATATTTTTATAGCAAATAAAGAAATTTAAGGTTAAACGGTTTTGGGGTTGGGCCGTTTTTAAGGCCCCTATGATCGGTAGGGGGTTCGGGTTGGCATTAAAAGAAAGAAGACGTGGATATCTAGCATTTACGTTATAACGTAAATGTTACTAAAATTAACTAGCGAGTTTAAAGCTGAATTAAGTATAATTTTTAATTAAGTTCAATAAATGTACAAAAATTAAAAAGTATAGTCGTATCATTTAAGGTTCTTTACAAATTTGTTTTTTAAGTTGTTTGTGTAATTCCTAATTCTCCATCAGTATTTTTTTATTTAATTCAGCAAATAAGCTAATAAATTTACGAAGTTCGCCGGGTCAGCTAGTACAAATATAAATTAATTAATCGAGAATAGAATTTTTGTAATAATAGTCGGAATCGAACGTCAATTTATTTTATTAGCGCGTACGAATTATCTCATTTTCATTCTAAGGCAACAACGTGTTTGAGATACGACAAAACTTCACTTCGTGGCTTAGTCAAGTAGTACGAATATACAAAGGAGTAGAAGATATCGAATTCGAATGGTTAATAGGACCATTACCGGTAGTGTAAGTATTTGGGTTTTTTGTTTGGTTTTTTTTAAATATATTATGGCTAATGTATCCGATATGTAATTAATGTAACCGGTGATAGAATCGGGAGAGGAATTTTCGAGTTTCGGACGACAATTTAAAATTTCCTTCTATTCTCATCGTACGTTTCCAGTCGACGATAGCTTATCTTGTAAATTCATTCGCAGACGATCACAGCAATGATGGCGGTAAATCTTACAAAAGTCTCGAATAAACGATCGAAAACAGCTTTTACTGAAATTCAGACGTGAAAATGAAAGCAAATACACTCAGATCACGTTCGTGCTGAAATCCCGTTGAAATTAACGAAGTCATTTCACAACAGGATGACGTGAGATATCTGAACGCTTCACAAAAATCTAACGTGGGCGAAGTACATAAAGCGAAAAGAAACGATAATGAAATTACCATACTCGGCAAATATTGAGATTGAAACCATCGGGACCGGACTATAAAATTATTATAAAGCGTTGCTGGGTGCACGACTTCGTGGATGCGCTAATGACTTCTTGTAATTTTTTTTTTTTTTTACAAGATTTACCCGTGTTCTTTATTGCATGTCACAAATTCGAGACGTACGCTTTGAAAATGTTGCCAATACGTGACTTTATACGTGACATATATAAATTTTGAATGAAAATTTTTATTAAATGGATGCAATTTTATGTTTAGTTCAAAAATGCAATCCTGTATTTTCAACTGTAAAGTTTTTCATAATTATAACGGCAGAATGTAAAAAAAAAACTGACTAAGAAATGGCGAATAAGTCTTAAAATGAAACAAAGCCGAATTTTGTTCCTGACTTAATCCTTTCAGTCAAAGCGTCCATTATATGGTACATAAACTGTTAATGATAAAAAAAAATTATCCGTTTTTGGGAAATTTGTTTGACATAGAACGTTTCAATTATAAAAATGATTATATAACGCATTAAAAATTATCTAGTTACTTAAAAAGCCGTATTCTACAGAAAATACTACTCATCAAAATGTATAATATTCTATAAAAAAATTATGTGACTGAACGGATTAAATATCATTCAATAAGATATATATATATATATATAGTGTGTGTGTGTGTGTATAAAAATGTATATATATATATAGAGAGAGAGAGATAGAGAGGGGGGACAAAGAGAGAAATGTTACCATTTTTAAGGGTACGTGTAAAATTATACAAAATTAATTATTGAAAATAATATTAAAAGCCAATAAAATAATTAAACAAATTAAAGACTTTGAGTGTATCATCTGCTAATATTTATATAGAAGAAATAAAGATTAAATTGCGCGCAAGTACTTGATTTCAACGTCACTAGTTGCCACTGAAGTATACGTAGATTAGAAAAAATTTAAATTAATACTTTAATGTAGTAAATGATAATTTTATTTTTCAGCGATTGGATCGGTAAAGAAGTTGTGACTAGGTACACGACGAATCTTAATACAAAGTCGACTTTTTATACCGATTCTAACGGCCGACGATGGATCAAACGAATAAGGAACTATCGTAAATATTGGAATTTAACTATTACCGAGCCGACCTCTTGTAATTACTATCCAGCCACTGTAGCGTCTAAAATGAACGATACCAATCGTCAAGTAACGCTGATTATGGACCGTCCTGAGGGTGTAACCAGTCTAACGGACGGACAGTTAGAAGTTATGGTAAGTTTAGGGTATTATTCTAATTTTAAGATGTATCTAAAATATTTATTAAAAAGTTTCGAAAAATATGAAAGATCGTTTTGATTTTAAAATAGGATGATGTAGCTACAATTTTCTAATTTTTGTAGCATCTGACGACGTTCATCGAAAAAGTTTTGTCAAATCCTTTAATTATTACCACGCAACATAATTACCGCAATAATTTGGAACGGTTAATTTTAAGTTCTTAATTGATTCCATTAAATTACGAAGAAAAAATGAACACACGTATAATTTTCTTGCAGTTCTATATGGCGTTTTTATTCATATCGTTCATATATTGTTGAAGATTAATAATTAGCGAGAGAAATAAATAATACAATTCAACAGCACAAACACTCAAGAAATATTATACCAATGAATTGGAAAATGTGATAACTCTTTATGAAGAATTAAAATCTTTATATTTAAAAAAAAAATAAAAAAGAATAATATAAAAATGTTACGGAAAACGATTATAAACTTTTTAAAACTACTAAGTGATAAATTGAAATCTACCGAGTAACATGCCATATCGACGTGATCGTAAGCGTCCATTTAAGAATTGTGCAAATCATAAAATACTTTGGAAACATGTATCGATAATCATCCAGCTAACTCTGCTTATAAAGAAAAATTAAAATATCTAAGGAATATAAACAAACACGTATAATGGATGAGTCTAAATTATGGATTTCACTTTTCAACTCTTATATATAAACAATACATTAATAGTAAAAAATTGAGGTTTAACATGGCCATCAAACACCAAACAATACAATCAAAATGAAACGTGTATAACACTAGCACTCAAATCCTTTTTTAAGCGACATCAAAGTTCTTATGTCATTTAAAAATTTGACTTACGCTGAGACGGTTTTTAACATGTGTTTAACGATCTCAACATGTTGATTATAATACCGTCACTCCAACTCGAAAATATTTTCTAAAAATAGATTTCAATTATTACCTAATGACGACTCTTTTCCAGAACCCAGTCACTTAACCAAACTTGTCCATCATATATCAAAATTTAAGAATCCTCTCATTTCAAAACAAGTATATCGAACCAATGTTGCGGAAAAACATAACACGTTCCTATTGGAAATTTTGTGTGGATCCAATCTAATAAGACAACACATAGGAGTGACTCTACTCCTCCCTCCGTGGAATAATTCATATTAAGACTACAAGAGGACATTCAGGCATTAATTTACAAATACCTTCAAGTTAAAAGGAAAACATGGTATTAAACGAAAATTGTAAACAATTAAACAAGAATAGTAATACAATTATACAGAACACGGACCTTACACAAACTTAGCTGAGGAATAGGAAAATGTATTTGCTGTTGCACCACAACGTTTCTCATTAATATGCAATGAATATTAACATAGCCACAAAACCATACTTTATCAATTATGCAGTAGAAGTGACAACTAACAGAGTTTACTACACACCTTGTCTACTCTTAAACCATTCTTAACATTTCCTTCTAAACCTTATACCTCCTATCTTTTACATCCGCGCCGAAAAAACTCCACTTTTATCGTGGTTCAATATGAGGTGATTTGTCAATTGCTCTTCAATTATACAGGGATGAATAGAAATTGTCACCTATATATTATCGGTCGTAGTGGTATAAATTTTCTCTCGGATTTGTCGATAGAATTTCACCCACTAACCACCACACCGCTGCAAGCCCCTTAACCTTTCAGCTGGTAGCAAAGGTTGATAAAGTGTTTTGACTCCTTGCAGCGTTTTCAGGCTTTTACTATACAGAGCAGGATAATTTGGACCGTGTAATAAACAGTTCCAACTCATCTTCAACCTCTGCCGAATTATTAAGGGTTGAAAATTCGACGAAAATCTCGTTTCGACGCTTTTTTTTTTTACTTAACTTCACCTTATTAAATCGACGGATAATCAGATTGTTTGTTGGCAGCTTTATACTATATAATGTATATAATAATGTATAAGCTAAGCTATCAGATGTGTAGATCTGGCGTGTGGGTATGGAGTTGTAAAGTGTAAAAATGGAAAGTCGCTGTTTTTCTCTGATATTGTGATAGTCGTGGGTCGGATATTTTTTCCCTTTTATATTTAAGATATTTGGATGGTCTGGATTTGGTTAGAACAGTTTCCAATTTTTTGGGGGAAAAACGTCGTTCAAAATACAAAATTTATATAATCGTCTCGAAAATCGGGATTTGTCTACTAGAAAAGGTTTAAATTAATATACCGACCGAATGTTACCGGCAAAATTGAAATTGATCTTTTTAGAGCGAGTTGAATATTTTCAAAACTTCGAAAATTGACTTTTTCCATAATTTCTAAATTGGATTTTAATCCCTATGCTATGACCTATTAAATGACGTGAGTAGTCTCCCTATCTCACAGATACTCGTCGAGTAATAACGTCGGAAAGTTAACCGTTTCCCAAGTTTGAATTAAGAATTTCGGGGTTGCATCTACTTTTATTAGAACGGTTGAACTTTATAGACGGCTACTACTATATTAAATGTATTGTATAAATATAAAAAAACGAAAAAAAAATTCAACTGTTCCATATGGTACCCCTTCTTAAACATATATCTTGCAGTTTTTATCGTTAGAGCGGGAAATTTTTTAATTAGATCGAAACACTAGCCAATAATTTAAATAGTAAATTTTACAACAGCCAGTAAATTTCAACCGTTTACTGCGGAAATATTCATTTCTATATAACGTCTATCTTATAAAGCGAAAAAACCGCAAAAAAATTTCAAACCAAACCCAGAAAATATATTTTTATATATATGTAATATACAGCCGCGTGTACTTATTTAAAATTTATATTTGTTGTAATATATATTATGTACGTACGCATATTTCCGGTTAGTAGGTAGGTTTAAATATATTATATCATATAATATATGCACGTACACATATTTCCGTTTAGTAGGTAGCCTTAAAAATATTTTTATGAATATATGTAATATGTGGTCACGAGTACTTATTTAAAATTCACATTTTAAATTTGTTATGATATAATATATTATGTACGTACGTATAATATATAATATATATATATATATATATAATATATACATATCGTATTATCGTGTTTTGTAGTCCCCTTAACGAAACAACAAACAGCAGTTGCAGACGAACGTTTAGTTAGTAAGACAAATAAACTCGATATTTTTTTAAATATATATATATATATATAAATTAACAACCCTTTTTTTTAAGTAGACTTCCCACTTGCGGAGGCCATTGCTTATACGGCAGCGCCTGCAATGTTTTAGGTATGCAATGAAAAACGTTTGTCCCGCTTTTTAGCAGAAGATGTACGCATCGATGGATATTCATGGATAACTCAACGAATTTTAGTCGGATTTGGACAAACTTTTTTTGTTTTACTGCTATTGAGCCCCCCATAAATTACCCCACGATTGGTAGCCCCCTAGTTTTCATGTACAAAATTTACAACATCCCACTTGTCTCTTAATATAAATCCTTCTCTTCCAAACTTCCTTTCAGTAGTCACTTAAACTCTGAACTAAATGAAATTAAATAAAATTATATTTGCCATTTAACCATCAATAATTGCTTTATGCAGTAATAACCTATGTACTTATACACGATTCACAGTGATTTTTTTAAAAAAACTAACAATTAAGTACACGGCAGATGAACTTACAATTTACATATGAGAGAATAATATCACGCAGATTTTTAAAAAATACCGAAATATTATTATGCAAATTTTAAAAAACATAATTTTCTCTCAAAAAACATATTTAATAAATTTTACAAAAAGGAAACCCTTCAAAAATAAGGTATCAAGCTGAAATTAAATAATGCATTTATAACAAATATAAATAAAACAATATTTCTGGAACTTACATTCAAAAACAAATTAAACTGCAAACCATATATAGAAAATACTAAGATGAGATACACAAAATTCCTTAAGAGCATTAGAACGACTTACCTAAATATCATCTATAATAATGCATTTTAAATTATCAGTGGGGGCATTTTGTACAAGTCTAGTTATTAGTTTGAATACAAAAACAAACACAATATTTAAAAAAAAAAACTAATAGCATTGAAATATTATATGAAATTTAGTTGAAAATAAAACCAGATAGATTAATACAAAATGTTCCATTTCTTATTTAGATAAAATCCAACATGACGAAATATACCATCTGGACTCATGTGTACCGACTATCAAATGTTTATATTCAAACCAATCTTTTATTAAAGCAACAAAATCTCCAATTCAACCTGAAGAAACATTCCACAACAGCATATGAAAAAATCTATCAAATACAATAAAACAATTAAAAGTAACCATTAAGAGCCATTACTGAAAACATATGTGGAAATCAGTCTAATAACAGTTTGCAGCTAATTAAAACTAACTTAGAGCACTGGGAAATATAATAAACAGATGGGAACAGATTATACTAAATTAAATTCACATTTACCACAAAAAATAATTCATATACTTCAACAAAACGAAGTATCACCATTTTGTGGATTCCATGGCATCTAAAATCTGTAATGGCTCTTAACGGTTACTTTTGTTTTATTGCATTTGATAGATTTTTTCATATGCTGTTGTGGAATGTTTCTTCGGGTTGAATTGGAGATTTTGTTACTTTAATAAAAGATTGGTTTGAATATAAACATTTGATAATCGGTACACATGAGTCCAGATGGCATATTTTGTCATGTTGGATTTTATCTAAATAAGAATGGAACATTTTGTAGTAATCTATCTGGTAATTATAGCTGGATGGTCAGAACTCATCAAACAACATAAAGTAGGTTTTCTAAATAGACATAGAAGAATAAATACAAAATAAAAGCGCTTGGAAATGGCAGTTTAATATATTTTTATATAGATAAAATTTATAAAATTATTTTAGAACATGTAACTTATGGTTTACATTATTTGTAATTTAGGACATAATATATAGTGGATGCAAATTTAATTTAATTGAAATTTTTGTTTCAGTTACATAGACGATTACTATATGATGACAATAAAGGAGTCAGTGAACCATTAGATGAGACTGCCTATGGAGAAGGATTGGTAATTCGAGGTAGTCATTGGATACAATTAAATACAGTAGATGAAGCAGCTAAGAAACATAGAGAAAAAGCTTTACAATTTAGCCATGCTCCTATCAACACGTTTGCCAAAACTCAATTATCTTTAAATGACTGGTTCAGTAAAAACTTTCCTACGGTAAATATATTCAAATTTAATATAATATTAATAAAGTTTCATTCTCATTTATTTTACAATATTCTTGAAAAAAAAATGGAAATTTTAAGAAGCTTAAATTTAAAATATCAATATTTATTCACTAAATTTAATTAAAATTTAAGTTTTAAAAAAAAAATAACATGCAAATTTCCCACTGAATATACTCATCATACTGACCTTAATTTACATGTTTAATAATTTCTTAGATCATAAAGATCATAAGTCAATTCTATCTGTATATTATGAAGTTGTTTATCAAATATTTTTTGATAAACTACAGTTGAGCTCAAATCCAAATATCAATCGAATGCATACCCTTAGTCTACCAGGAAACCCTCCCCATCAATTTAATAAAGGGAAATGGTGCCGTGATGTCTTGCCGATCACTAGAAGAAATAGTTAATTTTGCCAAACATCACTACATATGTATCAACCTAATTTAAATGCAATAGATTTGTTGCACTTTTTTTAATATCATCCTTGAACTAACTTATCTCACTGGAGATGTTAGTCACATACACTTCAACCTTTTCTCTTCCTTCCTACCCTCTTACTTATCTTTTATTCATTATTGGTTTTTAAAATACCTCTTATAAGAAATATTTTACATTTTATAGTATATCATAAATGAATATATATATATATATATATATATATATATATATATATATATATATATATATATATATATATATATAATAATAATAATAATAATAACACCAACACTCATATTCGAGTTATGTCACCTGCATAAGAAAAATAATGATAGGAAAAGAAAATAAAGGAAAGGGAAGGAGGTAAGAGAAGTGAAAGGGAAGGAGGTAAGAGAAGTGAAAGGGAAGGAGGTAAGAGAAGTGAAAGGAAAGAATGGAAATATGCAGAAAGTTGTGCGTGATTTGATAAAACCGTGCAACCACATATATTTTATCCAGTGGCAACCAGAGGAAGATGACCAGAAACATAGTGCGGGTTATGCTGAGAAATAAAGGAGAGGGGATCAAAAGAAAAGGTGATAAGAAGAAAGAAGGAAGGAAGGAAGGAAGGAAAAGGAAATACCACTATTTTAGGGTGGCACCCTAGCCTTTGGATCAATATCCCACCCGTAATGCAGCGGTTTGTTACTGAGGAGGTAATGGTGTATGGTTTTTACAGTGACCCAAACTCTCTGAGGGAGAGACAGTCATAGGATTTATGCAGACTTTTAGTAAACAGTTCCTCAAGCTGTCCATCTGCATCCTCGTGTCTCCTTACCTTGTCACTACTGGAATTACCTACATGAAGCTTTCCACCAGTAGCTGCTGTTGGTCTGCGACTGCTTATTCGACTGACGTCTTATTCGCAGCTAACCTACATGTCTGTAGGCCGTTCCACTATCCGCCACCTGTGGACGCACCTCGTTCCGGTTACAGCTCCGGATCCTTGAGAGCACCTGTATAAGTATAAGTACAGGTACCCTCCAAGGGGGGATATATATACTAAAATGTACTTAATATATATTAAAAGCTATTTCGTATTCAATAAATAAACAATTTTAAATTGAGTGAAACCATCTATAAATGTTAACATGTATTTAAAACTTATTCTATCAATATCATATTTACCTTTCACTGGGCATAAATCTGTATGTACCAGTTGCAAAAGTGACTTACCAAGTCCAGTCTGCGATTCATGTTCAACTTTACATAATTTAAATGAAACACAAATTTCACATAATTCGATTTTTGAATTTTCATCGGCAAAATCTATATAACCCAATCTTTCTAATATTTGTATATTATTATTATTTGTATGATCAAGTCTCATATGCCATAATTTTGAATTCTTCATTTCAACGGTTAACAACTTATTACAACTACTTATTTTATACCGTTAACATCTCTTTGTTATCGATTATTTTCATCGCACTATTATTAATTGTAATACTTTTATTATTAGGATCAATTTCACATCTTCACAAAACAACATTAGTCAATGTAAATAACTCTGAATATTTTCTTAATGTTACATTACCTTGTCCTTTACAAACTATATTTCCGCTAATATTCGCAGTTTGTAATTCAGTAGTACACTAGAGTTTTATCATTTACTATGTGCTGTGTAGCACCAGAGTCTGCGACAAACTGTACTATTTTTGTATTACTATTTTCATAATTATCATCAGTTGTACTTTTAACCAACAAAGTGTGTGTATTCTGTTTTTGTCGTATTTTATTATAAAAAAATTTTCCAATGTTTTTATTTCCTTTCAATCTACAGTTCTTTATAACATGTCCTAGCTTATTACAAGCATAACATCTTATATTTGCTCTGCACTCATTAGTACTATGATTATTTCGACCACACTTTTTACATCGTTTGGCAGTTAAAAATACACTGTCTAAATTTGCATTATCATTATTATTAGTTGCAAATTTGGTATCTTCTAACAATAATTTTTGTTTAATTTTATCATAATCAACACACGTTTGAATTAGTACACTATTTAAACGTTTTGGAACAACATTTATAAGCATTGCGATCTTTTCATTTTGTTCTATTTATGCACCATAGTTTATCAAATTTTTCACATTATCTTCAAAAAGACTTAGACAATCAGCAACTTTTCATTGTCTTTGTACTTATCTTCTATTATTATACTGCGAACATGCAACTGCAAAGACAAATATTTTCTTATCAAATTTAGCACAAATTAGATTGAATTATTGGATCTTCTTCATCCATAATTATTTCGAACAAATCATAATAACAATTTCTGTATTCCATAATCAATTTTGTATTTTTCACGGTGAACTCACTTCTACACGCGTTATACAAAAGTAACACTTAAATTAAAATGAACACAGTGGAATTCTCTGGACCCATAACTTATTAGAATTTACTATTTTCTTTAAACAATTTATTAATTGTTTCATCATTTAATTTATAGCTGTAAAATAATAAGAACTACATTATACATCACACTTTCTAATTGACCAACTTACAATTTAGAATTTATACAAGCATTGTTAAAAATTACACCTAAACAATTAACACACTAACGTGCTATATTTCTATAAACAAAATTTAATAATATTTAATTAATAATAATAATTTCCCAACAGAATACATAGGTTAATATTTTTAAAGGAAGCAATTTAAAATGTACATTTAGTAGTGGACATAAAAAAACTGTAGCCACAGCCAGTAATATCCACTGGAAAATTTATGTATTAAATTAAAAGGTGTAAATCACTGCATAATTATTTACAATAAAATGTATAAGTTGCATCAAAATAAATAATTTTATGTTATGAATCTGATTTATTTCGCCATATGTGCATATATGTTATTATTTAGTATCCACAAAAATATAAAATAGATATTTCACAATAATTTTCTCACTTAATTATTTTTCTTTTCTTATAGATTAGCGCCAATTTTGTATCCAAACCCTAATAGCCCAACAATGTTATATATCGAGTGAATCCATACAATTCCTTCTTTTCATATTTGTTTAAATACCTACAGAGAATTTCTTGATTGCTAACAAATTTGTTGCTTTTAAAATATTTAACAGTTTCTTCAACTTCACTCTTCAGAAGAATGTTCTAGAGCTTTATCTAGTTTGTTTTTCATTCTCAACTATATCCTTGAGCTTGACGTTACTGTATAAAGCTTGGTAATATTCACTCCGGATTTCTAAGTCCGTTCCCCCAAATTACCATGTTTATCTTTTAATGTTCAATTCAAGGGTAATATAAATCCTACGGCTCATTATTATTTACTTGACTAAATCTCTTCACAGATTTTTTCCATAAAAGCATTTTTATCTTTTTTTACAGTTTTCCCTCTATTCATAGTTTTCCGATTAGATCCATCGTTTCTTCCAACAGCCACAGTTTATGGTTTTCACCTTTCCTACTTTATCATGATTCAACTGTTTCAATTGTTCTTCGTTTTCTCCTCTTGATTTTTCTAAGCATGTTGCGTTTCTGATTACAATTTTTTGATTGAACTGAGTTTTTGCTCACTCTTTTAATCTAATTTGTAGGTTCATTACTAGCAAATTGTGGTCAGATCCACATACTCTGCTCCTAGATATACCATTACATTTTTACGTGAAGACTATCAACATTAACTATTATATTTACATGTTACTAATTATTTAAATAAAACTTGAAAATACAAACACTATGAAAAAGTAAAATGTAAAAATACTAATAAAAAATTTCTTCATAAAAAATAAAATGTTTTTTTTTTAGAACAGTAACGCTTTATGTTACAATCCTAGAAATAATTCTAAATAAGTAATAATTATAATTAATGGATAAGATTACTGTACGTTACAAATACACCTCACTGGCTAGACTTTGCTATTTATACGTATATATCATTATACTTATTTATGATGTCATTATGTCATTGGGTTAAAGACGTTTGAGGCGTCTTATACCTTGATCAGTAGGTAAGAGTACTAATACTTCTGGATTCGTATGATTACAGAATCTTTTATCATGTCAGTAAGCCCACTTAATTCTTAAATCGGCGTGCAGTGATTCGTTTCATTGAAATCAAGTGAAGTTGGTTGTCATACGAAGGGATTTATTTGGGAGCACTTGACTAATTCACTTATTCAAAACTCTGGTACAACTTCGCAGCTGGATTCCAAACGTCAAGATTAGTCGTATAATAGTCTGATAAATTAGTCGTTTATTTTATAACTTCATTTTGGAATGTCGCCCTCTGATTCAATACATTTGGCGTATTTTGCGCCTAATCTGGTGAACTTTTGTATCGATATGAGCTCTCCAAATTAGCCTGGAATCCAGATGAGCTCTCCAAATTAGCCTGGCATCCAGATGCAGTCCTAATTATTTTTTGGAGTTAGCAAACTAGTCCTTCCTGATTATTTATTAAGACTACCTACGGGGTGGCCTCGCTTACGCAGGATGGAGATGACATAGACAGATTTTGGCTCATTAAGCTTAATCTTCGAATCTTTCGCCCATTTTATTATATGGTCTATGCCGTTGAAGATTTATCGTTGCTTCAGCTTGGGAATCACTGACAGAATCATCAAACATCACAGTTCTGGTTTTTTATGTAGTTGGTATATCTATCGTGTATAAGATATACAGTGGATCCTAAGACACCTCCTTGTGGTACTCCCGCTTGATTTGGATAAAAAGAGGATTTTGAATTTTCATAAGATACACGGAATTGTCGGTTTGATAACTGTGATGTCAGCAGAAAAATCAAAGATTTAAAAAACTTTCTATAAAAAAAAATAATTCCTATTGTTTCTTATTATAAATAACTAAAAAATTGTAACTATTTAAAAATTTTAAAAATTATTCTAAAAATAATATGAAAATTAAACTTAAACAAATAATATCTCTTTTGTGTATTTTACAAGTTACATGTATATATACATATATACATACATACATACATACATATACATATATATATATATATATATATATATATATATATATATATATATATACATATTAGATGAATTAATACGAATTTGTTTTGGGAATTATATTAATCTTAATTTTGAAATTTATAATCATTAATTTCAGTTCACCTTGTTACGACAAGAACTCCCAAAGAATGTGCATCTTTTAACCTTAGAAAGATGGCGTCCAGATGTGTTTCTAATTAGATTAGAACATATTTTCCAATACAATGAAGATAGTAATTACTCAGTTGACCAACTTGTAGATATACAGGTTTGTTCATTTACATAGTTCTGCGCTTAATAGTATATTTTCTTTTATATAATATCGCGCACACCCGCATTACATATAATTAGTGCTTTGAACGGTAACCTATTTTGTATGCAAAAGTAGCGTACAATGGGTAAGTTGTGCAGAAATAAACAGCATCACGATGATAATGATTTGATAATATAGTACAGAGTATTTTTTATAACCTTAGACAATGTATTATGTTATTTTATTATTATTATGGTTGTTGTTCTTAATATTATTTGGTCCGTTAGGTAGTTGAAATCATAACGTTTAGGAATATTCATTTCAATTCATATTTTATGTGCTGCGTGTTGCTTTTTTCTTCAAATTTTGAATCAAATTGTAATAATGGACTTCCTCAAGGCAGCGTGTTCGCTCCTACACGGTTTAATATTTATACAAATGATCAACCGGTAGGCCAATTCACAAATTCCTGTATGCATCTTGCTTTAACGGTACAAGGACAAACCTTTGAAGAAGTCGAAATAACTTTGAAAAATGAAAGAAAAAATCTTAATAAATATTACAAATTAAATCAACTGAACTCAAATCCAGCAAAAACGCAGACCTGTTTTCATCTTAGTAATGGAGAAGTGAATCGTCGCTGAAAATCAAAAACGGCATGAAATTAAAACACAGACAATCCTAAATATTTAGTAGTAATTCTCGATCGATCATTAAACACTGCGAAGTCACAAAAATGAAGGTTATGGCCAGAACAAATCTCATTCGCAAGTTAACTTGCAGCAGCTTCGAACTTCGGCTATGACACGGTTTTTTCTACACGAGAATATGCATGTCTGGGATGGAATCGTTCAGCACACGCCAAAAAAAAAGTCGATATTGCTCTTAATGGAGCGTGTAGAATGGTCACGGGTTCGTTTATATCTATAGTTGTATGTCGTAATGGGTACTAAATGAAGTGCCTTAGAAAGTTACTTAAACGCTTGCACATAATATACTACTGAAGTTGCCGAATGTTGTTTCACATTACGAAAAAATATGCAAAATGAAACTGACCTTTGAAGACTATTTTTTTATGAAAGTGAATATTGACTTCATTAGTTGAAAATAGAAATTGCATAAAAGAATTGCGAGATCAAATCGAAATTAAATAGGACGTTTTTGGCAGTTTTTCGTGGCAGTTATCAATAGGAACGATCAGAAAAATAGGATAGAAGTACCTCTTATTTTCAGAACTCCTTACGTATAATTTATTAAATATATTCTTAAACAGTTTTAAAATCTCGTATAATGAGTACACCGTGTAGTGGACAAACCCCGAAATTAATTGTCGAATTATTTTTCAGAATCTCTTTCCAAAAATCGTAACCGTTACTATTATCGACGAATTATCATTGGCCGCAAATTACATTAAGAAAGAATTACATCGACTTAAATGGCATCACGAGGGCAACAACATATCGTTAATTTCTCAACGTAATACACTTCCTCCGAATGGGACAGTTATCGTATTACAACCTATGCAGATTCGAACATTTTTAATCGGAATCGTCAAAAGTTCGTAAACCGCATCGTAAAAAGACAAATATAAAAGTTATTGTCCCCGCTATTTCGTAAATGTATTGCCTACAACAGTTATTATTATTATTATTACGATGCCGCTACTGTAATTTCTGTCGACTAATTTATTAATTGAAATTATTATTATTTTGCTTACTACTTTTTTTTCTTTTAAATAAAATTTATAATTATTAATCTCACACAAGAGTGTTATTTATACAATATAATAATAGATAAATTTAACGTTAAATTTATTACGAGTCACTGTTCAATAAGTAAACCGTTAAAAAATCGGGTTTTTCCTACATCCTAAGAAATATGAATAATATAATCAAAAATTATTTTTAAAAAAGAAACAAAAAAAACAGGAAATTATAAAATGGGTCAATGTGGCGTTATGGGCGATTAATTTTATTGCTTTCGGCATAAGTGTCGAAAAACTATTAAAAAGTATTTGTTTTTTAGCATCTGTATCGATTTGTCGAACACAAGTAATATAAGTTAAATACGTTTACTTCGATCGGTATCGAAATATCGAATTTCGGATTTTTATCCGAGGACTGTCTTGAAAGATAGCTTAATAATAATAATAATAAAAAACATTATTTAAAAAATAAAATTAACTATATTTTCGTTTAATTTATATCGACATTATTGCGTTGTGATAATAGAACACGCATTAATTTAAATACGCGTAAGGTATAAATTTAAATTAAACTTATACGCTAAAACATACACGCCATGTACGAAGTTTTATAAACATTCGTTATATCTTCTTATTTAATAATTTAACAGCATTAACGATAATGTAACCCTTTCGGTCACGATGTCCGCAATCATGAAACTACAAAATTATATATTTTCTTTGTTGGTCATGAAAAATCAGAATTCTAATAATTTTTACACATAAGCACATTCTAGGATCATCTAAAAAGCAATGTTGTATAACCTGTATAAAATTTCTAATTTCGTGTCAAAATTTCACGCGTGACTAAAAGGATTACAAAAAAAAAAAAAGACAAAGACACGCATTAACGAAAAATATCATAAAGAGATCATAATATAAAATTAGAATTCTTAAAGTTAATACGTTAATAAATAAAATACTCAAATAATTTGAATATAAAGCGAGAATTCAATTAGATCGTATATATTCGTTATTATTCGGCGTCGTTCGGGATTTATATAGTAAAAATAAAATATTTAAACTAACGAACGAATAAACATTTATAATAAAATTACTTTTATATTTTCTTAGCGGTATTCGCTATTGAATTTTCGACATATCAAACTTAAATGTTTGGTTTTAGACGATTTTATTTTTAAAATTTAATCGCACTTCTAACAGGAAAAAAATGATGGAAGACGAAGAGAATTGATATAAATACAAAAAAAAAAAAAAAAACGATAATTTAAAAAAGTGAAAAATTATTTTTTTTATGACGAAGAAATTACAAAAAAACTGACACATATCTGAGCGACTGAATGATACAAAATAATGACTCGGATACGAAGATACGAGACTTCGTATAGAATTAGCTGGAAATACATTTATAAAATTTAAAAACGTACATTGCGATATTAAGCTCAGAAGTAAAAAGAAAAAAAATGCAATCTTATAGGTATATGTAGTGTTCTATGCGAAAACCAGAGATGTGAACTATAAAATATGAAGAATACAAGACTATGTCATCGTTCGATATGTGATGGTACGTTAAAAATACCCAGGACGAAGAAGACAAAAAATAATGTTTATACTGCCGAACTATTCATTCCAAAGATCTAAGACAGCTTTCCAGCTAGTAATCTGGTGGTGCAAATGAGGAGTTGCGAAATCGTCAACTATCCAAACTAATTTGGAACACTAACCGGATATTAATAACGATAGTGAAAAGGAAAAAATAAACAGTTTTTATTTATTATTATTATCCGGTAGTACGGGGACCGGCTGCACTAACGGACTATACGTACCGATAGATTGTAGCCCTAGATCAAATTTAAAACGTTTAGTGAATGTAGGAATAAGAAAACATTGCGACTGGAGATTCGAATAAGTTGTAGTAAGGAAGAGAGAATGTGGGGAATGTCATTTGGTAAAAAGGATATTGAGGAGGTTCCGTGCCTTGAAAATTTTTTTTTGATACTTCACGAGAGATGAATAACAATGACCACGATAAAAGGAAGGATAAATACGGGAAGAGGATTTCCTGGTCACAAAACAATATACAGGGTGACCCAAAGAAGACGGACGCTTGTTTTTGAATAGCGCAGTTAGTAACACTGCTACAACGCAAACCGCGTGTTCCACGTTTAGTGCACACACGAGAGATCCGTTTTTGTCCAGTTTCAGTTATCATGGCATCCTATAACGAGGAGCGTCCGTTTTGCGTGGAACGTTATTTTCAGCGTAAATCGATCATGACAGTACAAGTGTAAACCTGTACCATCACGCAATTCAACTTTAAAAAACGTCCTGGACAAGAAAAAAAACCGGTTCGTACCTATTTTTTCACTGGCAATGTCAAAGTAGCGCGCTATGTCGAGATGATAAATTCGTGTTTGCTTCCCTCACTTCGTCGTCGTCGTCTTCTGGGCCATACATGGTTTCAACAAGATGGTGCGAGTTCGGCAGAAACGCTCGCAGTACTGAAAGAAGCGTTTAGTAACTGCGTATTGTCGAGTTGCACGTATATCGCTTGGCCGCCGCGCTCGCCAGTTGACCGCTTCAGATTTTTCTTTTGTACATATACTTTAAGAGCCGCGTTTACGAAACACGTCCACGAGATCTGGAAGACTTGAAAACTAGGATTTTGGAAGAAATTTCAAAAATTCGTGACTAATGATCGAAAGTGTTCGAGATCTTGTAAAAAGACTGAATGAATGTATAAATTGCAGTCATCTGGACGATATTGTGCTCCACAAATGATTGTAAGCTAATCTCTCGCTTTCCTATTTTTAAATAAAATTTCGTTCAAAAATTTTGGTCGAGAAGTTTTTGAGTTATTCAAAAAATAAAACCGTCCGTCTTCTCTGGGCCACCCTATATTTAGACAGAATAGTGAGAGATCGTAATCGATTGCAACCGATTTTCCAATCTATACACAATGATTGAAGAATACCACCCGTATCCGATTGCATGAGCACAAAAATACAGAGAAAATTTTCAAGTCGCGTTGTTTTTTTCATCCAGTTGCGAAGCCGGCGATATGGAATGTTTTAATTGTCGAAAGTGCCGAGAAATAATTTTGAAATAATAATGTTAAATTTCGTTAAAGGAGTAGCTAAATTTCCTTAAAATCGCGCGTCAATTCGTAAAACAATTATTGCTAATAAGATTATGTATAAAACTTCGCGTCAACAAACGAAAAAACGTGTAAAAATTTTAAAGGTTGACTTTTTGTTTTTAACAAATATTTAATAAGTAAATATTAACGTTGATATATATATATATATATAAAGAAAACACACACGCACACATAATGGTTTTGTTTATGAATAATGGTATATCATAATCATAGAGTTCGACAAGGAGTTGTACATTTTTTTTTCTTTAATTATATTAAAAGTCATTTAAAAGCGATTACAAATATAACGACGAGCATCGAGTTACAAAAAAATTTGATAACAAATTATTAAGAATCGTAAAAAAATTCCGAATACTTTTTTATACAGGTAAAAGTTTTTTGCAAAATTACCTTAGTTTCGAGTTAAAAAGTTTTAAATCTGTTTTTATTGTAGCAGTTACACGAAAATTTGACAAAACGTATTTGTACGAATAAAAAAAAATTTCGTTTCATTAAAAATTAAAAGCAAAAATAGTCACGTATAAACTTTCGTTTCGATACTTAATAAACCGTTTTTTTAACCAATTTCAATATGACCTAGTATAATATGGAGGAACTGACGAAAACAGCAATTCGATCGATAAATAATTCTTGTTTTCGCCTATAATTTAATTAGCGGGAGGTAACAGATTTCGTTTTTCTAAATAACATTTGTTATACAATAGACCGTTAATCTAATTTTAACGTCGCTATACGTTTCAAGTCAACTAAACATTTATCATCACACCAACACAAAAACAAACGAATTTCATCGTATTGTTATTAAGTACTTCGTCATCTAAGCAGCCGTCGTACGCACACAATAGCACACATACACATACGCAACAGAATGTTATAACTAATCGTGTACGATCGTCGCTATTAACGTAAATTGTATTTACAAAAACCTGGTACAATTTAATCGTACTATCTCCAGGTGCATAGCAATATTAGACACACGAAAAATTAACCTAATTGCTATACAACCGATAACGATTCGCTCAGTAAGTCTGGAATAATCAAACCTCCGGATGTCTGGAAAAGAAATTTAAAATCGTTTTATTCGTAACAATAAACCTAATCAATAATAATAATAATAATAGTAATAATAATAATAATAATAAAAGTAATTAAAATCGCCAAAAAAAAAAATTGTAAGTGCCGACTGCAACGATGAAGAGTACCGGACAAATCAACAAGGAACACTAAATTGAATTCGTTCAGGTTGTGCATGAATTTACATATAGTCGGTGAAATGAGGTCTGTCGACAGATGAAATCTAACGTAATGTGGACTGAACGGGATTCGGTGTAACTTTAACAGTACAATGGACGTAGACGACAAGATTATTGATCAAAGGAAATTTAACAATACTTTTCCACCTGGAACTAAATAAACGAGGAACTGACGAAAACAGCAATTCGATCGATAAATAACTATTATTTTAATCTATAATTTAATTAGCGAGAGGTAACAATTATATTTCGTTTTTCTAAATAACATTTATTATACAACAAACTGTTAAAATCTAGATACTTTTTTTTAAACGCCAAAATCGTTATTCATTTCGTTATAAATCGAGCACATTTTATTTTAAATGGTTGCTAAATTTGATAATTCGAAAAAAAAAAAAATATTTCTGGTTTACTAAATAATCTAGGAAATTCACCCGCGCACTTATCTGATCCATTTTGTATAAGCCAGGAAAAAACAGAAAAAAATCGAATCATCATATCCGGTTAATTAGAAAGCGTATAAATACATTTAACCAAAATACACGTATTATATATTTACCTCGATTATCGCTCCCATTCGACCTTGCAGTTGACCACCGGTATTCGAGTTGTTTAAGAATCTCCCCGTAACCAAGTGTGTTCCTCCACCGCTATTAAACGTCAATAATAATAATAATAATATCATTAATACGATTTATAGTTTTCTCATCTACACATTTAAATGAAATAATAAATATACGTACGAATTAGACGATTTTTGACCGGTAGTAATTATTTTGCAAATACGAGCGGACTCGTTTGTGGACGCTATAATTTGAGGCTGATTATGTTGCCTTTGCGGATGAATCTGTATTATCTGAGTTTTTCGATGGTCGGAATGCTGTTGATGATGCTGTCCGGCCTCGTGTTGAAGCATTTGTTGCTGTTGTTCGGCTAGAAGCCTTTTAACCGAACCGGAATGAAACCGACCTCCTTCCCCGCGAATTCTATTCATCGCGTGCTTATGCCGTGATTCGTGCAAATATTTCTATGTAAAATAATAATAATTTCTCACAGGTTACCTATTTATTAATTTCGTATTTTCAAATTATTATTTACTAGTCATTTATATATAGCGTTATATAAACGCAATACTATATATATATAAAAAAACAAAAAAGTAGTTAAAAATCACTAAAATATTTTTCTTTATAAAAAATCACAAAGCATTTCGACTGTATAATTATATTTTGAATAATTTTGTATCTAATCTAAATAACTATAAAAAAAAAACACATTCAAAATTAGAAATATCAGGAAAAACAATAAATTTTCTAGATTTTAAAATTAACATTATTAACCAATAATTGACATAGATATATACAGAAAACCTTCACAACAGGCATATTAATATACCTAAAGATTCATTTCACCCAAAAATGCATAAATTAGCCAGTTTAGTCTTATCAATAGAGCAAAAATAATTTTAATGGACAATAATAATGTAAAGAAAAAAACATTTGAAAAAAAACAAATAGCAACCAGTAATAAATGTAATCCGATTATAGTTAATAAAATGTAGAATAAATCTACCTTCAATAAAAATGCAGAAAAAGATAAAAATCAATAAATTATGTAGGAAGTCATAGATATAAAATAATAAAAATATTTAATAAATATAACATTGATTTAGCAATAACGAATAATAACACATTATTAAAATAAATTAATAGCAACAAAATTGAAGATAGAAATATATTTAAAAATTCAAAGAGTATATAAATTAATTTGTAAACAATGTGAAAAAGAATACATAAGGAAGACAATTCATAATAAGATTTAAAGAACATTTAAATGGACATGTAGATAAAAAAATAATATTTGGAAAACATCGTATAGAATTAAAACATAAAATAAATAATATTCGTCAAAATTATAAAATTTTACATATAGAAAAATATTTTAAAAAAAAAAGAAAACTACTAGTGGAAATAATAGAATAAAGAGATAAAAATATTTTAATAAATTCAATGATAAATTATGATGAAGAATTAATTCTAAGAAGTATAATGTCAATTTGATTTTTATATTGAACTACTAATTTTTAATTTTTTATTGTTTATATTTTACTGGCTTTTTTGTTTATTTGTAGATTTTACATTGGACAACTTTTTTTTAAATTATATTTTATTTCTGATTTTTACTGGCTATTGGTTTTTCTTTAATTATACATTTTATACTGTTCTTTATTTTTCTTTTTTCTTTTTCGAGTTGCCTTAATTACCAATGATAATTGGAATTTAACCAATGATAATTAAGTTTAAAACATATTGTTCTAGTCCTCAGTTCTTATATTAATACAATAGGAAAAATATGAAGGAGGTGACATATGTGTCAAGTGTACTTAGTAAAAATGGTTAATACTAATAAATAAATTGATTATACTTTATTACCTCGTTATATTATACTTAAGTAATTTGTGTTTATGTTTAATTTTTCATTTTATATTTTTTATTTTTAAATGTTCACTCGATAATGGCCTAACAACAAAAAAGTTTTGTGATTTTTCATTAAAAAATTTTTTAGCGATTTCAACTTCTTCGTTGTTTATTTTAATCCACAAAATGACGCCCTCAAGCAGAAAAAAATCATTTCTTACCTGTCTACCTTTAGGTATTTTTCCTTGAGCTTCTAATTTAGCTCTAGCTTGTCTGCGTTTTAAAATACGTTTGTATTGTTTAGCATTTACGTATAAAGGTTCCTCTTCTACAAACTCGGCCGTCTTAATTGTTTGCGAATTTCCCGCATTATTAGGAACGACCTTTGAAAAACAAATAAAATTTAAAAAATCCGTCCATTATATAAAAATAAGCGCAGGATAGTTATTTTTAAGGATATATCAAAAATCAACAAAATGTTGAAACGAATTCTAAATGTCCAAAACAAACGAAATATTAAAAAAAATATATATATATATTTTTACGACAATGCGGAGTACATGAGTAGGCCGTATTCTTTCTATCGAAACACCATACAACAATAAATTAACCAAATTAATGGTACAATTTTACATACAAAAAAAAACACGCTTATTTACGTTTACTTTTTACACCATATTGTTAAAAAAAAAAAATATTTCAAAACTACATACAAAATCTAATCAAAAAAAATTTCTTTTATTTCAAAATATCTTAAAACAAATCGACGATTTAGACGGACTGATAATCTGTTGGCCCACTACTGACAGACATGCGCTGTCTCGTAGATTTTTTAACATAATCTAGGTAATAAGCGATCAATTATCAGAAAGGAGCCAGTAGTTTATACTTATTCATTCTACAACCATGAAATAGAAAATGAAGTACAGGCACACTGGGGAACAAAACGAAATATTCAAATTGCAGATAACCTATCCACCATATAACCAATAACAACAGCAGCAACAATAAATTTGCATAAAGTTATAAACATGAAAATGTAACATGAGTTATCGTATACCGGAGACACCTTACCACAATATCAAAGTAAGTGTATTAAAAAGATAACAAAACAAAACGTTAAATACTGCAGGGAAAAAGTAAATAAAAAACTTCGTCTGCAAATAAACAAGTTTCCTTAATTATCAATGATAATTGGAACTTAAGTTTAAACTACTAACACATATTGTTCGAGTCTTGAGTTATTAAATGAATACTGTAAGAAAAATATGGAAATGGGTGACATATGTTTCACGTGTACTTACTTAGTAAAACGTGTTAGTACTAATAAATAAATTGATTATAGTTTATTACTTCGTTATATTAGATCTCTAGGCAGGACAAGCGTAACAAAGTACTGGACAGATTAATGTTTTATAAAGTATTGCCTTGTTGTTGTTAATGTTAAGGAACTTGTGATTAGGGAGAGGCTACAATGAACAGAAAGAATTATTTGTCTTCGTTGTGACATTATTTACGTGCTTAGTGAATGTCAATATATTTTCGGGGATTACACCAAGATAACAAACCTTATCACACCATTCTAATGCATTATTACTCTGTACCGTCAGATTGTCAGGTAGAGCTAGTCTCGTACGGGTGAAAAATATGACTTCGGTTTTGTCCAGGTTTGTGTTAATTTGTTGTTTGTTGTAGTATTTGAGTAGCCGGGATATTCCGAGCTGTAGTATATTACGGATCGTGTGCAGAATATTACGGCGTAATCTGCGTGTTATCATATCATGATTTACATTAATAAATTAATTTATAGCATATATAGTAATGTAAAATAACGATCAATTTGTCGAATTATTGTTTATTAAATATAATAATAATAATAATCCGCTTTACCATCACTACGTTTTGTGAATTAGAATTACCGGAACTTTGCGTAATAGTGGACGATGAAGAAACTACGGTGTTCGATACGTTATTAGATTGATTTGCTATATGAACCAAACCGTTCAAATTGATAACTAAATAAAAACAAATTAACTAATTAAAATATTCTATGAACGAAATATATAAAAGACGGTTTAGTGTTACGATTTATTAAGAAGGTACCGATATTCAAAAATCCGATAAACAAAAGTAAAGTTCTCTAATTGTATGGAAAATAAATCGAATTAAAACTAACCAGTCGGTTGACTTGTTTGCTGCATAGAATTATCCATCTGCACCGTTTGCGGTGCTTGATATATGATCGTTTGTCCGTCTGTAGTATGCAAAATCTGAGCATGCTGAGGAATTACTATCGGACTGCCACCAGTCTGGGGAAAATAAAGGCACCCCATTTACACATATAATAAAACTTACAATTTATAGACCTATGTTCTTCGAATAAAAACGCACTTTATTAATATAAAATCAAGAATACAACGATAATACAATTAAACTTACATAAAACAATCATGACCTCTACGAGATGAAAAATAAATAAAACGCTGGTACCCGATGTATAAGTGCATAACATATTAACTCTAGAAATTGAATAAAATCTTGGATATACTTGTAACTATTTTAAAACACAATATAATGATCAAGTATAAATCGCAATGCACTATTTCCAGTTACATTTTTTTATATTAAAAAAAAATTCATTTTATTTTACATAATTTGTAATTTATTCACATTAATTTAGAAAGAGATTACGATTACATTTTTCATAAAGATCTCTAAATTAGAAATTCTCATAATAATAATCAATTTTACAAAAAAATAATACACAAATCATGTTTTATAACTAAAACAACCATTTTTATTTTTACTCGAAACAGGGCATTTTGTAAATTAGCATTACACATGCACTTACGTTTCGACATTATTAAAATTTTTCCATAAAACATAACGAATTACAAATTCCACTATGTAAAAAAATCAAGAACGTACTGAAATTGAAATGATAATCGCAGAAGCGCGTGAGTGAAATTATGTAAATGAGAAACGAGTCAATGGCGGATCACTTGAACCGTGAGGAGTAGAAATAAATAGTAATAAATAATTATCGCCTGTACACCCGGAATAAAAACAACTCTACTAAATACACGAAATTCCGTGTCCCGAAACTTTTACCGGGGACACCGGAACGCAGTACCGCAAAAAGGGACACGGTCAGATTATTTATAACACATATTACATCTGCAGCTTAAATCGTACATATTTATAAGGAACGTATTTAGGATAAATTACTAGTGACGGGATCAACGTAACACTTGTTTTACTAATCTTACATTTTAAAATTTTATACTAAGAACATTAAAAACTTGCGCATAATATAAAATTAATTTTTGGTTATTGAAACATTTACAGTAGGGATAATATGAAAAATGTAATTTGTGCTTAAAATCCCTACATTTTTCTTTATGAAATCAACAGCGTCATCATTTTTTAAAATAAAATCGTATTAATTTACTCGTAATGGGTAAAACTATTTACTGACTGACAATTGCTTTATGACCTAATCAACAATATATGCTTGTTTCAGAAGACTTAAACTCGGTATATAGAAACAGAGCAAAATACTAAATCTGGTTGACAAAAATTAATACAAGTAAAAATAAATATTTAAAAGAAAAATAATTACACACAGGCAATAAATAAAATAAAAAAAAAATTTTTTAAACGTTTAAAATTATCAAAATCAAAAAACAAATCATCTATTATTACTCAAAATGCGTGATCATTTCAGATTTATAACATTATAAAACATTTCAACTAATCAGATAAGTTAAAGAAACAATAAAAATTAACTATACCTGTAACAATTGAAGCTGTTGGATTGTTGATGCAGCTTGTGGTGTAGCTATCTGTAGAGTTTGGCTATTAGGTGGAACAGCATGAACGACCAAATGTTGATTACCAGGGTTCTGTAAAATATGACCCGCTGGTACCACCTTGGAACATGGAAAAATTGTTTTAAAAAATATATGACTGCATAATAAATACCAATATATTTATATAAACATTAAACTGTCTTAAAATTGAACTGTAGAACACAAGTTAAACCTATAGAATAATAACCGAGCTATCAATTTTAAAATTTCAGCAGGTATTTATCCATAATTTACAATAATCGTATGAACAACATTTATAACTATAATGATTACCTGAACTGATTGACCATTAGGAAGTGTTGCAATCGTTTGCATTACCATTTGACCATCTGAAGTTATTGAATGATCCATAATGTGTAACACAGTTTAAAATATTTACCTATAAAAAATTTTGGACATTTTTAGACTAGGCCATCTGAATCATATATCTTTCCTAAATAGTAATTATACAAAAGAAAAGGCAAATATCGAAATATGTAAAGAATAATAAACATGGAAATCAATCGTAAAAATAAATTTTTATCTCATTTAAAGATTTCTTAATAATCATACAATAAACCGAACAAAATAGCTCCAATAAATAAATTTGATATTCTATTATAAAGATGAAAACAGGATAGATTCTTAGAATACGAAATTAGTCCCAATTTTCGCACTTTCTTTTAGAAATGTCAAAAATTGCTATTTTTAACAAGTTTTTAAGTTAAAAATCCGCGGAAACTAATTTGTTAGGGTTCTACAGAAAGGAAATGGTTACGTGTGGATATGACTAGAATGAAGGAAAAATAACGAAATTACATAAATTGAGATGAAATGCATAGAAAAGAAAGTAAATAATCATAATCAAAAATTAATATGAAATAGAAGTAAAATAGTTATGAGAAAATTGTTTCCACATTTGAATTAGTCTTATTCGGAGAATCGCTGACATTTCTATCAAAATATAATTTTTGTCGATTTTTAAAATGTATCTGTTTTGTTTATAATTTTAATAATTTAATAAAAGCCAGCACGAGTTTAGTACATATTATTTGTAATTAAAAAATAATAATCTGTCGTCAAAACCATGGAAAACATATACTCATTACTCACTATCATGTTAATTATTCAAGTGACTCAAATTTCTATGAATAATGTTATCCGCACGTAATCCAATTTCACGAAAATTAAGACACATTTAAACCATTTTTTGTGCTTGTGTATACACAAAAAATGGTTTTTAACGTTATTCATATTAACATAGGTGGCTAATTAACTCCAACAACATTTTACATCAAAATACAGCTCACTACTTGGACAAAATATTTAATGGTTCAAAGTTTTAACCAATACTGTATCGAATTTATTAACAGAACTTACATTGGGTATTTCTTTCACCGCTAATAATTCTAATAACGATTACTCAGAAACGAAATCACCAATAATACGTTGACTTAAACAATTACCAAATGTTATTCGTCCATATGAACAGCAATAGGAAATGAGATTTCAGACAATGTCCTACCCCTTCAAAGCCAAAACAATTTATTGTAATATACTATGGAGTTTAATTTTACAGATAACAAAATTAATTTTAATTTAAAATTATCGCCGTGTACTGTAAATGAATTATTAAATTTTATAATACTCATTTCAATTAACATTAATGTTATGTAAGCAAAATAAGACCACAAATAATTATTAAATTTATTATTATAAACAATATAGCTCATTCATATATATATTAGAATAAAATTTATATTTCACACATATGCATTATGTAGTAATCTTCGAAAAATTTATATAAAATAAATATTTTACCGGTGAAACACAAATTCAAAAAAGTTTATAATCGTTTATATGTTTATAATATTGTGGTTGCAGTAAAATTTTAAATTAGTGAAAAATCATTTTATGTTACAAACATGAATAGTAGTTTACCATATGGTGGTGATGAAATTGGTAGTTTAGTGTTTGATGTAGGTTCTTATTCATTTCGTGCAGGATATTCTCAAGATGATTTTCCTAAATTTGATATCCCCGCTATTATTGGAGTCAGTGATGAAGAAAATAATTTACCCGAGACTACTGAAAATAATGTCACTAAGCCTAGGCCGAAGTATTACATTGATATACCATCTTTATATCTACCACGAAAGGGAATTAAAGTTTCAAACTATATGAAGGATGGTATGATAGAAGATTGGGAATTATTTGAACAAATGTTGGATTTCATATATTCAGAATGCTTTCACACAGAATCTAAATGTCATCCTGTTTTAATTTCTGAATCTGCTTCAAACATAGCTTCAAAAAGGGAAAAATTAGTTGAATTAATGTTTGAAAAGTATAATGTGCCCGCTTTTTTTCTGGTAAAAAATGCTGTATTAGCGGCGTTTGCAAGTGGTCGTGTTACTGGATTAATACTTGATAGTGGAGCGACTCACACATCTGCTGTTGCCATTCATGATGGTTACGTTTTAAGTAATGCGATCGTAAAATCGCCACTTGCTGGTGATTATATCACAATGCAGTGTAAACAATTTTTACAGGTTTGTGTTTTTTGTAATCACTCTTGTATAAGTACATTTAGTATATATATATATATGGGTGTGTGTGTGTAATAATTCATATTATATTGTTTTTCTAGTTGATTTATCTAAATTTTTGTGTAATAGGCATTCAACTTATTTTTTTTTAGTAAATTTAAATTATTGTATATAACATATTAAACTTAGTGTACTATCTACGTCATTTTTGTTAAATGTAAGCATAAAATAGACACTGTAATATTTTTTAATACCATTCATTTGCGTTACATATATTTTAGGAAAATAACATTGATGTAATTCCACCGCATATGATTGCGGGTAAGGAAACTGTAAAATCCAGAGAATCGGCAAATTGGACGAAAAAGAAAGATTTACCGGAAGTAAATCCATCATGGCATAATTTTATGGTTAAAAAAGTAGTACAAGATTTTCAACATGAAGTATTACAAATTTCAGAAACTCCATTCGATGAGAAAGTGATATCAGCATTACCAACATTACATTATGAGTTTCCGAATGGATATAATTTGGTAATTATTATCTGGTTGTAAACGAGGTATCAAATGCTAACTAATAATCATAATTTACAAATAATAGTTTATCACTACTAATCGCTTTTTTTTTTACTTGGATATTTTTTATGAAAATAATTTTGAGAAAATAACCAGTTAAGAGAAATAGAAATAAAAATATTAATAAAAAAAACAATTTAGACAGCTCCGTTACTGTTTTCATTCTTCTTTAAAAGGAATTGAGCATCCAAACAAAACATTTTGTACCAAAAATATATGTTCCCGAATACTTATAAAAATAAATAATAAACTCTAACTATAAATTGCAGCACAAAAAATACTGCTATCCAGAGCAAAGTAAGATTATATAATTAAAACTAGGACGGTGTACGAATGTTACTTATGGACTGTGATTTTTATTAATTCTCATAATTAAACTTGCTGTATGCATCCTGTGGATGATGGGATTGTTGCTATCTTCGAATTTGCAAAATAATCTCTTGTATTGTTGAGTATGTATGTCATTTACATATGGAATCTTAAAAATCATTATGTAATGTCAGATTAAAAACGTAGACTGGAGCTGACGTGATAATAAGAAGTATCTTTGACTGTTGTTTTATTCTCTAAACATTACTTTTACAGATACTTCCATACAGCTCTATTCCAAAACACCAAATGGGGCCATAATTGAAAGACAGATTTTCCGTTTAGTCGCTAAATTTAAAATATATTTCCGTCCTAACAATGGATGTAGCAATTTTACACGAGTGGTGATAGTTCTTTTAGTGTATGCCACATGTAGTCGCCATATAACCCTATTGTCCGTAACCATACCAACGTAACGTACAGAATCTGTTTGGGTAATTTCATCATTATTTATCCTGACTTTTCTATTTATAAATGTGACATGTCAGCACTTATTCGGAAGCGCCAGATTTGTGCCCATTGAATCAACTAATTTAAATGATTTTGGACTGGTGTGTTTGCATACTTTGCATCTGAGTTGGATGTGAGGATAACTATATCATCGGAAAATGTTGCTAAGATAGTTTGACTGCTGGTCGGCATGTCTGCTGTATAGATTATGTACAACAACGGCCCTAGCATGCGAAACGGACGACAGAATTTGTTATTCTTTAGAGAAACAATTATTAATTGACAAATGTTCTATCGGATAAGTAGGAGTGCAATAAAACATATAGATGGGAGGAAAGAAGTTGTTATAGCTTACGAAGAAGTCCTGGATGCTACGCTTTATCAAACGTTTGTGCAACATCCAAAAATGCATCTAAACATATCCTTCTTCTCCAACGTTGAGGAGATCGTGTCAACCAGTCGATGGCACTGTAGAGTGTTCTGTGCGAAACCCAAATTGATCATTCGGTATTATTCTATGATTATTTAAAATAGGTTTAATACGGTGTGAGATTAGATTTTCTAGAATTTTCGATAACGAAGTATGAAGAAACGTCTGTTTGTGGCTTTCCTGGTTTGTGTATCATTATTATTGTTGACTTTTACCATGCCTTAGGAAAATGTCCAATACGCAATATTCCATTGAATATATAGCACAACATTATAGCCGACTTTTGTGGAAGATGTGAGAGAACTTCACCAGATGTGTTATCTATACCAGGACATTTCCGTAGAGGTGCTTTACGTAGGAATATATAGATTTATTTTGGAGTAAAGATTTTTGTTGATCCTTGTGAACAGGGTGTATTCAGCATCGACATTATATGTTCAGAGTATTCATTACACATTTCAGGATGCGGAGTAAAAACTGTACGCAGGTGTTCAGCAAAGGCGTTTATTTATTTCTTCATCTGTTCTGGCCCAGTTGTTATTTAACTTTATATTGAACTTCTTTTCCATGTCTTAGTAATTTTTTTGTGTTATACCACAAGGATGTTGAATCAGTATTCATTAATGCAATGTATCTGAGCGGATTCATTTTTGATTTGACTGATTTTAATTTTTAATATATTTTGTAATTTCGTATATTGTTTTTTCATAGATGGATAACGATCATGTTGCCATTTTTTCCTGGCTGCACGGGTTTTCTTTATCAGTTATCTCATTTCAATCGAGATAAACCTGTGTCGTTGTACATTATACGAATTGTAATCGGTGGAATTATTACAAGCATGTGTGATTAACTAAGTGAAATTTTTAATGGCTAAGTCTATATCATCTTTGTTTTTTACTTTAGTTTTAAGGTTTATATTATTTTCAATTATATTTGAAGAGATTTCAATTTGTAGTTTGATTTACAAGTCTGTTTTGAATAGATATACTCCTTTGACACACATCTAAGACGGCAATGACAGGAACATGATCAGAGGAAAGATCGATAACTGTTTTACATTCTCGGCTGATGTTGTGTAAACTACGAGTTACAAAAAAGTCTAGAATACCTGGAAGTCTGTTATTATGTACTGGCTAGTATGTGGTTATCATCGGTGAAAGAATGGAGAGAGAATTATTCTGTAAACACCTGTTCAGTCTTCTTCCAAACTGATTTGTTAGACGTGAAGACCATGTACTGTTTTTCGCATAATTACCGCCGCATATAAATTTATTTGCTAACTTTTTATGGCTGCTACTGTGAGTACATTTACAAATGTATTTATATTCACTACAATGGTCTGATAAGCATCTGTGCTGTGCGAAAAATTGTTGTATTGTTTGTAGCAACTCTTAACCATTATTGTGGCACCTCCATGAGCTATACCATCTGTATGAGCAGAATATATATCCAATCCGTTTAATTTAAAGCTGTTATTGCTTACTAGATGTGTTTTGAAAATCAATACATCAATAGCATTTTGTCGAAGAAAAATCTCTAGAGCTTTTTTTAACAATACCATTGGCATTCCATAGCATAATCACCAATGACTGTTGAATATCTTGTCATTATGGTAATAATTTTTCAATAACCTTTGTTAGTAAGGATATTAATGGATTTATCACACTTTTAAATTCATTCAAGAATGAAGATAACATTGATAGCATATCATAACTATTGTTACTACCATTGCAGTTATTTAACGTGGTAGTAACACCACTATTACAATTTTTGTAATTATTGTTGTTATCCAATTGAACTTCCTTGAATAATAAGTTTTCATAATTATTTGCACTTGTATCAACTTTGGTAGCGCTTGCATATGATCCGCTGTTTATTATTTTCCTAGAAATGCTGAGGTTTGAATTAGAATTGTTGTATTTACTCAAGTGTGAGCGTAAGATGCACGTATATTATTATAAAATGTAGTCTGTTTATAAACTGGACGCCCTTTGTAACTTGCGGGATGATTTCCTTCGCACAGTGTACAGGTTACAGGTTCAGCAGTACATTTGGAACACATTTTACACATCCGAAAGGTAGGTTATAATAATTGGCGGTGTGGCCAAAAAGTTGACAGCGCTTACATTGTTTAACTCGCGATTTTTTTTTTACTCTTCCACCGTAACTACTGTGTTCATTAATCGTGTAATATTAAAGATTTCACCATTCCTAACAAAGGGTTTTAAGTCAATAAAAAACATAGGTAATGTTGCCTAGTTTTATGTTTTAATATATTTGTAATACAAACTACATTAAAACTTTTTGATTCTAATTCAGTTATTTCAGTGGAACAGTGTCGTTTTTTAACACTACAATGAAAGTTTTTTCTCCTCCAACAAATATGTGTAATATAATTAGTTATTGTCTTTCAAAGCCTGTATGAGGGCACGATAATTGTGTAGGTCTGATGGTTTCATAATCACTCCTGACAATGTTGATTTCAAATAAAAATCTATACCAGGTATTTTTAGTAGAAACTGTCTAAAGTTATTGTAATTCTGGATATTTTTTGCCATTATCGGTGTGGAGGCTATTTAAATTTTTTGTTATAATTTACATCATGAGGCAAATAATTTGAGTTGTTAGTGTCTGCTTCATTTCAACATGGTCATTTTCATTATTAGTATTACTACTGCCACTGCCATTTTTTATTATTGCTAATATTATAATAATTATTTAAATCAGCTAGAAACTGAAAAATATTACGTTTTTTTGCAAATTGGTTTGAGATTATCAGAAGGAACTGATTTTGTGATCTTAGATACGTTTCTTAGCTTTTACCAGTTTTAATCACTTTCGCTATTTGTGGAGTTTGAAATTGTCTTTTATAGAATAATTACCGGTAGAGGCGGATTTGTGTAAATGAACAGGGCTAACTAACCGGTCCGATCCTGAATTAATACCAGTATTTTTTTTTTTTCAGATTTATCTGATAACGATGGAGACGTTTCATGTGATAATTGTGTGTATGTCTGGCCTATTTATCATTGGGTTAGAGTTCCCTTGATAATATGGACTTCAGGAGTTAGTCTGGTGGTGTTGTTGTAGACGTTTTAAGGGGGCGACCAATCATCCTGTTAATTGTATTTTACATGCGCGTGAACGTAAAGGCGACAAATGTCGTTAGTTAGAGCACGCTATAGAAGAGTATGGGCGAGGTGAAATGAGTACAATGTACCATACACATACACTCTTCAAGAACAAGGATAATCTAATAGTAATAATAAATATAATATAATAATAATTATAAATAAATAAAATGAAATAAAATAAAATTAGTTTATCTCACTAATGGTACAAAGTCAGGTATTATAATGTTGATAAATACCGTAAAATCGTCGCTGATCGCTACACGTGATAAGGAACTTTAACTAGGCCGCGATTTTACACGTGGAGATATCTGGTTGCTCGTAAACGATTAGCCGATTACGTCACAGTACATAGAATATAAATGAACTTATATTGAAATAAGCGTAAACAATAGAAATAGTCAACGCAAGGGACACGATATAATCGCACAATATTATCGACACAAATCAACAGACATTGTTAATAACAGAAAATATAAAACAAAAATTAACCCGAACATTCCCTGCCTAAATATAATAAGATGAAATTGTGTATTAAAAAAATAATTCTAATTTATATAGTTTTAGGTTCGATAATCACAATGTTTAAATAATTGGACAATTCATGAACATAAATAAATAATTCAGATTTGTTTAACGCATTTAAATTAATTTTTAAAACAAATCCATATCTATTTATATTATTTATTTATAGCACATCGATCATTTTTAAAACGTCGAAAGTAAACATTTGTTTTAAATTAATACAACGCACAACACAAAGTATTTTTGATGAAATAAGTTTTTTTAAATATGTAATTTCATTACACAGGATTTAGGAATAGATAGATTTAGAATACCCGAGGTGTTATTTGATCCACCATCTAATCTTGGAGGTTCGATGTTAGGTATCAGTAGCTTGGTCACAACCAGTATTGGAGCTTGCGATGTTGATGTCCGTCCGATGCTTTATAGCAATGTTATGGTAACTGGAGGAAATTCTTGTATAGAGGTAATGTTGACCGTAATAGCGTACATTTTACACTTTATATAGATATCATATTACTAACACCGTTGTCAAAATCATTAATAATAAAAATTCTGAACTATTTGTATATATGTTTGAATCCCTTTTAAAATTCCAGATATTTATATTAAACTTATCAATACCCCTAATAAAGATTACATCAATAAACCTAATAAAGATTACACGAAATGTAACTCTTATAGACCAATAACATTGTTAAATTCAGTTGGTAAATTATATGAAAAGATCATTAACGTAAAATTATTAAATGAAATCGAATGTAAAAATATTATGCATAGAATTCAGTTTGGGTTTAGACGCAACTATTCTTCTGACATGGCAATTAGAAAACTTTATGACTATTGTTTTTGGAAAAGATAATAACTTGATAAGCGTAGTAATAACTTTTGATGTCAAGGGTGCGTTTGACAATTGTAAGCACCCTAAAATTATCGAAATTCTGAAACAAAATTCTGTAAATCCTGACTTAATAAACACTATTATTAATTATTTAACCAATAGTAAAGTTAGAATATCTTCCGATAAATTTACTGTGTATATAAAAACATTTCCTGTGGAGTACATCAAGGTTTTATTTTAGGGCCGATTCTGTGGAATGTTTTATATTCGTATATACATAATAATTTAGAAATCTTTACTGTTGAAAATGGATATAATGCCGAATTTATTAGTTTTGAGGACGACCTGTGCGCCGTAATTAATCTTAAGAGTACTTTAGAAATTTATAATATCAGAAATACTTGCAAGAAGCTTCAAATTACTTTTGATCAACTTGGCCTCGAATTTTCTGTTGATAAATCGGAAATGATGGTAATTAGTAACAGACAGATTTCTAAATTTAAAAGCGAACTTAAGAAAATCAATTTAATTTATAATAAACCATTACCTGTGGTTAAATCCCATTAAATATCTAAGAATTATTCTAGATGATAAATTCAAATTTGATAAACATGTAAAATTCCATCCAAATAAAGCTAATAAAAGATCTTACATGCTCCTTAAAATTCAGCCAAATTTAGGTGTAGTTAAATATAAAGGAAGAGTTATTATTTACAAAAGGAGTAATAGAATCGATGTTTAATTATTGCTCAAGCGTATATCTACATAAATTAAATTCAAATATGTTTTATAAAATCCCGGCTAAGCAAAGGAAACTTTTACTTAGTGTTGGTTCGTTATATAGAACTGTGTCCACTATGGCAGCTCCAGTTATTACTGGGACCTTGCCTACTGACCTTAGCCGTTTTAAATCAGCAATTTCTGAGTTTAAAATGTTTAAAATATATAAATTAGTATTTGTAATATTTCACATTAATTTTTCAGGGATTCGATAATAGATTGAATCGAGATTTATCGTTGAGGGTTCCATCTAGTATGAGATTAAAAACTGTATCTATACCAACCAAGGCTCGAAGATTTAATTCTTGGATTGGCGGCTCAATTTTGTCGTCAGTGGCAAATTTTGAACCTATGTGGATCAGTAATCAAGAATATCAAGAAAATGGTAAAGGTCAGATTCACAGACGATGTCCGTGATAATAGTATAGAATAATTATTGTGACGGATCTCTGACGCATTAAAAAAGGATGTTTTTTTCACATTGTGTGTATGTCATAAAAATAAATAAATGTAATTACAAACAATAGTTTTGTAAATTTTATAATAAATATTATTCTTTTAAACGTATTTTTAAATAAAACTTTTATATTCATATAATTTTGTACTCTAAAAGATTATATTATCTCTATGATACATTTCACCAATTTTTCCCATAAGCACTCTTCACAATTTTCATTTATGTGTGTACGCATTGAATAAATAAACTTAAAAAATCGTTTAAGTTAATGACAATCAAAATTGTTTCATGTTTATTAATATAAGTTAATTTTTTACAATACATATTTTCCTTATGATATCCATAAAACAAATCATATTGAGTAGCCTCTTTGGAATCCTATAATTGCACATACATCATTTTATGTAACGTGTAAAACAATGATAAAACTAATACTTACTCATTAATATTTAACATGTGTTTAAATAATTTAATGAAAACTGTAAATAATTTTAATGACCATCTAATATAAATAAGAATTGTGTGCTAAGTACAACCATAAAATGTAAAATCATAAAAATTGTATGTGAGTAATTCTTAATTTTCATTCGAATATTTTTTCATATTAAAATTTAAGTGTACGCATATTACTGTATAGTTAAAACATCGCTCTCAACTTCATTACAAAGTTGATTCTGTAAATTAAGTAACTTATTTTTCAAAGCTTGTGTTCCCAGCATTACTATATTTTCCGGCTTCAAAGAACCACAACTTTCCACCGCAAAATAGAACTTATTTGGTTTTGCTTCCCAATTAAAAGCGGCTTCAACTGTAATCACACGTTATTTAAGTATAAAAATATAAAATAATTATATTTTTTTTTAATTTGTTGACTTCAAAATTACCCCCACCTCCAACTTGCTACATATACATTTGTTTATGACGGCGCTATTTGTAATTGCGTTTGAATCCTTGAAACAAGATTATAATTGTTTATATATATATATATTAATGATTAGTATTTCACTGAAGACAAAAAATTTAAAATATCATTGTCATTTAATTTTATACGTACATTGATCTTCATCTAACTCGGAATGAATACTTTTAGGCCATTCTTCTGGTTTAGGATATAATGTGTGTCTCAGTGCATTATCCGGGTCATATTCGAAACTTACACTGGCGGTAGGGTTCCACTTCGCATGCTCTTTTCCAAAACCTTTTTTCGCATAAGCTCTTAATTTCAGTTCTTGTCCCTTACGTAATTTAATGATCAAAATATCTGCAATGGTAATAAATTTGAACTAATAGATGTTATTTAATGATTTTGATAGCATGTAAATAATTATAACTATTTACCGTCAGCTTCTCCGTATTCAGCAGAATCACTGTCGCGTGCTTTCGAAGTACACGGTACAACACGAGGGTCACTACTCTTCAAATCTGCTGTAGTAACATGTCTTGTCTGATCATCCAAACATTTAACATCTAAAGTAAATTCAATACTGCATTCGTGGCAAAAGTCGGTGCAAGTACAGTCCTAATAATAATAATATTTATTACAAAATTACTTAGAACGCACAGCATAACAAAATTTTTAGATCTCCTATCGAAATTAATATCCTATATGCAAAACAAACATTCACTATACGAAAATTGAAACAAAATTTCGTCAAGTTAAACCATTAAAGCATGAAAAATAAAAAAAAATTAATACATTATTGATGTTCTTTATTTCAACGTTATTTAATAAACATTACCAAATTTATTAACAACTTACACTACGAACAATAACAATTTTGATTTTTTTATTGGTTCAATTTTCGTACTGCTTGTTTTATTTAACTTAGGATATTAAATAGTAGTATATTTTTATTTAAATTTGTACTACAATTGAGGTGTTTTTCTTTTAGTTGCACATTTATTCTAAATTCACTTTTCCTACTGAAATTCATTTCAAATAATTTTAAAATTGGTAAACAGCGAAAATATCGATAAAATATGCTAAAATCCATGCGGCTATCATCAAAAGTAAAATTTTTAATCAAGTTATATACTGACTATAATTTTTGTTTCTATATAAATTGTTGCTAGAAACAACATTTTTAAACAATTTTTAGTGGTCCATTTATAAAAATAGTTATTAAGTAAATTACACGTGAATACTGTATTCTATCAATAACATCGTCAGAAACTAGGGGAATTAAACCAATTCTGGAAGAAATAAATTCATCGCTCAGAACAGTAGAATTTGCCTGTACTTGAACCCAATCAATAGCAAGTGTCGGTGTTTCAGCAATAAATACTCTTCGTAAACTGTTGGCTATACTAAAAACATTAAAATATGAATATACATATTAAATCTAACCATATATAATCGATTTTATATAAAAATCTTAGAATTAATCACAAAACATTTTAATGGACAAATTAGAAAACTTGTTAAAATATGTTGAATAGTACATAAAATAATTACATAATAGGTGTAAATTAAGATAAACTATGGAAACACAAAAAAACTAAATGTCATTCCATACCTTAAATCTGTATCTTCAATAACAAATTTCACATGCTCATTATTTAATTCAGAAATCTGAACCGAAGGTTGGTTAGCGTACGGCATATTATATATTATAATTAAGGATTTTCAAAATTCAAATTATTTCACTTGAAACAACTCACATTTACCCTTGTAAACAAAATTGAGACCACAAACACTTATTTAAATCAAATTCAAAAATAAACTTTAGAATTACATTACATTTAATAAACAAAACAAAAATATTTTATATACAACACCGGTCTTTCACATTACTCAGCTCATGCGCACTCTGGCGGCTAGGCATACAATACACAACAGAATTGTATGACAGTATAGAATGTAATGTATATCTAATTATTACATTTTACATTTTAGATTATCATATCCATAAAATGTAAATTGTAAGCGCATTTTACAAATAATATACCACAAGTAAAAGAAAACAATATTTAAAAAAATAGTAAATTATTAAATTAATCAATTAAACAATATTTTCAAAAAAATAAAGCTACAAAAGTTAAACATTCAGATTCAGATATATAATACTCGTAAATGCGCATCGTGGACACGAGTAGCGAATTAAATCAGATATAAGTTCAAATTGGTCAAAGTTGTATAACACAAGATTAAACAACGATACAATAAATGTTAAAACTCATATAAGAATATAAACCACGAATATATTAGTTTTTATATTAAATATATCTAATGAAATTAAAAAAGATAATTGAAAGTAACAATGAAAATAAAAATATTCCTATTATTACAATCAAAAGTAATGTTTTATAATGATAATAATACAATAGTAATTAAAATTAAATAGTTATAATTACAATATCATAATAATCATATGCTGAAGTACAATATGAATCGCAATATATAACGGAAACCTGTTTAATATACAAATATAATTTCCAATCTCAAAATAATCCGTAAAAAATACATAATTTTAAAGCAAATTGAATTGTTAATGGGATTATTTGCCACTTGCCGGTGGATATAATGCAATCGCCTAAAAGGCTAAATGAAACTAAAATCCTTCCATTTAAAATAATTTTTAATTAATGTGTTACACATTACAATATTGTAATTAAATTAAAAATACCTTTTTACACATCAATTTTTTTTAAAGTTATATTTAAAACTTAATGCTGCTAATAATAAAGTGAAGATCATGATTATAATAAATACAAAGTGTTTTTAATCTATATATTTTTGTAGAAATCGCAGAAAAAATTCTCATATTTTTTACTCTTTGTATCATTTTAAACTATTGTCGTTATCAAAATGATAACAGAATGATTACGCATAATTATTTAGTTTGAGGATTTGTGTTAGGTTAAGTATCGTTTAGTAAATATTATTTTATAAATCCAATTGCTTTATATATGTAAGTGTTGATGTTATTTTTGGTATATATTTATTAATAAACGATTTTTTAAATGTTATGTTTATTTAGTCAGACAATTACAATTTTAATGAATAACTAATTACAGCATTAACAAAATCTTGTCAATGTGTATGTATGTGGCTAGGTGAGTATTTATGTGTGCATGAATATTTAAATCTATATCATCCCTTAAATAAAGACAAATCATTTTTGTGACACTAACAGATATCGTCTCATAAACGACTTTTTTAAATGACAAAATGAATATTTCAAAAACAGCTTAAAATTTTTATTAAAAGCAATCAAACCATTTTCTATGACTTTATAAAAATTGGCGTATTCATAACTAAACAAGTAATTGAAAACAAAATTATAAAACATTTTCGCCAAAAAATAGATACTATTAAAATCCGTACTGCATTTAAATTTATAGTGAGCGAACATCAAGAATTATTTTTAAAATGTTATATATAAAAGACTTGAAGTACTTTTGGAACACTTTTAATCCAAGCTGTCTACTCCACTTTATTTCCGTTATAATGGTTCAAGCTCATGAAGTCTATGGAAACTATTGTGAATCGGGGATATCACCACTGTAATTTTCCTGGAGTTACCAACGTAAGATATGAATGTACATTCTTCTGTAAATTCATACAGCATTAATCCAACTGTTCCTACCTTTCTGAAAATTTGACAGAATTTTAGACTTTTTTGTGTCGACATAAATGAATTTCTTTATTAGTAAAATATCTACTAATTGAACGCTAGTGTACCAATTATCTATAGTGATATTTCTTTTGCGACGAAAAAAGTTGTGCTAGATTTAAAACTGCTCTTAATTAACGGAGCCCAACGTCATCTCAATCTTTTCCACAGTTAATGTAAATATTTCTGGCATATGCTAAGCATTCTATTGTTATACCGTATTTAATTGGATTATACACTAAACGTGGAACACGCTGTTTGCATTGTAGCAGTGTACCAACTGCGCTATTCAAAAAACAAAACCGTCTTCTCTGGGTCACCTCATAATAAGAACTTAAGAAGTGATATATCTCGATAGATTACTCCTGCCTGTGCAGTGAAAAATACTCAACGGATTTCTTTACCTGTAGATGTTGTCGCATATGTCCCATTTAAATAACGCTTTATATTTGAATGGAGAAAGCACCGTTTTAATAATAGTTTTGACCGGCATCGTGTAACACATATTACTGGGAACTTTCGACGTAACAAATAATTAAATTATAAATTTTTTGTATTTTTCATTAGTTATGTTTTAAAAACCACGCGTTTATTCGGTGATGTACTTATCATGTTCATAAAATGGAACTATTTGAAACACAATAAAAATGTTACTAACGCGTTATTCTTGTTTTCTTTATGAATGTAATATTATTTACACTACTTATTTTTAAAAGATTTAATGGAATGAAGAGAAAATTTTGTATAAAATGTATGTTCTGCATAGGTGATATTAATTCAATCATGAAAATTGTAAAAATTAAGCAAGGCGTCTTGGAAGGAACTGAGAAAAAAGCTCTTTTTTCCGACAAGATATATTATAGTTACTTGAATATCCCATACGCTAAGCCTCCAGTGGGTGATCTTCGTTTTCAGGTAGGAGGTTCATTGATGTATTTGGTTTTAAAATTAATAATATATATATATGACGTGAACCGATTAATATTGTTACCCGAATAAAGTAAAATATACTCTAAATTGTTATACATGCCTCGCAAAAATTTTTGTTATTATTACCAGTTACACATAAATTAAATTAGTCGCGTGTTATCACATCAATTTTAAATCAGTTTTGTTGATGCAAATTTAAGAAATCAATTGTGAATAATATGTTTTAAAAAGGTAGTGAACGATCAAATGTAATATAGTCTGTCCAATATAAATTAGCGTTTGTTATTTCAGCGCATAGTCCTATGGTTATACTAAGCAGGCAGATGATAGTATTACCCCTTAGTAAGTACATAGAAATAAGTTTGCTCAGTTACATTGTTCGCAACGGGAAATTTTACAACCCTAACTTCTACACAAACCTGTTTTAACCTGTTTTCTTTATCTGTTTCCTATCGAGAAATACGTTTACTGTTCAACGGTGATATATCTAGTATTTGTGGGTCATCACGTATTGAGATTGACCTCTTTGTGCCGACTAAATATTGTAGAAATAACATGACGTAAAATTAAAATAAAAACTAGAGAAATAAATGTAGCTGGTAACTTATGCTTACTAAAGTTACCAAAAAAAAAAAAATGAAAAGTAATTGTTTTAGTGACAACTAACATTTTATGGCGAAGCGTTTAATTTCGCTTGAAGATGAATACTGTAAGAATAATCCAGTAATTGAAGAAAAAGTAGATCAAGCGATAATTATTTTTAGGGAGGATTCACCAGATGATTATAATGATGACAACGACAAAGGAGATGATGAATCTGACAATTTTAAAGATTCGTCTCAAGTTTTTATTACTTCGTTATTTTGTATTGTAGATAGTGATTAATTAAAATGAAATATTAAATCAATTTTTCCAATGAGTCGTATTAATATAGTTTAAAGTATATTGAGGCCTCCTCAAACGAGATTTTATCTCGTTTGAGAATAAAAATTAAGCTTCATTATTCGACGTCGTAACCATGTCAAAAGTTCTGAATGTAGTATAATTACAATATTCATTGCTTAATAGCGAAAATTATAACTGTGATGAAGAATATGCTGATTGGTTTTTCAATATTTTTCCTTTAATTTTCTTGCATCCTACCTGCCGATTTTTACACATGGTCCATTGGCGAGCCTATATTTTTTTTTTTCATTAAAGCATACTTCTAATTAACCTAACCGAACCGAATACAACCTAACCTAATCAAACCAGATGTAAAAGCCACTTGTGAGCTAATTTCTTATGCTGATGATCTGTGTTTAAAGCAGAAACGTCTTCTTCACTATCACTTCTCGCATATATCTCTCTAAGTACCTGGAGAGTGTGGTGTAGGTTTAGTGTTTTCCCCCACCAAATGCGAATTTTGCTGTGTTTGATAATGCTTCATTTATTGGCCGGATGAAGAAGTTGGAATTACTATCTGATTCCAGTATTACACTTACTTTATTGTTGGAAAATAGAAACGACATAAAAGCATGTATACTTTTAAAACGATCAAATTTTTTCTATTATTAATTATTCCATTAAACACGGTGTAGAATATTCTGTAAAATTTGTGGTATTTGATTTCGGACAATTATACGTATCAGTTGCGCTCCCAAACGTACGCTAAATTTATTGTTAGTTTTTAGTTCTGTTTTAAGCGGTAGGTTTTTACTTATTGACCATTAAAAATGTATCATCTTCTTATGTTAACTTCGTGCATTACATTTTTGTTAAAAAAAAAAAAAAAAAAAACGAATTTGCGTCAATATGATGTCCCGTCTATAATTCATCTATACGAATTCGTATGTTATATTCATATTTCGTAATTTACGGATTTTATATTGTTACGATTCTGCGTTAAATGAATTATTTTTAGTCTCCTCAACCTCATGATGGATGGTCTGGTGTGTACTATGCTACAAAATTTGGAAACGTTGCGCCGCAAAAAAGAATTTTTCCTACGCCGAAATTAATCGGCGACGAAGATTGTCTCTATCTTCATGTCCACGTGCCACAAGTATGTATAAAATTACAAATATAAATTTGGATTTACTTTTTATAGTAAATAATAGTACGCAGTTCATACGTCTGAAAAGATTCTGACAAACTGAAATGCACCACAGACCCTGATTTTATTAACTAATAAGGAGAATGAATAGCTGTAATTGTACAACGTTCATTTAATTAACATATTATCAGCAATGCTGCTCCGTTGAATTTGTAATATTAAAACGAATAAATTCGTCTAATTTCTTTTTGGTTTTTACGTGAAAAAAAAAAGCGTGTAAACTTTGGGTATGTTATGAAAAGTGTACAGTAGAGACATTAACTTTATATATATTTTTATCCTATCGTTTTTAAATACATAACTTAGTTTCTTGAAGGTCACTCATTATGGTATTCTGCGATATACTTCTATGTGCACCATTTCTTTCTTGTTAGCCGTAACTTTTTGTCCGAGATACACGTACTCGTTGATTTGTATTAGAGTAACATTCTCGTCTGATATGCCCATACGATCCGCAACCATAGCGCTGAATATTCTTCCGATCGAACTATTGTTGTTGGTATTGATTACCATTGCGATGATCATTTCGCCGTCGAAGATCATTTTCTTGTTGATTATATCGATAGAAATTACCACGATGTCCGCCTGGATATCTCTTTGTATTTTTTCTACTACCACGGTTACCACGCGTCACCATAAATGACGTATACTCAGATTCATTCTGAGAGTCTTTACACTTTTCGATTTTAATTTGGTTTCAAAATCTACCAACTGAACATTTATATCGAATAATGAAAATTTTTGTTTGCACGATAATAGATAGCAGTTACAATAGATTAATATTTTTCAGGCAAGCTGCTTAATAATTTTGTACGTTTACTTTCTTCAATTGGTTCATTTTCGGCCACCTTCATTTGACGTATTAATTCATCAAAACGTGTTATTTCAGTTTCTAAATCCGTATCCGGTTTTTTACTTTAAATTCACTGTATTTTCTTTCTAATAACAATTTATTCGTTTTTTCATACCTTGTGTTCAATGTTAACCACGTGCCATACGCAGTTGTACAATCTTTGATGTCTTTAAGCACATTACCAACCAAACACAGGCGACTATTATCGTTTGAGCTGAAATATCTTCTTTATTATCCGTTTTGTCTGTTTTCTTCTCTATATAGATAAACAAGATTTTAATATATAAACACGTTTACAAAGAATACTTTATGCCTATTTTGGTCGAACACAAGCGTTGCTAATGTTAATAAATTGCAGCGTGCACCTTGCACGATACACTATACTGCTCGTATATACAACAGGTCATAATGGATACAACATCTAAATTTGTTAACATTTGCCGCACGTATAATGATGTAACTATTAACGGAATAGCTGGTTATGGCTTTGAATCTTTACGACACAGATACAATAGTATAAACATAGACAGACGCATAAAACATATTTTGCCCACATCGAAAAGTAATAACTATCTTTCTTATTGTTAGTGCACATATATTTCTATTTCAATCTATCCCTTAGTTCGTTACACTATTTATTATTGTAAAATTTATATTTGTTTCTGTTGGTTGTTTATGTCTATCGATGTGTGTGTGTGTGTGTGCATATGGACATTAAACCACCCTTATTATCGGTGCAAGTTTTTTATATGAAATTTTTTCTACAATTTTAAAACAAAATAACATTAGTTCTTTACTATTTTGTGCTAAGAAATTATTGTTAAGTGTATCGGTTAAGAAAATTGTATTTGTTCGGAACAATACAATGTTTAATTCTAGAAATGCGTCTTTTATGCTTGTAATTTTGATTTTTTGTAAAACATATTCTTTCTTCGTATTATTATTAAAATAAATAATTAAATAGAAATATATTTTTCAGTTTGTATATTACTATTATGAACTTGCAATTTAATTCGAATATGTCACATTATTTTATATATATATATATATGTATAACATACACACGTATGACCATATATAATCATTTTCTTCTTCTTCATTTGCAATTATCAATCTACTGCTGGACGAAGGCCTCACCCAACTTTTCCAAGACGCCGCGATATTGAGCTTCATCCCGCCAATTTCACCTGAACTTTTGGATTTCATCTATCCACCGTATCCTTAGTCGTCCTAAGGCTCGTTTGCTCTCAGGTTTCCACGATGTTGACGCACTTATCCAGTGGTTTTCGGATCTAGCCATGTGTCCGCACCATCTTCATTTACTGTGGTTAATAATAATACTTATTGCATCTTTAACTTTTTTTGTTTTTCGTATGCGTTTTGTCGTCCATTTGTCCATCAGAGTGATCCCCAGCATAGACCTTTCCATTTTTCGCTGAATAAATTTTATTTTTTTTCCATTTTTTTTTTGTTAATATCCACGTTTGACTAGCATATGTTAAAACTGGCATTACACACTGATCGAACTCACGCCTTTTCAGGATTATCGGTATTTTAACTTCCTTAAATATGTTTCTAAGCTTTGAAAATCCATGCTAATTGTATTCTTCTAGATATTTCACTTTCTAAGTCGTTGTTTACTTTAATTAATTGTCCTAAATAGATGAATTTAAATAGGGCTTAAAATCAATATAAATAAAACTAAATATATGTGCAACGAACTTGTAAGAGATAAATGCAAGGATATAAATATAAACACATAAAAAGCGGAAATATAAATCATATGTATAGAATTCTATAACGAATATAACAAGCCGTTAAATTTCAATCCATTAAACTGTTTAATGTCTTAATAGTCTCGATGTTTGTGGAGATTTTCTTTGCTTGTGAGTAAATATTTATCACCTCTAGTATCCTGTGGGCAAGTCTGCTTATAATGAATTGTCCCCTCAAAATTATCGTTGTTCGTAGTTTTTTGGAAATTCTTATTATTAATTATTTGTTATTTTTTCGATTTAGTGATCCTGTGCATCTTGATAATTTAATGTGACATTTCTATAATAAATTACGTGCATATTCTAAAAGCACATTTTGAAGCGTTCGATTATTAATCCGGTATTTTTTTTATTACTTTTTACGTGCAGTTTTTTACTCGACATGAATTTACCGATAACTATGGCGTGGTTATCGCCTTCAATAACCGTCACAAAAATTAATAGCTTATTTTATATAATATATACAGAAAGAAATATCTAAATCAACGGCATAATTTTTTCATTTAACAGTCAATTGAAAAAGATAAGTCATTGAAACCAGTTATGGTCTTTTTTCACGGCGGAGGATTTAATCATGGAAGTTGTGAACCCAGTATATTCGGTCCGGATTTTTTGATGGAAAAAGATGTTATATTGGTTGGCGTAAATTATCGTTTAAACGTGTTAGGTATTATTAAACTTATAAGTTAACAATAAATATTTATATTAAATTAGAGAGTTTATCTTGCACGTAGTATACCTAGTGTACTAAGATTATATGAACAAATTTAGACAGATTTTCTTATGAATATTATATATATGTGTGTGTGTGTGTGCGGGTGTCAGTGACGTCTCGTTAACTCTCTTAGTGAATGTTGTGATGAACCATTCGTGATAATTAGCAGTTTGTGCTCAGTAGTAATTAGAAGAAAAAATAATATGGTCGCGTTCAAGATAAATAAACATTATTTATTTAAACTTATAACAACGAAAAAAAAAAATTAATTATTACGTTGTTTCACAGGTTTTTTAAATTTAGGTTTGCCAGAGTGTTCCGGAAATATGGGACTGAAGGATCAGGCGTTAGCTTTAAAATGGGTGAAATCGAATATAGTAGAATTCGGCGGTAATCCACAAAACGTAACAGCATTCGGCGAAAGTGCTGGAGCGGCGTCCGTTCATTTTCATATGATATCTCCCAAAGGACAAGGTTACAAATATTTATTATATTTATTAATTTATATTTATTTTTAGAATTTATAGAAATCGGTATTATTAACAGCGGATAAGATTCTAGGATTCTGTGTGAAAACGAATACTACTAATACAGATATTATCTTATATTTAAAAAAAAACTTCATGATACAAATATTAAAGAAAAAAAAAAGAAGAAAAAAATCATAAAGAGAGAGCGAAAAATTGCTATGACAAATTTGTAAAAATAGTCAAATTTAAATATTAAAATAGTTAAATATAAAATATAATTAGATATTGAAATAAATAAATAAGTACAAGAAACAAAGGGCAATCGACCACGCAAAACACTGTGATGGTATTGGGTTCACGGTTGATTTAAGCTTTAATTGCGATACTACGAAAATTTGGATTTTATTCGCATGACCTGGTCAGCCAGCAAAAGAAAACTTCTAACTTCTCTACTAGGAGGATATACATCCGTGCAGTCAATAACAAACTTATGTCGAAGGGCCCTGAAATGTCATTCTCATTAATTCTGTTTCTCGACGGTGTTAAATCAACTTTTCTTGTAGTGCCGTAATCTCCGAACAGACAGGTACTGTCCGTTATGTTCTTCACATCTTCACTCCGTTCGGTCCATCAAAAAATACGTTAACTTGTGACAATCATCGTTCCGACCAAGCAGAAAGAAAAAAAGTAGTACTGTATCCACTGTGCATTGGTCATGCATGAATTACTCACTCATTCATTCTGAAAAATCCTCACAACCTATCTGTGAAACCGGTTCGCTTTTCTACGTCCAACATGTCTTGTTAATCTGCTGCAAATATAATCAGATTCGCTCCACTTTTTTTCCTCCGTTGTTTATCTTGAAAGAACACCTAAGGAACAATAGGACTAATATAAAGAAATTGTTCGCTTATCTTGAATCCACTAACCACCTATCCCGATTGTAGAATCCTAACTTTCCGTACCTCTGGACTTTGCTACTGTTCATGGCACGTAATTGAAGACAAATAAATGAAAAATTTATATTCCACCTAATACTTCTCCAGTCTAGAAAACTAACGCATTATGATAACGCTGTTAACAGGTGGAAAGAACTATGGAGTAAACAATTCCTTAGTAAAAATGGTTTTCACATTTGGTGATCAGAGTATCAGAATTTTGTCGCACGACATCATCTAAATCGAATCATGAGTATCCACAGTCTCAATTCTTTATTAATCTCTGATAAATCGAAACTCTCGGAGTAGAAACTGAGCGAGTATGGCGAGACTTTAGACGATGTCTCACTTCGTCAATTTTTATGATATATACTGTTTTAACACATGTTACATTAGTATAAAGAAGGTCCAATAAATCAGTTAAAAAATATAATTCATTACGATATGGTATTTTATTTCATTTTATTCTGCTTTTGATATTTAAAATTGAAATTTTAAATGTAAAAACAGTTACATTTTTAAATAATTTAGTATAGTCGTTTATTTGTTGTGTTTATTATTTTCTCACGAATTCTAATTCTAAAGTGGAAAGTACTCATCTTGTAATTTGTTTCTTGTCCGTGAGGTAACTTTATTTTTTTTTTTCTTTCCTGCATACAGTCAGCTCGTTTGAACAATAAGCAGCATCGCTATATAGATTATGATGAAACAGTTCCCAATGGCATTCCCTGTTTATATATTGTTATTTATTGTAGTATATTGAATCTGATCAATTGGTGCCTACGGACGGAATTTTAGTTAAATCTGGCTAAGTCGCTTCAATCGTCTGAGTCGCACGTTATTCTGCCAGAGATCAACTGCTAACGGATTAACGTGGTTTTTGAGTTGATGAAAATGTCTTCTTGGAAAGGTTGCAATTATTTCTTTGACTGTTGAAATGCGAAGGTCCTTGTGTATGTCATCGTTGCAAACGAACCATAGTGCCGCTAAAATATGACACAAGACTTTGTATAAATTTTAAATTTGAATTGCTTTCTGTTCGTCAAATTTGAACACCGTATGCCCGCACAGGTTCGAAGATTGTTTTATAAAGTAATATTTTAGTTTCAATTGATGAAGGCGACTTATTCATTAGACACAATGCATGTTGCGATATGTAATGTTTAATTTTGCAATAATGTGATCCTTAAAGGTGAGCCGTTGGTCAAGGTGTAATCCAAGATATTTAACAACATATGACTTTGGAACTGTCTGCCCATTCAGTTGGATCGACAAAGTTTGTACTTTTTACGTTGAAAATGGGTACAATAAATTTTCCCATCAATTAATTTATACTTCATTACGATATTAACGTTGAAATGTGTACAAAATCGGACTTTAATTGAAATTAGACTCAAAATATAATTTTAACAATCGCGATATTATATTATAAATTTTACTTTTCGATTCTACATTAGTACATCAATCATGCAAATAAATACATATTCGTACAACGTCTTCCAAGTCATTACCTAGAAATTCTATGTTTATTTTCTAAATTTAGGTTTATTTAATAGAGCTATTCTTCAAAGTGGAAGCGCCTTAAACTCGTGGGCCTTTTCTCCTGTGACAGTAGAGGCTTCTTTACGTTTGGTACTCGAATTAGGACTCGATATAAATGATAAATCAGCTTTGTTGCGGTCTTTAAGAAAAGTTTCCATTCCCGATTTATTTGAAGCTGCTTCTGCAGTTACTACATTGGTAAATGTTATACTTATATTTGTGCGTTCCATGATTTGTGTGTTATTCTTATTTATGTCCGTCCATGATTTATTTAAAACTATTTTTCCAGTTACTACACTAGTAAATTGTAATGTTTATATTTGTTCATGATTTATCGCTACTTTAAGTATCTGTATTTTCAAATAATCTGTTTCAATTATACACATAATTAAATTGTTTCTTTCAAAATTTAACAATTGAGTTTTTTTTTATTTTTATCATTTCAAATTGCATCATGAAATAACCGTAATTAAGTGCTCATTGTTATTCCTACATTTTTGCAATCATATTCGCCTATAATTCACATCGCGGTAATTCGCTATTTTGGCGTCGACAATTAATTTACACTTTTCCACGGCGATATTTAGCGCTAAAATCCGGTTATCGGTTACTTTTATCTTATGTAATTGTAAAACTACATAATAATGTTTTATTATTTACGTCTGTTCCATTTATATATATAAAATTCTATCTCGACAAGTGTAATATTTTTTGATGATTTTTAACTATATTACACAAAAACTATAATTTAGTCTAACTGTTGTGATTTTATATTAATTTTAAAATTTAATTCACTTTTACATTTATAAACGTTTAGCCTTTGTTTTTAAATGTTAACTTCATTTTCGTGTTTTATTTATTTCAAACGTCATCTGAATGTTAACTTGATATTCTTACACAACCCACCAACCATTTATTATAAATCGATCAATTAATTACAATCTTATATCGAGAATTACGTTAAATCTAGCAAAGAAGTGTGAACCTATCACTGACGCTAAAATAGATTATGTATCATTATAAAAGTATAAAATATTTGTTTTTCGCAGATTTTATTTTCAATTTTGCCACCTTTATTAATTTCTATAAAGACTTTAGCAATTTTTGTACGAATATTATAACGATTTTTTCATATAGTTTTTTGACTTAAAATTTTGAAAAATTTTCATATTTTGCTTACAAAAGTTGTTATTGTTAAAGAAAATTCGTTTATATTTCCTCGAATTTAACGAATTTACAACGAGCGCTTGCGCGAACTTTTTTCTGTTTAACAACAGATTGTATTATGATGAACTTTTATATTTTTTCAGCTTTATATTATATTAGATGTATGTTGGTAATGATTGAGAAAATTAGTAAAACGACAATGTACGCTAGAAATAGGCTTACACGATCAATTTCGAGCGCATTGTTTTCGAAACATTTAACTGCAAATATTGATATTTTATAGATGTTAAAATCCGGTGGAACTAGGACGCTGCCATTTGTACCCTCGAAAGAAATTTTAGAAGATAAATCGGACGCTTATCTTCCCGAAGAACCCGAAGTATTGATGCAAACTGCAAATCCATTACCGTTAATTACCGGTCTAACAGAAAGAGAAGGTTTGCTTATATTTCTAGGTTAGTAGCGATTTGCAATAGTTCATTAAACCGACGATCTTTTCTTTAATTAATGAGAACTTTTTCGATGTGGAAAGTATAAAACTAAAGTCATATTTTTGAAAGTACCGATAACAGTTTATGCTATTTTAATGGTAACTAATAACATATATAATGAAAAAAAAAATTGTATATTCCGGATATACCGAAACTAATTTAATTTCATATTGCTTATATATTTAAATTTTATTGCGAATGTTGAAAGATAAATATACTTTTTAATGCTTATATGCGGAAATCAATATACTAATTATATATATATATATATATATATATATATATATATATATATATATATATATATATATATGCATGTCGTCGGAATAGCCGAGTGTCTGGAGCAACGAACTTCTATACCGAAGGTACCGAGTTCGAATACGATCGACAACGCAAAAATTATCATCAGAAAATAAAAATATAAACAATCCTAATATTCTTCTGTGTAAGTAGCAAACCACCATATACAACACCATATGCACGCTAGTAACAATATAGTACACGATAAGAACACGCGAGGCTGCATTATGTCTTGACAACAAAGCGATTACAATCAGTTCTCCCAGGTGTGTGTATTTGTTTAACTGCGCTAACATCATATTATGATTGCTTTGTGCGCTACTTACACTATACAACAAAATATGTATTGGTAAGTAGTCAATAAACTGACTATTATTCGTGTTGGTCTCTAGAAATAGGAAAATACTTTTAAATATTCAATATACATGTTTGATTTTGGTTCATCGATCACTTTGTTTTTCCCCCTAAAATATTTTGTAATATACGTGATAGAAATTTAAGAGTTATTTATTCGTATACATTTTCAGAAATAGTTAAAATTTATTCGACGTATTTTATTGTGTGTATGTAGGTAATTTTACGAACATTTGAAGTATTGTGTAGTCGTAATAGTTTAAAAGTTTTTTCTATAAACTCTTATTTTATTTTGTATTATTTAATACAGGAAATGATGTTGAGAAATTTTCTCAACGACTATCATCCGGTTATCATTTAGTGCCGATGGAAATGAATACCCTTGATCAACCATTGATTCCTATAGCAGCTGAAATTAATAAGTATTATTTCAATAATCGGATTATTTGTGAAGAAACATTTTCGAACCTAGTAGATGTATGCTCATAATATCTGTTGTAACAAAAACATGATTTTTATTTTCAGGGCAGAATGATTAATTTTGATTTTGTTTAAAGTTTTCTAATTCTCTTTATAATAATTTTATGTCGATTTATGATAATTTTGCATCATTGCAATCATGTATGTTATCTTATTAATGTGTGCAATAAATTTGAAGCTATAAACTAATTAAATAAACTAACTCATAACATTCTGTATATTATAATACACACACACACACACACACACACACATGGTTATATATATATTTTTTTTGCTTCTCCTCCTCAACCCGAGGGTTGGTGAGTAACATACCAACGTGTAAGATCCGTGCTCGGGTTAATTCTTTAATTTCTGAATACTGCCTCCTTCTTTTGATATCATCCATGAACCTCCATCGTAGTTTTCCTCTTTGGATTAACTATTAGTTTTCTTTCTATTACGTTGGTAATTCATGTTGAATTGGGTATACCATGTTCTATTGCAGAATTTATTATTTCTATTATCCTTAATATTTTATAAAATGTTTTCTAATATCCAAGGCTATATTCCCAGAGAAGTATTTTTTTTTAGTCGAATGCGTTCTATTTCCAGTTCCGATCTACCATCATTTGTTATTAGGCTGCCCAGGTATTCAAATTCCTTACATAGAGCACTGATTTGTTTTAAAAAAAAGAGGAGCAATAAAATTATTAGATAAAATCGCTAATTGTGTAAATAACTATAACAAAGCTTTTCGGCAAGTACGCCATTTTCAAATTATAAATATCTTCGATAATAATAAAATAAATTATTGATAATAATAAAAATGATACATAAAAAATATACTTAACAATTGATTAGACAAAGCTAGTGATTTTTACGAATAACTTTATTGTTGCGTTTTGTGTATATATATATATATATATACGTGTGTGTATACATGTATGAAATTCGAAACCATAATCACTATTAAGTTAGAAATTCCTTTAATAAACATTAATAAAGGAATACATGTTATTGTGCGTTACATTGATGAAAATTTCGAATTAAATTTATATACTTCGAAATCACTATATCAACAATGTAAATACCATTAAAACGATAATTTTGGACTATATTTACAATATATTATATATCCTTTTAGCTGATAAAATTTACCAGAAGTCGTCAGATTATATTTTAAATTGATTCATAATTTTTTTTTTTTTTTTAATAATGGCAACCCAATTAAGACCGCTCAAATTTACTACTGAGATAAGAAATGAAAATATAAGAAATAACTTTTATTACGCAATTTATAGTTGATTAAAGTGATAATAAACACGGAACAAATTACCAGGATTAGTGCGGTCAATCGAACTTCGTTATTAATTTTTGGGAAAAAATTAAATTAACAGAACATTCATTAAATATTGTATGCAAAATAAATATAATTAAAATTTCGAATTTTGACTAGTGCAACTAGTTTGTAATCAAGTTATAAAATGTAGTTAGTATTTAAAAATAATATTCTACATATATAATGTATATCTATCTATATATGTATGTATCTAAGTGCATATATATTTTTCCTTAATGTGTTCGCAATGAAGTATAAAATACAATAATTGTATTTTTTCTGATCAATTTATATTTTTTTGGTTTGTCGGGTAAGCTTCTGCTAATTTGAATAGACCGCTTATATATTATTTAATTCGCGAAAGTGTTTATAAATATATGAAATCACGCAATTATCAAATTTATATGAAAGGTGATTCCTAGAAATATATTTTCAATACACATTACGTTAGAGTAATTTACGTTAATGGCGCAAATATGTCGATTAAACGAAATTCGAACTTCTGCAACTACTAAATAGTCAGCACAATTTATTTGGCAAATCGTTCCGTCCGAACTTTTAATCTTTTTATTGGGTTTCCGCTCTTAGCGTTTTTCGTTTATTTGTTATCTCTTGCACTAGACATTATCAGCTTCGTCTTTACTCTTCTTGCGAGGATTGGAATGTTATATTTCTTCTTCTACTATTATAAAATAAAATTCTAGAGAGACCGTGTATGAAAACAATTTATATATATATATATATATATATATATATATATATATATATATATATAATAATAATAATAATATATTAATATTTTGGATTATTTTGTAGATGAATGTAAAATTTTCATAGTTAATTTTTACTCGTTTCAAAATTCCTTTATTAAAACATTAATATTGGTTTGTTTTAGTATTTTACGGATGTATTTTTCACCGTTTTCTTCTACCGGTCTGTTAATCGCGTAATAGAATCGCAATGCCCTGTTTATGTGTACCAATTTATGCGAGAAGACGCAATTAATTACAGGAAAATCATGTTTTCTGCATTAGTGCCGACTATAAAAGGTATATGTATATCTTTAATAGTAATTTAATGAAACTACCGTAAGATAAAAGTAATATAATTTTAATTTGTTTCTTCAATCTTTTAAATATATGTATACGTGTGCGTGAAACAAAACAGTTGTAATCGGATGTTGACTTAACGCAATAATGCGCTCCAAAAAAAAAATATACTTCAACATCCTTGATACGGTTAAAAATAATTCATGTTTATTATATAATATATTAAATACGATTTTTTCTTAATGTAAATAAAAAAAAAATCAGAATATATGTTCGGATAATGATAGGTACAACTCACGGAGATGAACTTGGATATATATTTTTACCGCATAATTTGATAGATAATTTAATTCCGCTGGAAGCTTATAACTCTATCGTATTAGAAGCTGTAGATGATATCACTTCTTATTGGACAAATTTTGCTAAAACTGGGTAAGTATGTGGTCACAATATTTAATATTACTTAACTAAAACTTGTCAAAATTGTCATTTGCTTGTAGTCGAAATAAAGGTCAAATATTATATATCCGTAAACTTTGGGTGTGTTTTATTAATTCGAATTTTACCATTAAACATCGGTTAGTTCTAAGATGTCATACGCTAATCAAGATTGCATAAAAAAAAAAAAACAATTTTGTTTCTTATATTATTAATAGCTGATTTTAATTTATTATTTACTATCATATATATATATATATATATATATATATATATATATATATATATATATATATATATATATATGAGAAAGGGAAACTTGAATTCTCTAAATGGATTTTAATATAAATTTATCTACGACGGTTCTATTTTCGACCGATTCCAGCGGTAATTTATTTTGATAATGAAATAACGACGAGAAATTAAATATAATGATAATAAATTCATGTTTTAAAATTTTCAATACTACTTCAAATCGAACTGAAAAAGTTTAGAACGCGAAAAAATGCAGTACGAAATTCGTCAAAGCTTATAAAACGATAAACATATTATAGTCCAATCTATTTTAATATATATATATATATATATATATATATATATATATATATATATATATATATATATATATATATACACATATGTTTACGTAATACAGGGTACAATCTACTGTAATAATTGACTAACGGCAATACTTATTTTAAGATTATAACGATACTGTTAATTACATTTTTTCCTACATATCGCGCTGTGTCTCAATTAATATCGTGTCCTGTTGAATCTCTTCTTTTAATTCTGAAGGCTTGTTATGCATTCTTACGAATTTCTGTTTAAACTGTTGTTTTGTAATTAATGACGTTTGTTGTAATTTGTCACGATTTTCTGAAATTTAATTAAAGTCGAATATATCCTTTGTACGTGGTTTCCGCAGCTATTTCGAGAGATGTAGATATTATCATCGCTTTTCAATTTTCAAATTCTTATATTGTCAGAAACTGATATTATACTCGGACCTTGGCATACATATTGGATGTGTTACTTTTAAATTAAAAGGTAAATAAAAAAATGCACTGTAAACATACGATTTTATTATATATTAACTATTACATTAAAAAATAAACGAGTTCTGAAATACAAATATTTTGTAGCTAAATATGAAGCATTACTTGTTCCATACGTTACGGTGTTTAATTTCATAATATCCAATTGGTTTCATTACTATTAGGACGCCATAAATTCGTTAATAATTTCGATCGGCAGGTTTAACTAGTATTTGACGATACATTTTCTCAATATCGTGACGAACTGTATCTAATCAAACTCTAGCAAATACAATTCGACCACTCGTGATTACATTTACGACTGCAGTTGACAGGAACACCATTTTGTTCTAATCAGACAATCTAAACAAAGAAGTTTTCACATCTTGTCTACTAGATGAACTAGAAAAATGTTATAATTATATTTAAAATTAGTGATTTTTATGAATAACTTTATTGTTGTTTTATATATATATATATGCCTGTAAGTATATGTGTATATATGTATTAAAAAGGAGTGCATGTTATCGCCGTTACAATTTCGAATTAAATTTATATACTTCGAAATCACTATATCAACGATATAAATACCACTTATTACATCTAACGATGAAGCGTTTATGTTGGCCATCACATTTTGAACAATTGAGGTGTTTACAATTTATAACACTATAATACGGATTGAAACATTTAATGCACGATTTAAATTTAATTACGTTACAATGATCTTCAGAAGATTTAACCAAAAATTCATTACACTGTTTTAAAACATGATTTTCAGAACATAATACACAATTTTCACATGAGCGATTTTTTTCAGTTTTTAAACGCGATTTATCGTAAACAATATTATGTTTAAGTTTAAATTCCACTGTAGCTGAAAAAATTTCTAAAGCATTTCGTACGTAGGAAATGAATAGCATATAGGATTGTAATTTTTGCAATCCTTCAATATTTCTGAATCTAAACGACTATATACGAGAGCGAATCTCTTTACCAGTTTGGCTCATTCGAGGCATACTTGTACAACTCAGAATCGATTGGGGCTTGGATAAATTGATGTGTTTTGCTTCCCTAAGCGGCATAAAAAATATAAAAAAAAAAAACGAGGAAAAAATTTTTAATTGTAAATTACAACCTTTTAAATTTTACTTATAAGTATGTTTATAAACATACCTAGGTTAGGTTAGAATCGGTCAGGTTTATTTCGGCTAGTTAGCAGTAGAATTAAAAGAAAAAATGAGAATCACACATTTAAACCAGAATAACAAAATACCTAGGTTAGGTTAGAATCGGTCAGGTTTATTTCGGCTAGTTAGCAGTAGAATTAAAAGAAAAAACGAGACTTTCAAAAATGGTTTCCGCGGATTTTTAACTTCGTAACTCGTTATAATAATAATTTGTGATATTTAAAAAGAAAAAAAAACGAAAATCGGGTGTACAAGTATTCTTTAAATCTACCAATAGTTTCACCGACGTTTTATAATACCTACACGGTCACTTTCACAATTAAATGCAGTTGTATATATTTCGTCCAGTTCGTGCATTAATTCTGTTTCTAATGTGACATAATTTGTATCAGCTTCGTTTCCATTTACCGTTATTTTATATATAACTGTTTCAAATTTAGTTCTATATTGTTTATATTAAGATAAAATAATTTCCAACTTACTTAGCTGCTTAAATTCTGCGATATTACCAATTGGTTCTCTAAAGCGTAACAAGTTTTGTCTGATGTTACCTTTTTCTTTTAGTAAGTTATCCATAATGCTTTAAATCCAGATCGGACCAAACTGGATCTGTTACTTTTACGTTACAAGATAAATGAAAAATGGACTGTAATTATACGATTTTATTACACATTTAATTGTTACACTTGACAAATAAATAAGTTCCGATAAACCACCTTTTGAGTTAAAATATCTAAATTATGTTCTAAACCATTTTCCAGTAAACATTCAAAGTAAGCTTGATTTGTGAATGGTGTCCACTGATTCAGTGGATACCATTCACAAATCAAACTTACCGTTTGAATAAAATGGTTTAGAACACAATTTATGTATTTTAATTCGAAAGGGGATATCGGAACCAATGCATTTCGAACAGAATTTTACAAATTCTAATATTGTAAACGAAGATGTGACAATGACAAAAAATAAAATAAAACTCTTGGTAGAATGAAAAATACGTTATTTGTCTTTCCGAGCTGTCCGATAATTTAAAACAATTCACAAATTGGATATATTTATACTACTGTATATGTATATACTTTTTGTATTTATATAAGTTAAATTCTGTTTTACTTGAAAAATAAAACGAAATCTAAGTCTAACATATAAAATTAACTGAACTATATAAAAATTTTAATTTTAATTTATAGTAATCCGAACGGGAGTAATACTAAAGTCGAATGGTTACCGCATCTTCGAATTAAACCGCGTTATTTACGCATCGATCACGTTTCCGAAATGAAAGATGGAAAATTATTTAACGAAAGATTAAATTTTTGGGAAACTGTATTTGAGAAAATTTCTCGAAAATCATACGAAAATAGCAAATGTCGATTATAATAAAATAATCTATCTAGCGGAAAAATTTTGACAAACAAATTATATTATCTAAAGTCATTTATATAATAACGAATGTATTTTTTTAATCCCATCCCGCGAACATAATCGAAATATGCGCCTTAGAGTATATTTGTTGATTATTATTTTAAACTAATCTACAAGGAGATTAGTAAATAGGGTATATATAATGTGTGGTGTGTGGTGCATACATATAATATAAGTTTATGTTTTCCGAATTGTCGAATCAGGGGGGGGGGTCAACATTGTTTCGTCGGTATCACGTATAAATATCTTATTCGATCAACTTTGATTGAAAATTGAAAAAACCAAACTTATTCTAATAATCTGTAAATATGTAATTCCACTTTAATCGTGAATATAATCAAAATTTCCATTTAATATTGTAATATCATAACCGCGAAAGACAATATTTTTAATGACGCAAACTAATTTTTTTTCCATATGTTAGAGAAATTCTTTACTGTTTCATTGTTCTTATTTTCAACATACGACAGTATCCATCATCTCATTCAATAACAATCGAACTTTATTAATTTATTCGAATTGGTAAAATATTTTTAAATATCGAAATAAGTATGTTAAAGAAAGATACGGGTGTAATTTTCAGTTAACATTTTCAATCGCAAATTATTAGTTGATTCTCTAAAGAACATTGGAGTTTCGCACGAATATTCGAATTCTTGGTTATGCTTTATTTTCTCTCCCTTGTTATTATGATTATTAATATTATTACTATTTTCTTTTATTTAAAACTGTTACCTATAATTAATAAAGTTATTTCTTAATTTGTGTAATTTAATAGACGATCAATCGATGATGCTCGTTATTGTAATTTTATCGAGAATTGTATCTCAGCTTATAAAAGCAGAACTGTCTTAATTATTTAATTTTTTTATTAATTTTTACATTCCCTATAGCGCTTCCAAAGCCAAAAGCGCGAAAGGACAATTAAATAAAAGAGAGAAGGTTAGATAACGAGAAAAAAGTTGAAAGTTTATGATGTATAGGTACTGTAGGATTTCGGCTAGTGAAGAAGCAATCCAACAATCAATCGATGACTTGAGTAGGAAGGACGTGATAAAAGGTGAATATGGCTGTTGTAGGAGTAGCATAGTGGTACACTTCGATTTTCAATCCTACTTATTTACCACATAATTGTTAATTCTTCCTTATAAAATTCAGTACGAGGAAGGATTTTTTCCGCTAAATGATGATGAACGAATCGTGCGAATGAGAATCTTACATTTGAGTTAGGTGTAGCGGCTATTTTAACAGCACTTAGAATTGCATATAGTTTGGCAGTCAATCCCGCTAAATATCTCTGAAAGAGAACAGCGTTTAAATATATAAAATTAATCGCTATAACGACTTTCTGTTTGCGCATTACGAATATTATAACTGCTCATAATTAACCTCGAAATGCACATTACTTTGCTTATTTTGCTAAAAATACACATTGTCTTACGTAAATGTATTTTTTTTTCTCCGTAATGTAATGTTTAAGGAAAAACATAATAGAAATAAAAGACTCCCAATTAAGGAATAGATAATGTATAAAATTGTACTATTGTACATTAAGTGTATATATCGATATTGGATTATCAGATTATATCGATATTTCTAGGTTAATTAAACAGTTCTATCGTTTCTAACTGCGAATTATTAATATTATTCGATGCTTCGACGAACTCGATCAAAATTGTTATTCATTTTTTTTCTGCGATGACTACGTTGGAATTTCATTTATTATACATTTTTTTTCGTTTTCATAATAGTATATTTATTTAATAATTACAAATTTATGTTACGAATTTATTGCCGCTATGAACTCCATTTACGATCTTTTGTTTATAATTTTAAACTTATTTTTTTTTTATATATATCCCTGCTATAATCTACGCCTAGCCTGTCTAGGTTGTTGTTATCATAGGTGATTACAATTTAGTCATTATAGCCCCATCCATTGATGTTGTAGCTAGTTAGTGTTCACATAGCGGCTTTTCATCATAGCCTGCCATTAACTAGAGTAAATCTAGTGGTTTCGTCCGTTGTAGCCGGCGAATCTCCTCCATATTATCCAATAGGATAATTGCTGTCCAGTTGGTATGTTTATCCAACCTATCAGCATGCTTTTTAGCTGCGTTTTTAATGACATCTTGCACATATGGTACAGCTAAATCACGGTGTAATGTCTCGTTGCTTACGTACCAAGGGGCATCTGCAAGTGTTCTCAGAGTTTTATTCTGTAATGTTTCTATTATGTTTATATTACTTTTTGCGCTACATCCCCACAACTGGCATCCATATGACCATGGCATAAGTATCTGTTTATAAAGTATCACCTTGTTATTTAAGGTGAGTTTTGATTTTCTTCCTATTAGCCAATACATTCGCCTTACTTTCATATTGAGTTATGTTCTTTTAGTTATGGTTAGGCCACGTTAACCCGCTATCCAGATATAGTCCGAGGCACTTCGGTTTTAATTGGTACGATGTTTTTGTTCGTAATAATATCTTTTGTAGTAATTTTTCTGTTTGTAAATGTCACATAAGTCGATTTTGCTTCATTAATTTTAATTTTCCATTTCTCACACCAAGAGGTGATGAGATTTACGCTTGTCTGTAATATTTTATTCGCCTCATTAGGACAACTGCTTGAACATAAAACGGCCGTATCATCAGCAAATGTAGCAACTAGCGCGTTTTCAGATTTAGGCAAATCAGCAGTATAAAGCAGGTAAAGCAACGGACCCAAAACACTCCCCTGAGGTACTCCCGCATTAGCAGGATGTATTTCAGATACTTCATCGTCATACTTCACTCGAAAGTACCTTTCGCTTAGGTAGGATTCGAATAGTTTGCAATAATGATAAGGAAATATTTTCCCGATTTTATGCAACAATCCCGTGTGCCAAACTTTATCGAATGCCTGACTTATGTCCAGAAATACTGAGTCACATATTCTTCTCTCCTCAAGTTCATTTTCTATTTTGTTCGTTATTCTATGCACCTGTTGTATGGTGGAGTGTTTTGATCCAAACCCATATTGGTGATCCGGAATAACTTATTGTCCTCTACTATTGGTATTATGCGTCTATAAATTAGTTTCTCATATAGCTTGGATAATACTGGCAATAAAGAGATAGGTCTGTAATGACGTTACGTCAGTAGGTGGCTTACCAATTTTATTAATCATTATTACCTGTCAGAATTTTAATTGTGCCGGGTAATAGCTCAATCTAATTATCGCATTAAATATGTATGTTATCATTACTATTCCTTTACTTCTAGTATACCTAAGCTATAATTTTAATTATTAACTAGTATACCTAAGTTATAATTTTAATTATTAACTAGTATAAGAAGTTATAAGGGAATACATGTATACTATGACTGCGAGTGAAACTGACGCACAGCCCGCGCAAATGCGAGTGTAAAAGTGGTTACTATATTATTGTCAACTATAGAGTATTGTAAAGGGGAGCAATACACTGATTAAACCTAAGCGGTGGTGCAGTGTATTGCTCCTCTATAAATGCAACAAGTTGTACATTATTAATTTGCATAATAAAGTATTAATCCAAAAAAAAAAAAAAAATCCTTTACTTGGAAGCTCTTTTAGTACTCTAGCTGTTATGAGATCGTAACCAGGAGATTTTCTTGGATTTAATTTTTTTATTACAGCTTTTATTTCTCCCGGAGAAGCAAGTTTAATTCGAGGATACATGTTCATATTATAAGCTTCTGTTAATGAACTTCCTTTACCTGTGTGAGGCTGAAATACTTTAGCCAAAATTCATTAGCTTTATCTTTATTATTATGTGCCCATGCTCCATTATCTTTGCGAATGAGGTGAACAGGTAGCCTTGGCCTTTTTAAATTCTGGGTTGCCGTCCACAATGAATAATCCGGTGCTAAAGGAGATAGTGCAGATACGTGCTGTTTAAAGGTATCATTTTTTAATTTTTGTAGTAAACTTTTTACTTTTTTGGTTTGTTTATTTAATTCTCGTTTAAGTAGTGGATTCCGGAATAGCTGCCATTGTTTCCGTATAGTTCTCTTTTTTGAAACGTCATCGATTATTTCTTTCGGATAACATATTACAGGAACAGTTTTCTGCTTTTGAAGTGTAGCGGACCACGCCGCTTCCTGAATTAGAGAAATGAAGCTTTGGAGCGCATTCTCAATATCCACTTCAGTCTTAGAGGTATACGCAGATTTGTATTTTTATCGATTGTTTCTCTGAATAACTCCCAATCAGTGTTGGCAGTGTGTATTTTTGGAGTTGTTTTTCTAACTATAATGCTGTTATTTAATGTCATAATAACTGGCGAGTGATCCGATGAGAGATTGTAGTCTGACTGAATTTTGATATAGGATGTAGATAATCCTCGAGTTATAAAAAAATCAAACAGGTCTAGCTTTTTATTTCTATCAGTCGGCCGATATGTTAGCGAGCCAGTTGTTCCTATATCACATTTATTTTGATCTAAAGCTTTTTGTAGTTTTCTACCTTTCGGTGTATGATAAGTGTTTCTAGCATTATAATCTTCTATTATATATGTGTCTCCTAATGTATGCAGATATTTGTTAAATTCACATTGGACGATTTTATGTCTCAGCGGACAGTATATATCCGAGAAAACTATGTTTTTATTTTTGTATGTTACTTGTATACTAGTCGCCTGTGTGTAATCGTCATGTTATTTAAATATTTCGTGGTGTTTGATATTATTTTTAGTTAGAAGGACTGAATCACCATGTGCTCTACTACCTGGATGTGGAGTATTATACGTAGTATATCCTGCTATGTGGAAGTAGGTTTTATTAGTCAAATGAGATTCAGATATTAATAATACATCAATTTTATTTTGCGATAAGAACAATTCGATTTCTCGTTTATGATTTAGAATGCCATTTGCATTCCAGGTTGCGATCTTTAAGTGATTCATTTATTATTAACCATAGATGACATTATAGTCTGTAGCAAGTTATTTATCATCTGAGTTTGTTGATTCATTACTTGAAAAAATAAATCTTTAATTTCTTTCACAAAATTAGTCAAAATTGATTCGATGTGAAAATGACTTCATAGTCGAAAAGCTTCGTGTTTATGTAATAAATTTTTTAGTGATTAACTTCGATTTTATTTTGTTTTGCTGAATTCATAAAATCACTACTCTCCAATACATCAACATATAAAAGAATAATCAAATTATTGTCTTAATTCGTTAGATATTTTAATTAGAACAATTTCCCATATTTACGATAATTATAAGTGAAAAATCGAACATACCAATATCGATAATATTATTAACGTCGACAAATTGTTATCTCGACACACACACACACACACATATATATATATATATATATATAATTTCGTCGGCCTACATCTACCAATTTAAACCCAGAAATTGCTAACGTTAACCTTTATCACGCCTACTAATTACTAACGGAAAACCGTTTTTACTTTTGTTTTGTATATAATAGAAGTAATCATGGAATAAGGAACGGGTATTGGTATGTGTGTATAAAAAGTTTATTACATATAATAAATTTCGATAATTTCTTTTCAAATTTGTTAAATCAGCGATTTTTGTACGATACACGTTCCTCGAAAACTATTGATAATTATTTTCTGTGTTTCATTTTTTTTTCCAACCTTCGAACGATTCGGTCAGATTTCAACGTGTTCTTCAAACTACGTGTTTAAAGTTGAATTTCGTGGCATCCTATCGTACAGGTATATATATATATATATATATATATAAAGAAGTTGTTCATTAATTTCGTTAACGAATGGTTTAATTAATAATGCTTATCGTATAATTAATAATTGTTCTATATAATTTGATTAACACTGAGAAGTTTATAATCTGAAATCATTTAATATTAAGCGCGTAATATATGCTGTGGTATAATATGCTAGATGGAATTTTGCACTTTTGTATAGTATTATTACCGCTTTCTTATAATTTTTTCTTTTATACTCTTATAAATTTACTAATTTCGGGCGTACGATGTCCACTACTATATGGTACATGAAATTTTTCATGACAAGGGAATTTTTTATTTTGCAGTTAACGAGTAATATCTCAATTTTAAAAATATTTTGATATAAATGCGTCGAAAGTTATTTACAATTCACGTAAAAAGAAGCGGTATTGCATAATAAATACCCAGTATAAAATTTATCATTTTGCGTCGAAATTGTATACTGTACGATTTGACAGTTTTTTTTTTTTTTTTGTTTCAATGCTTGTTTATCAGTCAGCTTTTTTTGTATCAATTCGAACATATATTTTATTCTGATTATTCACGTCGTTCGCACGTTTCCAGTTTGCCATCTCGTTTTGTAGGTAGTCGGGGTAAACTTTTCACTTTAGGGGGTTCTAACGCTGATAGAAATACTGGGAATTGTTCATCCTAATATTGTATCAATATCGAGAGTGTTAGTATTGTAGGAATGTCCGTTTATCTACTTACCCGTTCGTTTTCTTTAATACGGCATTTTCAAAATTTTCGTACTAGACTGTAAACTGAAGTGGTGATTAATTTATTTTAACGCGAAATGGGATATTTTATTATACATAAATACTAAAAATATACTTTTCCACTTTTTTAATATTTATATAATTTTTTTTTGGGTAATCTGCTAAAGTTAGCATTAAACATCATACCTATTCATTCAGTAGTAGTAAGATGTTCAACAATGAGACTCAACCTTAATTGTTGCATTATGTGTAATGATATTTTTTTTTTTCGATCTACGTGTCTGTTGAAAGTTATAATTAATTAAGCCTGTTTGCTAGCGGATTCGGGTGCGAACAACTTAGGCGCTGTGCATATGTTTCACTGTATATCCTTATTACATCTTTCGCAGTTTCTATTTTTATGTCTCTATATATGTCAGTGCATTTATGATATGTATAGATTTTGATTAGAACCTTTCAATTTTAGAAATATTTAACTTGGATGCTCTACCCCATAATTGAATACCACACGACCATACTGGATTAAAGATAGTTTTGTACGGTAGTAATTTATTTTTGTGCGGATAATGGTGACTTTCTTCCAATAAGCTAGTAGTATTTACGAAATTTAATGTCCGATTGCTTTCGCTTTATATTAATATGTCTTTGTTAAGTTAGTCCTTTATCTAGGTGTATTTCTAGATATTTTACACAATCAGTGACTTTCAATTACCCTTGACAGAAATTGGTTCTGCATTATATTTGCATTTTATAAAAAACGGTATATAATGTGATTTTGTTTCATTAAGACTTATCTGCCATTTCTTAGTCAATTTCTCAATCATATTTACATTCTGCTGTAGTAGTCGAGTTGCTTCTAAAGGAGTCTTGCTCATAGATAGTATAGCCGTATCATCAGCAATTGATAGTACTTTGGCAGGTCGGCAAGTCAGCTGTAGGTACAGTACAGGACCCAGAACACTCCCTTGTGGCACGCCTGATTTTATTTCATGAAGCGATGTAACCTCTAATTCATATCGCACTTGGAAGTCTCTTTCGTGAAGATATGATTTCATAAAAGTGCATAGGTGGTATGGAAGGTGTTTAAATTTGTATAATAATCCTGTATGCCACACCTTATCGAACGCCTGACCACTAATTTGATTTTTGATGACAACACTCAACGATAGGGCAAGTCCACAGAGTAGTCAATGTCATCAACAAAACGTTTGAAGAAAAAAGTTATTGTGGTGTATTGTTCTTGGATATATATATATATATATATATATATATATATAAATCGAAAAAGGTAGATGCACCACATTTTTTACAAAAACACAACGTGCGCGCACACTTGCGTTGCATACAATTATTGTTTTGAATATTGGCCCATTTTGTATATAAAAATAAAATACAGTGTACTAATCGCGATGTTCGAGAACGACAAATACGATGTTATATATGTACGTGTCTATGTACAATATATCATCATCGTCGTTGTATTGTTCGTTGGCGAACGTTGTGACTAGCTATTGTACGTTTATTTTTACGTACAAAATGAGATAGCATTCAAGGCACTATTTATATGAGACGAAGATGCGCGTGCATATGATGTTAGACGGAATGGGGTGCCACCGCCTTCTCCGTGATAATTAAGAATTAAATAACGATGAAAAGTTCCTATGTCGCGGGTTGGTTTCGAACCCCCGACCGTTGAGTTGACAGTCGAGCACTCTAGCAACTACGCCACTGTTTGCGTGTTACGAAAGTAAACACTTAATTTCCAATTAAAAATGCAATTAAAATATCGGTCATGTTAATTAGGTTTTTTAATGAAATATTAATTAGTAAATACGATTATTAAATTCAGCAGTAACGTTTGATCATGGTATTAGTAACGGTTAAACAAGGACAGTTAAAAGGGATTCGCAAGAAGTCCGTACTATGCGATAAAGAATATTACAGTTTTCTAGGAGTACCTTACGCCACACCGCCGTTAGGTTTATTGCGTTTTCAGGTATGATCAATCACATTATGGAATTTCGTTTCTAATTTTAACGATTATCAGTTTACATTATATATATATATATATATATATATATATATATATATATATATATATATATATATATATATATCTTAAAGTATATTTCGCCAAATTTTAATTTTTAAATATATTCTAGGAGAAATTATATTGTTCGTTGAAATTCGTCGTAAATGTTTTGTGAGAATTTTTTAATTTTTTTTCCACGCATATTCAAAATATTTGAAACGTACACGTACTTTTGTATTTTGATTTTATTATTATCATATTTGTATGATTTTATTATCATTATTATTATTATTATTATTATTATTATATAATTATTATTATAACCTCATTTTAATTTTGTTTAATTATTTTCCTTTCGGGAAGTTTACCTTTCTAAACATATTTATACGTGAACCCTTTCAGTCGCGGTGTTCCTGCATGATCACATAAACTTTCAATGCCGAAAAAAATCGTCTACTTTCAGAATAAATGAAATTTGTTCGACGTAGAATGTTTAAATTATAAAAGTTTTTATTATATAAAAAAATAAATATCATCTAGAATTATCTAAAAAGCAGTATTATACATAAAATGTTACTTTTATGTTTTCATGACCTCGAATAATTTTTCTTTAATTATTTAAATTACGTGGTCTAAAAAAAGAATGGGCCGAATATGAAAAGTTATCATGGTTAACAAAGCATTCAATAAATTAAAATTAAACTAAATAAATTAAAAAATGACGCCCAACTAGAATCTCCATACGTTAACTCTGTTAGTACTCAAGACATTTCAAAAACCATCAAAAAGTTAAAAACAAGGAAGACTTCAAGAACAGACAATATATTCTCGGAGTTTATAAAACACTTTAGGAAAAATACCATCAAGTGACTTACCAAATGCTCTAGACATCATTGGCAAAGTTATACTGCAATCGCAACTAAAGACCAACGTAGTGCTGCTGAAAATCAGAGACCGATGTAAAGACTGAGCGTGATCTACAAATTTCTAGAAAGAATTCTATAAAATCGAATGTATGAAGCTATCAGTTAGAAAATACCCATTGAACAAGCTGGGTTCTGAACTTCAAAATACTGCACGATCAAATAAACGCGCTTGTTGCACGTATAAAAAACGGATACCAGATGAACAAGAACATTGGAATGGTATTCATCTTTCATGGACATATGATAGTCCAGAGGAAAGGCTCCTGTTAGTTAAATCCCTGGAGAACATTCCTGCCTGAAGATGTAATGCTTTTTAAACGAAATGATCAGCAGGATAATATTTACTGTAACCATATAAGGAAAAAAAGACAAAAAAAAAACACAACAAACCTCTAAAAATGGTCAGTAACCTTGGATTGTCAGCTAAATTCTTCAAACATTTAAAAAACACTACATCAAAAATCAGAACACGAAATAACATCCTACATAAGCTCCCTAGGCCACATATAGAGCAAGTACAATGGTAATTAGAACATCAGCCATGTCTCACTTATTCCGTACCAAAGTAAGCAACTTATATCTGGATTAACGGCGTATATTTGAAGAAAGAATTAAACACAACTATAAGTATAATATCAGAGACAATAAAATCTGCTCTAACAGAATGGATTCCAGGTCTGTACGACATCGTCTCACCACATATGAGAAGAAGTCGCAAAAAATGAATGTTCATAATATCTAAACAACAGCTGATTTATCTATAAATCCAGATACAAACGCACTCAAGCGACTTGAATTCAGAAGGCCAGCATTTCAAAAACGGCTAAGGAGCTTTGATCGAAAAAAATTTATATCACTACAAGCAAGGCGGATTTGAAAATGTGAATGTATTTTGTATTGCATTTAATGAATTTTATTATTAAGTAAATTTACTGTATTTGTCATTTGCTTGTAAGAAATATTTTAATATATATCGATATTTCAGAACAACGGAGGAATAAAAAAAAAAACACAATCACCTAATTAGCACTAGTTCCGTATACCAAAGCTTTTTGTGTATATGTGATATATTATTTTTAAAACTTTGTTCCTGATAAAATTACCAAGTCATCTGCAAATGCTAGACAATTTTTTCCAAAATGGAGTTCAAAAGCAATGTAGTAAATCCGTCCCCCATATTTTTAGTTATATAATTCTTAGATTTTGAGTTTAATATTATTATTGATAAATTCTTCATTATTTGGGCTTGAGCCGCAAAAACACTCCTGTATTGTTTCAATATACGTCGAGGCTTTATAAGTTTAAGCATAAACAAATATTAACTGTCCTCGGTAAGTAAAAAAATTAATTATGGCTGTATGCGAAATGTTAACGGATATTGCGCTATTACAATTTTTATAATATTTTAGAAAATGTATTTTATTTTTGCTTACGCAGTCTCCAAAACCGGCTACTAATTGGTCGGGCATAAGGGATGCCACTAAAGAAAAGGACGTTTGTTTACAATTGGATTTACTGGTTACAAATAAAATAATCGGAAGTGAAGATTGTTTATATCTTAATGTACATGTTCCGCAGGTTTGTCCATTTCGTATGTACCTTTTAAAAATAGTCGTTTGTAAATAATTTATATATGTGCCAGAAACTATTGTGTAATTTACGTTTAATTATTTTTTGTATTATTATTAAAATATATTAATATTCCACATTATACGGCAAACGTCGGGATGCGTGAGATAACTCTAATTTTTTAGGAGCTTATTTGAAAAAAAAAAAATGTATTTCTTAAAATTAATACTAACGCGTTGTTTTAGTTTTAAAAGTGAAAATCAATGCAGCCTACTGGACATTAATTCCCTATTTGGAAAAAATATGCTATTACATAGTTACGTGAGTTATTAATTATTATCCATTTTGACAACAAAAGCAATTTTTGCAACATCCATTGCTTTCTAATTAATAGTATAGAATTTACTTTAGTTTCATTCACTTTATATTTAATTGCGTAGTTATCAGGTTATTCTCGAATATGTCTGTCTAACAATGGTTTATATAATTAAAACTTAAACTAATTCAGAATAGAGACATGAGAGTATAAAACAACAACCACATCTGAAAGTATAATGACAAAAATCTTCCTATCGAGCAATAAATATCTTCTAAATGATAGAGATGAATTATAAATATATCCATAATAAATGGTGTATAGTAATTTTTTTTTTTTTTTTTTTTTTTTTTTGTATGGAAATATTTGTAGGAATAATCGATTTTATGTGTAAATCGATAAAGCTTTTCACATGTGAAGCCGTCATCGGGTTAATTAAAAATAAAATAGAAATATACGTATATTCTGCGTTGACCGTCAATGCTAGTCATTCGATTCCAGCTCGAGGCATAGAATTTTTCATTATCATATAACTTAATTATCATAGAGAATGCCGTGATCAGACACGTCTGCGTTGTACCCGTATAGTTAATGTCTTAAATGTTACTATAAAAATAACACGCAGTTGCTTTACTCGCAATGTTTAACAACATGCAATACAATGACGATTTACTAGATGCGCTAAATATTAGTAGTTATCAGTTAAGTATATATTTTTTATATATAATATTTCTTATTGTTAAACTATATATAATTTATTTCTTATTAATTTATATTAACTCGAACGTGGCATAATTGCTACCGAAAACCGTAAATTAATTGTACCATATCAAACGACAGTTTGATACTAATGTTTTACTAAGTTTAAGGCAGTTTGCATTTGTTGTATGTTTAATTTTTTCCCGTTTAAAATTTTAAAATCTAGTTTTAATTAAAACAATGACGACCAGTTGGAAAGCTCCGTCGAATTAAATACAAAATTATCAATAATCTACGATTTTTTCATTTTCAATAAGTTGACAATTTTTATCTTTAGCTGTATTTTTAAAATTCGATTCACATTGTTTTGGAAGATAATTAAACGTGTTGCATCATTAAATTTTATTTACACGATCGTGGCCGGCGTTCATAGTAATTACGGTGAATTTGGCTTTCAGGATCCGTCGAAGATAACATCTTTGAAGCCGGTCGTGATTTTCATTCATGGCGGAGCATATACTTTCGGGTCCGGCAGTATAACTGCTTATTCTCCTGATTACCTCATTGAACACGATGTTATATTTGTGTCCTTCAATTATCGACTGCATGTTTTTGGTAAAAATTTAAAATTTTCCGAACTCAATTTTACGAAACTAACAATTTGTTCATAATGAGAACTAATTTGTTTTTTATCATGTTTGCCTAATATATATATATATATATATATATATATTCTTTGTCGTGGACGCCGCTATATAATATACTAATCAGACGATTGCCAGTTAGATCTTCTGTCGTGGTTGCTATATATTCTTTAGTGTCACACAAATTGAGTTTAGGTTATAAAGCCATTACTATTCATTGTACATACAAATTAAAATAAACTAAACGCTAACAAATGAGTTATAAAATAGAGAGAGGTAAATAACTAAACTAACACGTATAAGGATAATTATACATGAATGTAAAAATTACAAAATAATATTAGATTTATATATATATAAGAGGCCAGATTAACACAGAAGAATTATTTAAGCATAGGAGGTATGTAATAGAGTACGGAGGGAAGATACCTAACTATATAGTAATATCTTGATTAAGGTTTCTCTGTGTGCACTATATACAGATTGCATGAAAAAATGACATGATTAATGTCTACTGTCGAACCACAGTCCAACGGGGACTGGCAAGTACTGGAACTAACCAGCCCTATCCGTGGAGATGGTTGGGCAGCAGATTATGTCCTGACCTAATAGGAATTAAAATCGAAAAAAAAAATTACGATCGGTATTGAATGTGGAGGCTTAATTAGAAAGAGAGATTGTTTTATGTAAACTTGTATGAATTTGTTTATAGAAATTGTTCCGAGCAGCACAAAACATTGAGCTCCAGCGATGAAACAGATACGCCTTTGCAGACGCAGCTAAACATGTAGAGGGATCAGTAGGCGTCTGGAGGTCCCCATTTTGGGTGTCTGATCACAAATTTCATTATCTTTGATCCCGATGTGAGCTGGGATCCATGTAAATTTCACATTGACATTCTTTTGTTGTACATACATTATATTTTCTATTATTGCCAGAATAACTCTATTAGTTCTGAATGTACGATTTGGATTTTGGATGGCATTCGGCACAGAATCTTTTCCTTTTTACCATTGGTTCAGTTTACAGCACTGCTAGCCATGACAGCAATAATTACAATAGATGGCTCGTGATAATTTCGTCTTATTCTTTCCGTGTTGATCGGTCAACTTTATATTCGCTTCTTTGCATAATATTCAATAATTTTAATTGTATCGTCTGACATTACATTTGTTCTGCATGCTCATCGCGAAGGAAACAACGAGAAACTAGGAGGTGCTTTGAATCTTGTAACTACATTCGAATTTGCCATCATCTTGTTCATAACTTGATGCTTCTGGCCGTTCTTCCTGTCGTAGTTTTTATTCCAGTTAAAGTTTCTATATTAGTAACGATGAAGTATTCCAGGAAGTAGAATTTATTTCAGTTATTTCAATAATTAATAATTACAATCGTTCTTTTTTAACTTTCCTTTCCATAATGCCATTCTATAGGGTGGGTCACGGAAATCTGACACTTTGTTTTGTTTATAATGAACGGAGAAATGGCCGGGGTGATTTCCGTGAACACGGAAAGTAGACGAATAAAGTTTCTCCGCAGTAGCTCGCCAACATGAGTCAGTGGCAGGTGGCGCATCGCGTTTTCATCTGTAAGCAGATTTTTAGCCATCGCTCGTATTTCGTACACATTTTGAATTAAGTCACGAAATATAGTGAATTTGTGAATTTAAACGTTTGAAAATACAGGCTTTGTAAGTAGAAATAAACCACATGGATCGAAAAAATCGTCAGAACACCCGAAAATATCGAAAGAAAAAGTCCGATGCGATCAGGAAGGAAACACTCGACAAGTTTAACCGCCGATCTTTCAGAAGAATTTTGGGAGATAACCTTTCCTTCAATCTTTACAAAATAATGATCACTTAGCAGTGGAAACCAGCGGATCATCTAGCATGATTAGCTTTCGCGCAGCGAATTACAGAAGCACTAGAGAACGGTGATATTGTTCGAGATTGTTTGACGATGAGTGACGAGGCTCATATTAATCATCTGTTATATTGATTTATTGAAGTACCACGGTATCGATGTTTGTAATTTGGTGTTACCTTTCGGAGAATTTCCACCTCATCATTGATATACATCTTTTTCTTAATAATGATCTTCGGTACCTATATCATCTATGATTATTTTCTCTGCATTTCTGTCATGTAATTTCTTCGCATACGCAGTCGTTCCCATTTGCATTTTGGGTGGTTTAACTCGCGTGTATTTTTATTTTTATACCGTTCCATCCGATGTTTTTATACCACATTTTCGATAAATTCGACATACATATCTATTATTTTTGTGCAGGTTTTTTAGGTCTTGGTTTGCCAGATTGTCCGGGTAACGTGGGTTTAAAAGATCAGTTATTAGCCCTAGAGTGGGTCCATGATAATATACGTTCATTCGGAGGAGATCCGCAAAATGTTACTCTCATGGGTCAAAGTTGTGGCGCATCTTGTGTTCATCTTCATTTGCTGACTCCGTTAGCAAAAGGCAAAAGTAATTTTCATGTAACATTATTTATTTATTATTTCGTTTAAAAAATATATATATATTTAAACGCGGTTTTATAATGATATATATATATATATGTGTGTGTGTGTGTGTGTGTGTGTGTAACAAAACAACTGTAAATTATGTCTGCTTTGTTCGCGTATTGTAGTTTATTACTCGTGTTCGTATTCGTGTTTATTTTATTTTATTCGGTCGTTGCGGAGGCAGGCTTAGGCTTATACAGTTCCTTGTGTGTAACAGAAATTATCGACTACACATATAGTCGATAAATGTCTAAAGCTGGTGCTGCGGTGCCCCCAGGTAAGCACCGTCGGTCGTGGCGGTGGTAATACACACCGTAATATAAACGTTAAAAACGGTGGTAGTAATAATAACAATGTTATCCATAGTAATAATGGGAATAGGTTCAACAATAGTAGTTATAATCATACTGATAGTGATAGTAATAATAATAACAATGATAATAGTTGTAATAATAAAATTGATGCTAATAATAGCGTCGGTATTAGTAGTAGTAGTGGTAGTGGTATCAATGGTAATAAGCATAGTAATCGGTGTAACATTACAGATAAGAAATCGAAGCTTAATATTTCTAACGAGGCTATTGTAACAGATGTCGGTTCCGACGAAATTATTTCGATAAATAATATTCGCGTAGAACCGAATTCTGAAATTGTTAAAGATACTTTATGTAATATTTTTTTTTTTTTTTTTTTGATTAATACTTTATTATGCAAATTAATAATGTACAACTTGTTGCATTTACAGAGGAGCAATACACTGCACCACCGCTTAGGCTTAATCAGTGTATTGCTCCTCTTTACAATACTCTATAGTTAACAATAATATAGTAACCACTTTTACACTCGCATTTGCGCGGGCTGTGCGTCAGTTTCACTCACAGTCATAGTATACATGTATTCCCTTATAACTTCTTATACTAGTTAATAATTAAAATTATAACTTAGGTATACTAGATGCATAAATGTACAAATTGTCCATAATGACACATACATATACAGAACTTAAACATTATATGCATAAATTCCTCACAAACACCCCGTACATATATGTACGCGTGCAGAAATACACTCGTTATACATATTACTGTAAACGTTTTATCACGGATTCACAACGCAAAAACTTCAGTGACCATGGAATTTCTTATGCATTACATTGAATGCGAATAATTGGAATTGTCGAGCAGTGTATTTGTCTTGTAGGTTAAAGTTATTTTTATTGTAAAATCTTAAATGGTCCATAGTGGGGCATACAAATAGTACATGGTTGGCAGTTTCTACTGCGCCGCATTCACACCTGTCATCATTACTTAACTTAAGAAGAAATAAATAAGACCCAAATTTTCCATGCCCCGTTAATAATTGGGTAGTGTAGAAATCAGGAGTAATTTTAATATTGTGTCTATTTAATATATTGGGGATTAGGCTGTGGGTGTGTCGGCCAGTATTATCTTGTTCCCATCTTTTTTGCCAAATTTCTAAGTAGTGTCGTTTTATAGCTTTCAGAGTATAGATATATTGAGTTCTGGTTTCACTGCGAGAATTTAAGTTGAATTTTGAGATTATGGCGTTTGTTTCTTTTATTAACTGCTCATTAAGATATGGAAAGAAGTCCACGTTTTTTATGGCAAACATGACTGCCCTTCTGAACATAAGAAGATCGACAGGAAGTACATTAGCAATAACTACAGATGAGCTGTGTGAAATTGTTTTATATCCCCTGCAAGCGTTTATTAGATATTTTCTTTGCATACCAAAAAGTTTTTTCTTTACTGTTTTAACTTTTAGCCGGTTTAGTAGGACAGTGGAGCAGTATGCTACAGTGTTTTCAATCAGTGATTTGTATAATGCAATTCTGTACTTGTAACTGAAGCCCCATGTATTTTGACAGGCTCTTAACATTTTGCAATATTTGGTATCCATTTTCAATATTATGTTATCAAGGTGGTATTTGAAAGTTAATTTGTTATCTATGATAATACCTAAGTATTTAAAGTATTCAACTACCTTAAGAATAGAGTTCTTGAATCTTACTTTAATGTTGTTTCTCTTCAATTTAAATGAATTTGTGAAAAGTGTGACAAAACTTTTTTCAATTGACAATTTTAGTTTGACACTATCTAACCAATTTCCTAATTTTATTAAGGTATCATTTGCTATATTTTCTAGTTCCACTTTTGAGCTTCCAGAAATTATAAAAATGAGATCATCTGCATATGCACAGAGTTTTACATTTTTATTGTAGCATAATTTCAAGGCTCCATTAAAAAGTATGTTCCAGAATAGTGGACCTAGAACACTACCCTGTGGACAGCCCATATTGGTTTCTTTTCCTGCAAACGCATTACCTACTTGTAAAGAGATCTTCCTGTTACTTATGTAATGGTAGATGATGTTCAATAATCTTTTATTTCCAGCTAGTAATATCTCTAGAGAATTAAACAGAGCGGGGTACCAGCAATTGTCAAAGGCTCCTTTTATGTCCACCGTTATAGTGATTACCTTATTTTTACATTTGAGATTTTTTTGGATATTGTGTATTACATAGTTTACTGCATGTTCAGTTGACAGGCCTTGCGTAAACCCAAATTGCCTACTGTCTAGAAAATTTGTTCGCTTAATTTGACCCACAATTTCAATTTTTAATAGCTTTTCAAAAATTTTCCCAAATGTGTTTAGAAGACATATTGGGCGGTATGAATGAATATTGTTAGAATCTTTCCCCGGTTTTTGTATAAGAATCACACTAGCTTCACGCCAAGCTTTTGGGTAATAAGCTATTGAAAAAATTTTTTTGTACATGTTTTCAAAAATTATTGGATGGTGTTTGTGAATCAATTTTATTATTTTATTATTAATTTTATCAGGACCGGCAGCTTTATTATTTTTGAGATTTTTAATAGTCATTGTTAGTTGTTCATTATTAATGAATGAGGGTTCTTCCATATTTGTTTGTCTAAAATCAGGCTTAAAATTATCAAATTTATTTCGCAATGACTTATGATAGCTATTGTCAGCGTCTGTGTTATCGCTAGGAAATAATGTGGAGAGACAGTATTTTAGATTGTCGTTTGTATTAGTTATTTGATCATTGTCTTCATTTTTAAAAAGGGGAATGTCAATGGTTTTCTTTAGCTTACTGAAGGCGATTTTATAACTTAGACCCCATGGTTTTACATTATCTGTGCAAAAAGATTTCCATGACTTTAATTTGGCAGATTTTATTTTATAATTTAAAGTTTTTTTGTAACTTTTGTAAACTAGTTCCCGGATTTTTCTCATATTTGGATCCTTTGTTCTTTGGAAGATACAACGATATTTTTTTGTGAGTCGGCTATGATATTGGATTTCATCATTCCACCAGTAGTTTGTTTTAGATACAGGTATGTAAGTACTATTTGATTCAATTTGTTGTTGTATATACTTTGAAAGATAATTTATCCATTCTTCACAGGACTCATAGTTATTTATGAAGTTGCAGCTTTGTACTAAGTTATTTCTTTCCTGTTCAAAATTGTTAAGAATATTGTTACTTTATGTAATATTAACATAAATCCTCGAGTACAAGTTACGATATCCCCTACATCAATTAACATTTTTCCGAACGATTTTCAGGGACCAATTATAGTTTTGATAGAAGGAATAAATAATAATATTGGCAACCTTCATCCTATGTCGTTGGCCAAATTAATTCATAATAAAATTACGGGTCTTAAATGTATGACAAGGAGTGGTCGTAACCAAGTGAGACTAATATAATATGTTTCTCCTTGCAGAGGGTATCCACAAAGAGCTTAACATACATTGTTTTATCCCTCAAACGTTACTCTTTCGTTTTGGCATTGTAAGGGACGTTCCGATCGACCTTACAATCGAGGTGCAAGTGTTAAAATAGATCACATACGTAGACTCAATAAACGAAATCAGGATGGTTCCTTTTCTCCTATTCCACTTATTGAAATAAAGTTCTGCGGAAATTTATTACCCGATTGTGTTCATTTTTTCGATTATTATTCATGTAAAGTAGAACCTAGCATTAGGAGACCAAAAATGTGTAACAATTGCCTTAGATTCGGCCATATTAGTAAACTTTGCCGTAGCAAAACTATTTGCGGCTTTTGCTCTGGTAGTCATAAATCATCGGATTGCCAAATTAATCGTGAAACCTCGTCATCAGCTCTGTTTTGTTCTAGATGTAGGGGTAACCACTCTGCTTTCGATCGCGGCTGTCCAGTTTAAGCTATAGAAAGTTATGGAAGTAGAAAATGTTTCGTTCTCTGAAGCTAAGTTGATTTGTAAGGGGGCTGTGGTCACTCCTGCATTTTCATTTGCTGAAGTGACAAATAACAAAAATTTCCCAGAGTTGCGTACAAGGACTAGTTCCTTTAAACGTAGAAGAAATAGCAGTGGCTCAGGTTCTTCCAGTCGCCACTACAATAATGGTAACAGTAGTAGTAATAATAATAATAATAATAATATCAGTAATTATAATGGTAATAGTAATAGTAATAATAATAGGAATAGGAAAAATAACAAGAATATTGTTGATAGAAGTCAAATTTGGGGTAATCATTATTACTCTAATTTAGCCTTAAACGTTAAGTCAAGATCAGTTCCACCAGAAGGGGATGACGCTGTTATCTCATTATCCGAGCCTATAATTAATAATGTATCCTTGTCTTCAAATCCTAAAGTTCCTCAATCTATTGATAACCAAAATAAATCATCTTTCGTTCTAACCCATCCTCCTTCCGATCTTTTGGTGCCCGCACTTTTGTCCACACTACAAAAATTCCAGATTCCTCATTTGGAGAATAAGCTCGAATCAATAATTCAAATGCTTCGTTCTCCTTAGACATGAGTGTAAATATGTGTATAAGTATGTACGTGTATCTGTGTGTATGTGTATGTTTGTGTGATTTTGAATATGTATACGTACGCTTACGTGTATATAATCTTTCTTTCACTGGTCAGCCATATTTTGCTCCGTTATCTCATAATCAGTATAATAATTTGCATATGCGAAAAGACCTATCCCTTATAACTACGGATGGTCGAGCATACAATTATGCGAATAGACCTATTCCTGTCAACCAGGTACGGTCGAGCATAAAATGAAACTTAATATTTTACAGTGGAACTGTCGCAGTGTGAAAAATAACTGTGACAGCCTTGATAGATTAATTGATGAATACGAAGCTGACGTAGTGTTATTATCGGAGACATGGCTTGAACCCATTGAACAATTCGAGTATAAAAATTTTACTACTTATAGAAACGATAGACAGGATGGATATGGTGGCGTGGCAATTTTAGTGCGGGACCACATCACGTCCTTTCCTATTCCTTGCAGTTTATCGCAGGATAGCTCGAATTTCATACAATTGATAGGCACTAAGATTAATATAAATTCGTCTTTTTATATTCATATTTATAGTATATATGTTAAACCTTCCTCTCGTCCAAATATTTCTATTTTTTCAGATATTTTTAATTCATTAAAAACTCCATTCATTATCGGTGGCGACTGGAATGCGAATAATGTAGCCTGGGGTAGTTCCACAAATAATTATTTAGGGAACGTGTTATATGAAGCCTTTTTTGAATGTTGACTGCTGCATCTTGAACGATGGCAGTCCAACTCATATTGGTAGGCCTGGAACTGTTGCCAACCCGTTAGATTTGACATTTTGCTTGCCTACATTTGGTCTAATAGCTAGCTGGAAAATTATCCCAGACACTTCAGGGAGTGACCACTGCCCCATATTAATAGAAATAGGTATAAATGAAGTACAGGATAGTTACAGATTTTTTGATCAGTCCTTAGGAAAAAGGTGGAACTATATTCGTACGAATTGGCAATGGTTTTCTGCTCAGTTTCATATACCACCAATTGTACTACACGGCACTATCGATAATCACACACGCACAATGGAGAGAATTAAGGCTCAACTAAAACACGGCCTTAACCTTAAAGTTAATCGTAACACTATATTATTCTATACTAAAACTATAGAAGACTATGATAAAATAATCGAAATATTTAAAACTAATCCTAGCACACAATTTCACACATACACACCTCGAATTAGGAAAAAAGTAAAAATGGTATTAAGAGGACTACCGGCTAATATAACGACCGATGAAATCAAATTAGCGCTTGCTCGACATATAAATCCTGAAAACATATATCAATTTCAGAAGAAGTCTGACGATGGTAAATCAACCATCCCCCTTCCATTATTTCTACTCACGTTCCCGGAGAACACCAATATCTCTGAAATCTTAAAAATCCAAGACTTATGCTACTGTCTTGTAAACTGGGAGAAATACAAATCAAAGAATATTCTTACACAATGTTTTAAGTGCCAATCTTTCGGCCACCTATCTATTAACTGTCATAAGGCACCAAAATGTTTAAAATGTAGTCAGTCTCATTTTACCAGTCAATGTACCTCAGACAATATCCGATGCGCTAATTGCAAAGGGCCACATACATCTCACTCAAAAGAGTGTCCTCGCTATCTTGAACTTTGTCAGAGCAGAGTAAGACCCAAACCTAGGGAATTAGTCCCCTCAAGAACTATAGGCGCAGCTACATATGCTCAGGTAGTAACCAATGGGCAACATATTAACAACAGTAACAGTACTAATAGTAATAATCATAATAAAAGTAGGAGTAATAATAGTAGTACTAATAATAATAATAATAGTAGTAGTAGTAGCAATAATAGTGATAGTAATAATAATAATAATCTAAATTCAGAAAACCTTTCGTTCACAGATTTACTAATCTTCCTAAGAACATTCAATATTAATAAAATATTATCATGTTTCAAAAGAGTTATAAATAAATTTAAAGAAATCGAAAATTGTGATGCTTTCACTAAGATTGCATCAATTTTAGAAATTATAATAAATGACTTCGCTTAACAGCTAGTAAGCATATAAAAGTAATAGCGTGGAACTCCAATTCCATTAGATACAAAATTCTTGAGCTTAGCAATCTGGTGCGTGAGAAGCGAATTGACATAATCTGCCTAAGCGAGACAAAGATTAACGCTAATTTTAGTTTAAATTGTCCAGGTTACCAAGTATATAGGCGTGACCGAAATGAGAAAGGAGGCTGTAGGTGTTGCTCTTGAGGTTGAAAATGATACAATTTACTCCTATTCTGTTTACTCCCCACCAAATAGCGCTCATTTTGAAAATGATATAGCAATGCTTATGCACTCGGCAAATAAAGTTATAGTTGCAGGCGATTTTAATGCCAGAAACACCGTTTGGAATTGTTACACTAATAACAAGTCGGGTAAAATCTTATTAGATTTATCATTTAACAAAAATTTCACTGTTCTCTCTCCAAAAGAACCCACCTATATCCCACCTGCCAATCAAATGAGACCCAGTGTAATAGACCATGTATTATGCAAGCAATTTCCATATGTCACAAAACCTATATCTCTTACCTGTCTAAGTTCCAATCATAATCCAATTTATTTTGAAATTAATAAATCTTTCGAACAGGTGCCTGAAAAATATGTATATAGTTTTCGACATACGGACTGGAATAATTACAGAAATTATATACGCAACACACTAAAGATATCTACACGTCCTCACTCTCCCAGTGAAATTAATAATACTGTCTCATTTCTTAATAATGTTATCCTAAGATCCTCACAACTACACATCCCGCAGAAAGCACTTGACACTAACCCCATGACTATTCCTTATAGCATAAAAATGTTAATAAAAATTAAAAATCTATTTCGTAAGCAGCACCAAAAGTATAAAACAACTCGGCTAAAATCAATTCTAAACTTCTTAACATGTTTAGTAAAAACTAAGCTCCTAGAACATCGTAATGATGTGTGGAATAACAAATTAAAAACCGAGGACAAAAGCCTCTGGAACATTACAAAGAATTTCGCGCGCGTACATGTTAATATCCCGCCAATAACGTACAATAAAGATATTGCATATTCTGATAAAGATAAAGCTGAATTCTTAGCTCACCATTACTATCAAGTGCATAATCAAAACACAACCCTCTCCACCATATCTCATACAAAAAAAGTTGATCTCACTGTGCGTAAATATTGTAGCGCTCCACCAGCATCTGACTCATTAATTAAGCTCGCCACACCAAAAGAAATAAATTATTTCATAAAAAGACTTAAATGCAAGTCATCCACAGGACAAGACTTAATACACACATTAATGCTCAAGAACCTGCCTAAAATAGCCATAGTATACTTGACAAATATAATTAATGCTATTATAATCACTGGTCATTAATATGGAAAACTTTAACTGTTATTCCCATTCCAAAAGTGGGGAAAGATAGTTCATTACCCAAAAATATAAGGCCTATTAGTTTAATCAGTAACATTAGTAAAATATCTGAAAAAAGATTAAAACAATTCTCAGATGAACATAGTATTATAAACGAAACCCAGTTTGGATTCAGACCCCAACTCTCAACCGTCATGCAGCTAGCGCGCCTTACTGATCACATTCTTGATCAGTTTAACCTGAACAAACATACTGAACTATTGTTATTAGATGTAGAAAAGGCATTTGACACTACGTGGCACAATGGAATAATATACAAAATGATTCATTATGGCTTTCCAAGCAACTTATAATGATCATGAAATCGTATCTAACTGATAGGCAGTTTATTGTTAAGGTAAATGATACCTACTCTAGTACTAAAACACTAACAGCTGGAGTTCCACAGGGTAGTATCTTGGGACCCTTCCTATATATTTTATATATTAATGATTTGCCTCGGCTGAGGGATGTTGATACATCTCTTTACGCCGATGACACTGCCCTATTTACAGCTTCCTATCGAATCGATACAATAACAAACAGACTCACCAAAAGTTATTACAAAATATACAAATATTACACAAAGTGGAAAATTAAAATTAACACCGAAAAAACGGAAGCTATACTATTTACGAGCCACAGTCAATAACTTCCCTATCACAACAGAAAATGGAGTTATTCCCTTTTGCAAATCAATACGGTATTTGGGTATTACGTTGGATACGCGTTTAACATGGAGGCCACATATTGATCATCTTATAAAAACTATTAACCGCGCCGTTAACATTCTACGTAATTTATACAATACTCGTTGGGGGTGATCCTTTCATACTGTTGACTCTTTATAAGTTGCTAATTCGTTCTAAAATGGAGTATGGCTGTGCTTTTTATGGATCTGCAGCTGAATCATTGTTAAATAAGCTTGATCGTGTGCAAAATAAGTATGTGAGGCTCTGTATTGGTGCAGTTAGAAGTACTCCAATACCGGCATTGTTGGCAGAGTGTAAGATTCCTCCGTTACAGCTGAGACGGAGTTATTTAGCATTAAAGCTCTTGATCGGTAGAACGTACATAGATCGCTTTCCGCTATACAATTTATTCTACCACATTTATTCCAACTGGCGGTTTTCAAACAGCAAAATGCCTCTGCTGGCTTTGGTTTTACCTAGGTTGGATGAATTTCGGGTGCAGACTATGCGAATTCATATACCCATCCAATTTATGTTACCTTATTCATACAATTTTGCCAATAAAATAACATTTTTCTTTCCAGAGAACTACGTCCATTGGCCTCCCCCACTGATCCGGGCTACATTTAATAATATTATCGCTGAAAATTTTCCTACGCATATCCTTGTTTATACAGATGGATCGAAGTCAGCTCAGGGAACTGGTGCAGCAGTTTATATCCCATCTCTTAATATTAGCAGTGCATACAAATTATCTGATCTCTGTTCCTCATTTACAGCTGAGTGTGTGGCAGTATTTCTTTCTTTGTCGTCCTTAATTGATGCGAATCTTCCAGGTAATTATCTCGAGGCTATTGAATGCAAAGGGAAGGTGTCAGATTCATTGATTTCAGTCATCATGTTGAAACTTAATCAGCTGGAAAACCTCAGTATATTTGTGTCATTCTTGTGGGTACCGGGACATCGAGGAGTCCCCGACAATGAAATGGTAGATGCAATAGCTAAAAGGGGTTCTTCTAGTGGTGTTTAGTCTCTTCAGTGTCGTCTCGTGACGTCATTCATTTTACACAGTCTGATCATAAAAAGCTCTGGGAACAGACATATATGGAGTGCATACAGCAGTCGCCTCTTACTGCGTATTATCAGCTGCAGCCGTCTCTCCCTAGGTTCCCGTGGTTCTACGTTTTCAAAAACATCAAGCGGAGAGGAATTGTGCTTATCAGCAGATTGCGGTTTGGCCATTGCTTGTTGCCAGACCGCCTGTTCGTTATGCAGCTTAGAGATAATCCGTATTGTCCTCTACATGCTGGTCGTGTAGTCTGCAACCCTGATCACGTGTTCTTCGAATATCCTTCACTAACAGCATTACGTTCTGAACTGTATCTCAAATTACTGTACGCATCTCGTGGTAGTCCTTCTTATAACGTAATGTCACTTCTGCATGTTGAGAATCTAGATTTGTTCCCGGACATAGCGACTTTTTTCGAGAAGTTGTCCGAGTTCATAAGAATATGAGTTAGTGATTATTATGGCTCCACGTTGGGTAAGCTGTAAAGGCATCCCCATCATAAAAAAAAAAAATAATAATAAAAAAAAAACTAAAATTCCTTTACACTTGTCATCTTATTTATTTACTTCTTTCATTATTAATGTTATCTTTTTTAATAATTACATTGTAAAATAAACATTTTAGTTGACCCGTTATTTCATTAACCACCGTAAACTCCATGCAAAAGCCAGATATATTCTAAAACAAGCAAAAAAGGACTCCTAGAAGCAATTTACATTCACGATTACGTTCAAAACACCACCCTCAATAGTATGGAGTAAGATCAACTCGATGGAAAAAAATATCAGGCATCTCTTACCTTCTATTATCGTTTTTAACAATTCAAAAATTGACGACCCGGAAAGTATAGCAACAGCTTTTGCTAATAACTTCTTTGTAGCTTCAAACCGCGTCTCACCCAAACCCCTCCTCCTTTGACAACAACAATGGAGACCGATTCGCTTCAGCAACTCAATAAATTATTAACATTCTAAGAACTTAATTCGAGCGTCCGTTCGATAAACTCCTCTGCCGCTGGATACGATAAGTTTCACGCCAATATGCTCAAAAATGCTCCCCAAAGTATTATAACTCATCTATTAAATATATTTAATCAACTCTGGACATCCTGTTCTTTTCCCACCTCCTGGCGTCTAGCTGAGATAATTCCGATCTTAAAAAAGAACAAAAATCCAGCGGAACTAGACAGTTACAGACCTATTGTCTCACATCAGTTCTCGGCAAGGTCATGGAAAAAATAGTCAATCGTCGTCTCCTATGGATATTAAACAACAAGAATTTTCTATCAAACAAACAGTACGGATTTCGCTCTAAGAGATCCACAACTAATCTTCTTTATTACCTTCAAAGTAATATTTTAGAAGCCTTCACCATACACCAACATCTGCTCGCCGTTTTCTTCGACTTTACCAAGGCCTTTGATACAGTCCTACATTACAGAATCTTCGAACAACTACACCAATGGAATATTGATGGTCGATTACTGGCATTCATTAGGAGATTCTTGGATCAGCGTAAGTTTCAGGTCGTACTTGGTGACATTAGCTCAAAGCCTCTTGAATTAAAAAATGGCGTACCGCAGGGTTCAGTTTTAAGTCCGACGCTCTTTATTATTGCTATCAACTCAATGCTGGCGGAAGTAAATACAATGATCCAAAGTGCACTCTTCACTGATGACTTGGTAATTTTTGTCCGTTGTCAAGATTATAAGCTTAGTGAAACCATGCTTCAAGAAGCTACACACAAGCTTACTCAATGGTCCACAAACAGCGGTCTTTCTATCTCACCTGAAAAAACTAAAACAATACACTTCTATAGAATTCATCACTGCCAGCACCAGGTGGCCATCACCTTGGGATCTGAGGCTATAGAAACTGTTTCCCGAATTAGATATCTTGGCCTGGTATTTGACAGAAGGTTAACATGGTTGGATCACATAAATTACCTCTGAGCGGCTTGTATGCAAAGACTAAATCTGATGAAAAAGTTGTCACATACCACCTATGGTGCAGACAAAATTTCTCTTCTCCGAATATACAAAGCCCTAATAAAAGCAAAATGTGACTATAGTTTTCCTGCCTATGCATCCGCTACACCAACAGTCCTGAAACGACTAAACTCAGTACACCACTCTGCACTACACCTAACACTTGGTGTAATGAGATCAACACCAATAAACCATTTGCTATATGATTCTGGAGAACTTCCCACCGATCGTCATCATTCTTACATCCTGCTCAAATTCCACCTTCACTCACTCTCAACTCCTGATCTTCCTAATAATGCAGTGTATCACCACAATCATCAAACCACTCCTTATTCAAACTTACTTGTTCACAATAAAATTACAAACATTCTCCATAATCTTGACATCAACCTGCCTTCACTCTGCAAAGCCAACTATCTGTCTATTTCTCCTTCGATTTCCAATCCCATAATCTTTGACACGTCTCTCCTCAACTGCCTCTCATTGCCACAATCCATTATCGAGGCCTCGTTCCAAAATCTACTAAAAATGTATGGTGGCCATGAAGTACTATACACGGATGGAGCCAAAAAAGGAAACTCCACTGGCTGCGCCGTCATATACAAACATGGGACAATCCGATATCCACTACATCTACATTCTCTGTATTGTCGTCAGAGTTATATGCAATCTCCTGCGCAATTGTTATTGCAGAATCGGAGCTAAAGCATGACATATTAATTTGTACAGATTCTCTCAGTTCAGTTAGAAACATACAGAATAGACACGAACATCAGCATTCGTTTCGCGAAAACTATACTAGAAAAATCGTTTATCTATAAGCGGGAAATTGTACTTGCATGGATACCCGAACATCGCAATATTGGTGCAAACAATGAAGCTGACACAGCGGCAGCAGATTCATGTAATATAACGCCGGTTCCGGTCATACCAACGACTTGTAAAGATATGACGATTCATATCTGGAACAAGATGAAGTCGATAGCAATGGAACGATTCTCCATCCTTCGATCATAGCATCGCAAACCCAATAATGTCAACATCCAGACGGAAAGATGTGGTCCTCTTTCACGTTCGGTCCGGACACACACGTCTTACGCACCAGTTCCTGTTCACCAGGGAAAATCGGTCTACCTGTCCTGCATGCAATACTCCTCTTACCATCACTCATATCCTAGTTTCCTGTCCAGCATATACCTTTCAACGTCAGCTTGCTGGCCTTCCTCTAAACCTTCCCAACATATTACAACGCACTTCATCGGCTGAGACTAAACTTCTCCTCTTCCTCAAAATGACAAACATCCTTCCTCTAATCTAGTTCTTAACACCTTTCCTTCCGTGCATCTGGCCTAAGTACGGTCACAAATCAAAGAAGAAGAAGAAGAAGAATGATAAGATAGTTATTTTTTGATTTGACTGCTAAGATTGTGAAAAAATTAACGCTTGTGTTTATATCTAAATTTTTCATATTTCTCGATTTCTAAAGTCTGAATATAATATATATTACATATATATATATGTGTGTGTGTGTGCTTTTGCGTGTACAATTTTTCTGTAATGTATTATCCAAGTTTGTATTATTATTATTATTTCGATAGGATTGTTTCAAAAGGGAATTATTTCTAGCGGAACTGCTCTTAGCTTATGGTCGACAGCAGACGAACCTTTAAAAACTGCAAATGATTTAGGCGGTATACTAGGATACGGTGGTAAAGACAAAAAGAAATTGCTGAAATTTCTAAAAAGTATGCCGGCTAATAAATTAGTGGAAGCTGTTGTTAGATTGAGAACGGAATTTATACGGGTAATTTCGTATTAACCGGTAACGGACGCAATACGTATACTGTATTATAATTTCGACGAACCGGTTTAATAATTTCTTTCAAATAATTTATAATTGACCTTAAGCATTATATCTGCTAGATTGACAGGTATCTGAGAATATATCTGATTAACGGAAACGATAAATTTACGTTGCCTGCCTGTATTGATGACATCCCTAATAATGGCATCTGATTAAAAACTTCCTTATTAAAATAGTTTAAAATAAAACTTTAATATTTCTTGTAACCAATATATGCACCATGATCGTTTATTCATTAAATATCATCAATATCCCGAGAATAGTTTATCTTTTTTTTTTTTTACAGGTTTTAGTCTTGCATGTTTTCGTTTCATATGTATGTATCCATTTACTTATCTCATTTTCAATTACTAGTACGTGTGTAAACAAATAAAAAGGAAAAATCACTAAACATTTTTTTCTTTATGAAAATTCACAAAGATTTTTGGCTGTTAAACTATTATTGAGTGAATATAAAATAAACTATAAAAATATATACAATTTACAAAAATTATCAACGTGACAAAACAGTATTCGTAAAATAATGTGTGTAAACAAAACTACTAGAAAAAATGAAAATAATGAAATATAAAAATAATTTATTGAATTCAATGATAAATTATGATGAAGAATTAATTCTAAGAAGTATATTGTAAATTTCATTTTTATATTGAACAACTATTTTTAATTATTTTTATTTTACTGGCTATTCAACGGCTATGGTACAAATATCGATTCAGTGATATTTACATTTGTCCTATCTAACGTAAGTTCGTCATAGTCATAACATATATCGGCTGTACTTTATTTCCGTCCATTTTGATTATAGTAAATCAAACAATCAGCAACGTACATTGTCCTATATATAATGTTTGTTATATTGTCTCTTTAATAAACTTTATGTTGTAGGATCATCCGAAATCGATGCTGCAGTTTTCATTTCGTCCATGTGTCGAAGAGATAAAAGAAAATGCTTTTCTTCCGGAACATCCGTTAAAATTATTGAAACACGGGGAAACCGTTCCATTAATCGCAGGATTTAATGACATGGAAGGAATGATCGGCTTCGACGCAGGTTATAATACAGTCTTCGGAAAAAATATTGATTCTGTAACGTTTAATTATTCGATTACTTTAGACTGTAAACAAAAAAAAATTGACCTATCCAGTGGAAAAGTTTGCGCCGAAGGTACTAAAAAAAAAACATGCGAAACGGGGGACACAGAATATGATGCGGACGATACACGAAATAATATTTATTTATTTATATACGGTTCACATAACAACTAATACCAATTAAAATGCATTGAATACAAATATACAACTGAATCAAACCCAGAAATAAATTTGAAAAAAAAACAAAACGAAAAAATGATATTAAATTATTAAAGTAAAAGAATACTTGTAAAAACACACGTATACATAAACACAGTCGATCACAATATGCGTTGGAATGTACACACATAAGCAAAAAAAAAGTACAATTGCCCGCATATATTTTTTTTTCGTTACAATCTTAACTTAATGTTAAATAAGTAACTCTATTAATAAAATTCTTACCACCTAACACAGTACGTATCTTGTGAGGTGATAAAGAAATTAACCCAATGGTTAAAACTTCCTTAAATCTAATTATTGATTATACGACTAAATCTCGCGGTTTATCACGCTTACGGAGTCTAATATCTAATTTAGTATCTAGAAGTTTTACGGCTTCCAAATTGACATGTTGAAACAGACGCTTCTCGTGCTGCTTGGCAAAACCTTTGATGACATCGTCGACGAACATTATCCAAAGATGATGGTGAATATCATCATTACTTGAAAACCGGTAAGCGTCGACAATTTTACTCAGGATGACATTCTGTCTAGCCTGAATCTTATTGCGATTTGTGCCCTTAGCACATCCCCATAATTGAACACCATACGTCCAAATTGGCTTTATAACCTGTTGGTATAGTAGCCGGTACGACGATAGATCTAATGCAAAATTTCTACCGATGAGCCGGTATAATTAACGCTTTTTTGCGTTGATTTATTTAACCAAATGCATTCCTACGTATCTAGCTGACTCAACTTGAGGTACAACTACATCACCCGAGTATACTTTGTGCTGCGCATTGATTTTACGACAAGTGTAAATAACATGGACTGATTTCGCTTTATTATAATCTTCCATTCGATTGTCCATCTTCGGATACGATCAACGTACGTTGTAGTTTCGCTGTAGCTTCCACCGGATTATCGCTAACGGAAAGTATTGCGGTATCGTCGGCAAATGTCGCTGTTACTGTATCACTATTTGTGGGTGCAACCCTGCGTACACAAGAGTTAAAAGATAGGCCCAAGGACACTAACTTACGGCACTTCCGTTTGTATACGGTTGAATGTAGATTTAGCATCTTCGTGTGCTGCCCGAAATTGACGATTGATCAAGTACGATTCGAGAAGTCTACATGTGAATATTGCCAAACACGATCAAAAGCTTGTGATATGTCGAGAAAGTCTGTGGAACAGTATTTTCTTTCTTCGAACGCTTTTTTTCGATAACCGATGTAACCCTGTGAACACTTGGTCTATGGTCGAATGTTGGTTTCTGAAGCCAAACTGATGATCAGGTAGATCGACTAACGGTTTTAGACGTTTAAGTAAAAGTTTTTCGAAGGATTTCTACATTGAAAGAAACGAAATAGGACGGTATAATGTAACTTCTTCCGCTGGTTTATATTTTTTTTTATGTAGCATAATTATCTGTGCAATTTTGAAACAATTCGGAACATATTCAACGCGTAAACTGGCATCGAATGTATACGTTAAGAGCATAACAGCTTTTCGAGAAAATTATTTTAAAGCTGCAGGAGAAATGCCGTCGATTCCGGGAACTTTCTTTGCATTAATGTTCATCATGATTTCTTTCGCAACTTCTATATGAGTGATATGATCAAAAGTTACATCGCTTTTGTATGACTTCGTAGGACTGATATCTGTCTGAATGTCATGTAGCCGAAATTGCTAATATAACGTAGAAACAGATTAATTACATCATAATAAACAAGTTTTCATTTTCAATATATAAGAGAGAGAGGTAGTTAACAAGTTCGCTTTTTGTCTGATAATTGTGACCAAATATACATAATAATCCTGTATTAAAAATGTATTAAGAAAACAAAATAAAAACAATGTTAATCATTATAAAATTTATTTTATTTTCGCAAAACTTTTCGATATTTACATCATTTTCAAGCGATACAAAAAATTTACAAAAAAATCTTTTCATTAATAAAATAAATTTTATATTAATTAAACTTTGTTTTATTTTGTTTTGTTAATTCATAAAATCACTACTCTCCAATACATCTCAACGTTAAAAATGTATATGTAAACTGTAACCACTATGTGATAAGTTCTATATATTTGTCTTTATTTTTAATTTCTTCCGAGTACTTTTTTAATTTGTATTCTTAATTGCTTCGAATGTCGTTTTAAAAAATACGATACGACATTTGAAAAAAAAAAAAAAAGTGTAATAATAACAAACTGCGATAAAATCCAAATATTAAATAAAGAAAAGAACTATTCATTATGGTATTGTTACGTCATCTCGGATTATATTAAATTTATTTTTTGAAACGTGTTCATTCATCGTTTCCTAGACTCTATGTCCAAGATGATTACTTCCTTCGAAATAGACCGAAATCACATTGTATTGGAAAATTTACCGATAAAGGACGAATCAGATGCTGACGAAATTATAGACAAAATATGTGAATTCTATTCGCTTCATGCACCTGATTTAAATGACAGTTTACCCTTCGTACAAGTAAGTAACCTTTACATATATATATATATATATATAATAAGATAATAAAGATATATATATGTAATTTTCTACGACGTAATACAAAAGAACGTTTCATTTTACCATTATTAATTGAAAAGGCGATCTAACGGCAAATGGTGTCTGTATCGCAATCTATTTAGGTCGAGATGGTCGTAATGCTCGATGAAAGATGAGCTCTCAGTGTAGCTCTGTTATCAAATGTTCCCGATTATAATTATATAAAACGAATACTTTATTAATTTTTCAAATTACTCTGCCAGAGTGTATTTAAAAGGCGCTTATATGTACCTCGTTACAACTAAAGTATTTGTTTAATCACTAGAGGCAATTGTTGATGAGATAAAGATAAATATTTTGTTTCGACAATTATTTTGCTCATCAATCAGTCTGCGTTTAATTGTGTTATTTTAAAAATTATGAAGTTTCGCATGTTCGGAAGTAAGAAGGCTCGCGATTTCGGCTACCTAAATATTATAATCAGTTTAATTCGTCTTTTTTTTAAAAAAAAAAAAAAATTATGTAGGTTGACGTATGACGTCGTAATTGACGTCCGACGTGAAGAGTTTTTCTCCCGCGATTAAACTCGAGTAAAACGATTTCGTCTTAAAATGCGTGTTTTATACCGCAATTGTTCGTGATATAGGTATATAACATGTTTTTCGTATACTGAAATCAATTTACAACACTCGTTACTTATAAATAATGGTGATGCAAAATTTTACATGTCTTACACTTTTGCAATTCTCCGTAACCCTATCAGTATCCTTCTGATAGGTTGCGAGTCCTAAGAGAATCGTATGAAATGAAACGGTGGATACGGCAGCCCAATCTCTAGTACTAAACATAGCCCTCAAAATATCTTGTTCGCCACAACTGGCAACGTCTTGACCATCTACTCCAACGTAATCACCCACTTCCGATTTTTGCCCCTTTTGTCTAATCCTAACGCTCTTACTCTCTCTCTTATTCGTCATATTTTACTACACTGCTTTACACTCAATCCCTATCGAATTTATCCGTCCGCATACTAGTTTTCCAACTGTCCTTCAGCTTTTCGATCAATTATACAATTCATTTTGCTCCTCCAACCTCATTTACTACATCTAACTGCTAAATCATCAGTGCCGTAATAGCTTCGGTGTAGGTACATACGGCGCTATAAAAATAAATAAATAATTAATTTCGTTCGTAACTTAATGACCGATAATTTGGAATAAGTGCCGCTACGATGGGGTGTGTAAAATTACTTCGGTAATGTAGTGTACGATGAAGATATGTATCCTATTTTGAAACATTAAAGCGCGCTCTACGATCGAGTTAAAGAAACGATTCTGTTTACATTCGAAATAGAGAGAAAGAAACAATCTATAAACGAATTAACACGAATGAATTGGTATTCTGTTTTGAAAACGTTCTCGCCTGAAACGTCACGAAAAATATCTGCATACGTGTATTTTTTGTTAAGCTTAGAACTTCTTGGAACATCAAACATTTGTATGCACTCATAAAAACGTGTTTTACATTGTTTAACCTTTGTTTATCGATAGCTTGTCTCCGACTGGATTACAATAAAAGATTACAATCGATCGTTATCTCCTACACTGGAAGCTGGTCACACGATATACCAGTATATATTTGTTTACGAAGGAGAACGAAATATTCATAAAATGACTGTAGCTCCGATGATGCCGAATAAAATTAAAGGTATTCGTCGTTTAGATTTAACTATATTTCATTGTTTATCGTTATTTTATTTAACGTTTTATTTCTTCCGTCCTGGTCGTTTTTGTATATTTATTATTACTATTTAATTTATTTAACATGTATGAACTGTTACAAATTATCTTAATAGTTAAGTAAATACAGATTAGATAACCTAATGAATAAAACGAAATAAGTAAATCTATTGGCCCACTTCTGATAGCTTTTCATTCAGAGTTGGACTAAAAGAGAAAAAACATTATGATATATTTCTTTTAGTCTTGATTATTTCGCTGACAACTTTAGTCAACATTTGGAGTTGTCCTTGTAACGTATAAGGTCTTTAAAAAAAAAAATCGTTGATATTTTTCCGTTTCTATTATAGGCATCAGCCATTTTATAAACATTTTTTCAAATAGTTTACATTGGCAATAAAAATATTGATCTGTAGGACGATATTTCGTACGGCAATTTTTCTAGCTTTGGTATCATGATAAGCAACCTTCCAAACTCTTGGTACGTATTTTAATCTGAATATAGCATTGATAATATGTGTAAGTTTTAGAATAGCTTTCTTTGGTAATTGTTTCAACACTTGTCCGGTAATTAAATCGTGTCCTGGCGTCTTTTTGCACTTTATATTATATTTAATTTCACGGAAAACTTCAGATAAACAGGTTTGAAATTTCCCGATTAATATAGGTATTTTCATTAAAAACCTCCAATTGAAATCCTTGTTCTAAGTATTCAGCAAAAGAAATTTTTATGTTACTTCGTGCCCACTTACCACTTTTATCTTTAATTGGAACCTCAAAGGTAGTAGTAGGCTGCTTAATTTTTTTAGTAGGGTACTCAGTACTACTATCATTTGTCATTTCAGTTAATGCTATTGCAATTAACTCATCGCGTACTTTTTTATTTCTCTTTTTAATCTTTGTACATGATTGTTATATTTATTCTTATCTTCCATTGATCTGGTTTACTGCCATTGATGTCTAGCCTTTTTTTTTTCACTTAATAGTTCCATGAGATTATCTTTAGAGCGGTTATTTCCCTTAAATTGCGTTTTAATTTCTTATGTACTATTCCATGCTTCATATTAAATATCATTCACTTCAAAATGTAGTTATTCGGTAGTTTTTTACGGAATATTTAATTTAACACTTTCTTCTAAACAGTATCTGAAATATTACCAATCTGTACATTTATAAATTAATGTTGGATTCATTTCCTGTTCAAATACATTACTTACTGTTAGTTGTATAGAGGTTAGAATTTAAACCAAAGTATATTCATCTATCTTAATATAATTTTGTGAAATGTTTTTTACCAAGAAAAAATCGATCAAATCTGGTTTCTTAATGATATCGGAAAGACAATAAGTCGGTTTTCCTGTTGATATTACATACCAATTATATTCCTGATTGCATCATTTTATAGTTATTTGATAGTCTAGAACAACCAGTAAGTATGTTGCCATCAAAGTCACCACCTACTATAAATATATTACCTAAATAATCTATAAATTGAATGTATTCGTTTTTCTTTATTGAATACTTTGGTGGACAATCAACAGTAATTGTGCAATTATTGCGCTTAATAGAGATTGATATTACCTGTATGTGGGGATTTTTATATTTTTCTAGCTCATAATGCTCTATTATAACGGCACTTCCGTTTTTTTGCTTCGTTCTCTGAGTGAACAGTATGATATACCTTATATCGATTAAACTTTATAAATGATTTATCCGTAAAATGAGTTTCTGAAATCGAACAAATATCAATTTTCTCTATTCCCATAATTGCTTATAGTTCTTGTTGATGATTCAATATGAAAATTCCACGATAATATTATCAATGAATTTTTCATTCGAATTCATTATTTTGTATAGTTCTATTAGTACTCTACATTCGATTTTTTTTTATGATAATTTCTTACTTTTCAAGCTTGTTTAGTATATTACCTGTGGGGATTTCTTTATTTCATTACCTAAACTATTATCTTCTATAGGTAAAGCTGGAATCTTTTATCCTGTACATATGGTAAAGAAATTTCTTCTTCTAAACAATTTCTGCAGGCTTCTAATTGATCGTTTAATTCTTGGGTTTCATAGCCTTATTTTTTATTTTTTGTAATTCTGTGACATTTAATTCGAACGAAAATATCGATGACATATGTAAAATTGAACAAAACTAATTCCACGATGTAAATTATGCCAAGCATATTGTCATACACAAAAGTACTGTAGACATGAGCCAAGATGTGTAAAATGCGCAGGTAAACACCATACAAGGAGCTATATTAAAGCGGACAATACTAAACCAAAATGTCTGTACTACGGTGCTGAACATAACTACAGATGGTAGCCATAGAATCATAATATTTAAAATCCACTTTTTTATTTAGTATACAGGATATTAACACTGTTTTTAATTGTTTAATTGTTTACACGTGCAACTGATGTATGCATATAGCATATATGTGCTTATAGGTGTATATCGTATACAGATAATTCTCACGTTTACGCATCTAGTACACCGAAATTATAATATAAATATTACCACATGTAAGAATTGTAAATGTAATTGAGAGTAAAATTGGCGCAGAAAATGCGCGTGTACAAATGAGTGCTATATTATTACGTATATTACGAAGTATTGTAAAAATGAGATAAACCTAAACTGAAGGTGTGCACCTTGGTAAATGAAATAAACTGTAAAACATTAATTGAAATAATAAAGTATTAACAAAAAAAAACAACACTATTTTTGATAGGCGCTTCTCACGGAGATGAACTTGGTTATCTTTTTCCGGTTACTTGGTTACCTCAAGATAAATATACGGACGACGATTTAAATGTAATACGTATAATGACGAGCTTGTGGACCAATTTCGCTAAAACGGGGTAATACATATATATAATAAATAAATAAAACCTTTATTTCATTTGAATATATCAACTAAAAATACATACACAAAATAATCAAAATTAAATAATAATGAAAGTCCAACTTGAGCAAAATCCTCTTCCGGGTTTTTTCCCACATATTTAACCGTCTTTCCATCGTCTTTTTGGTCTTTTGATTTTCCTTTTCCTATCCATCGGAATCCATTCTATAAATTTTTTGGTCCAGTTATCTACTTGTTTCCGCATGGACATGACTACACCATATCCATTTTAGTTTTCTTGCTATCTCCATTAGGTCGTCTGTTCTTGACTGTGCCCTTAATGCCTTATTGTTTATTTTATCAAATTTTGTAACCCTAACATTTTTCTTTCCACAGCCCGCAGTGTAATTTGTAACTTTAGTATTTGCTTTACATTACATGACCATGTTTGTGAACCGTAAGTAATCGTCGGTATGATACATGTATACGATTAATTCATTTTCGTATTAAAAATTCAAATCCCAATTATTTTTCCATCCTATTGCTATCCTTCTACTTCCTCGACTGTTTCGTCGTTGAATGAAATTAATTGTCCAACATATATAACTTCTTCAGCCTATTTTAATTTTTTTGAGTTAATAGTCACATCTATGTGCTATTAGTTAATCATTTTTTTTTTTTTTTGTTTGTCATTTATACTAAGTCTTGCTTTGTTCGCACTTTCTTCTAATTCGTTAAGCGTCATCTGTAATTGTTCATTCGTCGAAGCTATAAGTGTCACATCATCTGCGAAACATAAATTTGTTAAATGAGTGTCATTGATGTTTATTCCATATTGGTCCCACGATAGATTCCTGAATAGTTGTTCCAACACCGTGCTAAGTAAATTTTCAACGGAAAGAGTATTTTCCTTCCTGATCCAATATTATCTTTCCCCGAGTATTATCGTAACTATTTTTTATTAATCTATATATTTCGCATGTATCCCTTGCTGAAATATATTTATATGTACGCGTATACGTGTGTAGATTGAAAACAAATTCATCGTGTTTGATATTTCGCATTTGGAAATTTAAGTAATTCGTGAATAATAAATTTTCTTTTACTATAAATTTAAAATCGAACGTGTAGTAAATTTGACGTTGAAGTGTAGAATTTATATTCAATAGCTGTTCCGCTATGGAGCACTGATTGTTTCGGACATCCGATTAGGAATAATTTTTTCAAATATTTAGAGCAGCGTTATAAAAGTCTACAATTTTTACCGTCATCCATGTACTTTGCTGATTTGAAGCAAAGCAATAATTTTTTCTTTACATATTCGATATTTACTTTCTGTATGCGTAAATACAAATATGTAGAAGTTCTTATTACAAACTACAGAAAAGACGACGAAGAAATAAGATCAAGAACCTGAATAGCCAGACGCGTTTTTAATAATCTCGAACGTATACTTAAAGGATGAACATAAATGTACGGGTTGAAAATACTAAAATGTTACGTATGATCCATTTATGCTTCGAAGATAATGAATGTGCGTTTATACATATGCGCGTGTTTATGTTAAGCATATATCAGTTTTGACGGTTGAACTTTCTACGTGATATAGAGTCTATTATCAGCTTTCTAATTGTAAAAAAAACTTTCATCTTGAATATAAACACCGTATCAGTTAATATATATATATATATATATATATATTAATTTTTTATATAATGTGGAATGTAGTGATTTTTTATAAAAAATCAATTGAATATTAGTTAAATCACTAATATTTATTTTCTTAAGGAAAACACAAAGCTTTTCGGCATTTACGCCATTATCAAGTGAAAAATTTAAAAAATCATAATTTTAAAAATATAAATTAAATATAATTACTTAAAAATATGTGATGGTAATCGTGAAAATATGATCCAAAAACCAGATTTTTAATATTTATTTTCATTTTATTTGTAAAATTGTGTTTTTTTAAAAAATTTTGTGGTTGTATATTTTTATATTTTATATTTTACGTTTGGACACCATACATCGCAACAGTAAATGAAAAATTTAAAATTCCAACAGTATACAACTTTTACAGAATCAAGAAAATAATATTGAACAAAAAATTAATATAAAAAAACTAAATTAATAAACAAATATATTGATATTAAATTTCAACAAATCAAAAAAATAGACCGACAGAAGCAGACATCGTTTTTGGATCATATTTTCACGATTACCATCACATATTTTTAAGTAATTATATTTAATTTATATTTTTAAAATTATGATTTTTTAAATTTTTCACTTGATAATGGCGTAAATGCCGAAAAGCTTTGTGTTTTCCTTAAGAAAATAAATATTAGTGATTTAACTAATATTCAATTGATTTTTTTTATATATATATATATATATATATATATATATATGTGTGTGTGTGTGTGTGTATATACCGACTTAGTTAAAATACGATAAAGCCAATATGTAAACGCGAAATTTTGTTATTATAGGAATCCTAACAGCGACGATATTAATATCAAGTGGGATCCATTAATTAAAGGTCAAAATAAGACTTATTTACGTATCGACAAAAATATGGAAATTATACATGACGATCTTATACTCGAAATACGGCTACAATTTTGGGACGAAATTTTAAATCGTTACGTATATAAAGAATTATCAACAAAGTGAGCTGATTAGATATAAGTAATTAAATATTTTCACGACGCCGCTACGACTAATTATCTGTATTAAAATTGTTAGTTTCGTAAATGGGGCTGAATAATTTTCGAGAAGAACTGTTTAACGAGCAGATATTTCAAATACTTGTTTATATTATTGATTAATAAAAACTGAATCGAGCTAAACAATTATATATATTATAAACATATATATGCTAGAAGTTATTCACGGCTTGGCCTGTGTAGTTATTTTTTTAATACAATATCACTTTTCTTTTTTTTTTAACAATATATTATATCCGTCTGTTATTTTGGCCAACCTCCCCTAACACAACAAAATGTGGTTTGTATTGCGGGTGTTGGTAGTGAAGGTACATTCGAATCGGAAATTTGTGTTAAATTTTAAACGATTTCACAGAGATATTACTGTCTCTTACTAATTAAAACTTTAAATTCTATTCGCTTAATGTTTTCGCTCGTGTGTGTTAACGTTCGATTACGATAATAGTACGTCTTCTAACATTCGATTATTCTTCGCTCGTTGCATCAAACCTGCGTGTCGTTATAATAATCGTTTATCGGCTCGGGTAAGATCGTTTCATTTACTAGATAGATAACATAATTAAAACGGCACGTGCCGTCGTTCATCATGACGAGCACACAGCCAACGTATAGTGATATTATTCAAACTGAAATCTTTCCTACTCGCGATCAAGCTATTATTCTACATGCGGTAGACAACATTAAGTTCGTAGAATATATCACCGCTCTCAGCGAAATTATTCATCCATCTAATATTATTTTCTCCTCTCGAATATCGAACAATCGTATTTGTGTATATTTAAAATCAAAAGAAATTGTTAATAACCTCGTTCAAAATCACTCTACTATTTCGGTTAACAATTTACTCGTTCGTGTCCGTAAGTTAATTAATCCATCTAAACGACTGGTCATTTCAAATGTTTCCCCGCATATCCCCCATATTGTAATTGAAAAAGCTCTAATTTCGTCTAATTTTAATTTAACCTCTCCAATCTCCTTTATGAAAGCTGGACTTAACGATAATGATTTTAAACATATTAAAAGTTTTAGACGTCAGGTGTATATACAACCGACTAATGATGATATGGACAATGTCCCTGAATCATTAAGTGTCAACTACGATAATGAGTCCTTTAGAATATTCTTATCAACAGATGAGCGGTGGTGTAGCTCATGTAAAACGAAGGATCATTCTAATAATAACTGTCCAGAAAGAGGGGAAAGAGAACAAATGGAAGCGGTTGAATTTAAACCCATTAGCTGCAATAAGCCAAGAAGAGGTAGTTTAGTACCCGAAAGCCTTTCCAACTCTGATATAAGCACAAGTAACGATGTAGATCAAAGTTTGACGGATCAGACTACTTCCAGTGGCCTAAAAACATTAAAACCAAACAAATCCTCGACTTTAGAAGAAGTCCAATCAAACCCGACTGATCCAATGTTATTAAACAGCAAAAGCTACAAACGTAATTTATCTGAGAACTCTACATCTTCCTCAAGTAGTGTCCAGTACAGCAATGAATTTCAACGACAAAAAAAGAAGAAAGAAGAAAGTGATGAACAAAAAAAATTGAGAATCAATTTATTGCCGGCTAAGCAATGCATAGAAAATAACCTAAAAACACTTAAAGATAGTATATCCTTTGAAAAAATACTTTCATTGATCCATGATAATAACAAATCCTTATCTGTCCAAGAATTATTTATGAAATTGAATATCCCACTTAGTTCGGTGGATACTGTATTTATCCAATTAAAGTCGGTGTACTCTGCCATTAATGATCATTCCACAAAAATACGAATAACAAAACTCACCAACAAAATTGCCGAGGATTTAATAGGTAAAAATAATGATGATAGATAACTTCCTACTTCAATGGAATATCAATGGTTTACAGAATAACTTAACTGAACTTCAACAGCTAATTGTAAAGAAAAAACCTATCATTATCTGTTTACAAGAAACGCACTCCCAACCAGCTCAGTCTATGTCCCTAAAATATTACAACCATTTCCGCTATGATCATACTACAGGATCGCATGCGTCCGGGGGTGTTGCAACTTTTATCCATGAATCAATACCAGTAATAAACGAGCTCAGAATAAATACGTTAATACAGAACGTTACTGTCAATATGCAATTTTGCAAATCAACTCCTTTCCATCAACTTACTGTTTGTAACATGTATTTGCCTCCTGATTTCACACCATCATTCCAGGAAATAAATAAACTAATATGTCAGTTGCCTAAACCGTTTCTCCTACTTGGCGATATGAACGCACACAGTCCATTATGGGGATCCAATAAAACAAACAGGAAAGGGAAAATATTTGAAAAACTGCTCCATTCAAATTTACACATTTCATTACTTAATAACAAACAGCCGACAAGACTCAACTCCTTTAACGGAACTCTATCGGCTATTGATTTAACGTTATCTACGAATGAAGTTTATTCAAAATTTCTATGGTCAATCCATCCTGACTTATGTCACAGTGATCACTACCCAATTTGCTTACAGATGAATAACATAAACAGGGAATACAAAATAAATAAACCTCAGGGTTGGATTACTAGAAAAGCTAATTGGGATAAGTACCGTGAGCTATGTAATTTACCCTTCAATTCCAGTCTCACAGACATCGATTCCGCGGTTAATAACTTTAATAACCACATAATTGAAGCGGCAGAAAAATCTGTTCCAAAGACGTCCCCATTTATATCAATGCGCAATGTTCCCTGGTGGTGTCATGAAGTAAAAGTGGCTATCCAAACCAGAAACAATGCTTTAAAGAAATTTCGTGCTACAAGACAGAATGCAGATTTAGCTAACTTTCGACTCTGTAGAGCTCGCACACGTCTAATTATAAGGCAAAATAAACGGAAAAGCTGGGCGGAATTCATTTCCGAAACTGATTCAAACTCCAACATTCCACAAATGTGGCATAAAATAAATATCTTAAATAGAACCAGAAGACCATCACCAATAATAACATTGAAAGAATCAACAGGTTTTACTCAAGATCCGGAAGAGGTAGCGAATATCTTTGGAAAATTTTTTGCCGATGTATCATCAAATAAAAATTGTAACAAGTATTTTCTCTCTTACAAAACAAAAGAGGAGCAGAAACCATTACTAATAGACTCAAACAACCATGAAGACTTCAATTCACTTTTCACTGAAAAGGAACTAAATGAAGTGATCAACAGAATAGTTAAAAATTCTGCCCCAGGACCGGATGGAATTTCCCCTCTATTCATTAAAAATCTGCCTCTGGTTATGAAAAAACATCTTCTAAATATTTTTAATAAAATCTGGGCAGATAACTGTTACCCCCGGCTATGGAGCAAAGCAGTCATTATTCCTATTTTGAAAAATAAGAAAGAACATACCGACCCATCGTCATATAGACCAATCTCTCTTACCTGCGCTGCAGGAAAGTTGATGGAAAAACTTGTGGCACGTCGTTTAATGTGGTATTTAGAACGAAATGAATTGATACCGGAAAATCAGACAGGTTTCCGCAGATATGGGAGCACACTCACGCAATTGTATAATCTGCAACAGGAAATATTGAGAGCTTTCCGGCAGAAACATTACCTTATATCAATATTTTTCGATATACATAAAGCATATGATACAGCATGGCGTTACAAAGTAATTCAAATACTGCTGAAGATGGGCTTGAAAGGCCGATTAGTTCAATTTATAAGGAATTTCCTTTCAAATCGTTCGATCAAAGTTCGAATAGGAAATAAAAATTCCCAAGACTTTAATTTAGAAAATGGGGTGCCCCAAGGCAGTGTATTGAGTGTGTACTGTTTTTTTGATTTTAGTAAATACGATTGTAGATTATATCCCAGCACCAATTTCAACGAGGTTATTTGCTGACGATGTCAATATAACTCTACTAACAGACGATGTGCTCTACGCTCAAAATCTGTTACAGAAGTGTCTAAATAATTTACACGAATGGAGTAGAACTACTGGTCTAGAGTTCTCCCCCCAAAAGACGAAGTACATGGTTTTCACCAAAAAACGAAGCCAAATTTCATTAAATCTAACCGTTAGTAACTCCATTATACAATGTACAACGACGTATAAATTTCTTGGTCTACATTTAGATCCTAAAATGACTTGGCGTAATCATATAATGACACTTAGACAAAAGTGTCAGCCACTACTCAATATAATGAAAATGATAAGTAATAAGACCTTTGGTCCAAGAAGTTCAACATTACTTCGGATTTACAATGCTCTTATCCTTTCAAGAATAGACTATGGTTCGTTTATATATTCATCCGCCAGCAAACGGCTACTAAAAATACTTGATATGGTACAAAATTCTGGACTTAGGATCGCGTTGAAGGCATTCCCAACCTCACCAACAGCTAGCCTCCAGTATCTTAGCGGTACTCCGCCTCTCTGTTACCGTAGAAAAATACTTGCTATTAAGTATGCAATGAAGGTAGCTAGTCTTCAGCAGCATCCAAATCGAATCCATTTACAAAATCTGCTACTACAGCTCCAAATCCAAAACCCATTAAAGACACTACGCAATACCTTATGTAGAATACCGGTTATTGTACCGCCTTGGAGCCAATTCAGTCCGGATATCTGTTGGGATTTATTTTCAACAGATGTTAAAATGAAACCGATGGTGGAAATCCATGGGAAACTTAGGATTGTCTTGCAACAGCAACCGAACGCAGTCGTTTGCTTCACCGACGCATCAAAATCATCACGATATGTTGGCGGTGCCTTCTCAATCGGCAGCATGATCCATTCTTTCAGTTTACCGACCATGTCATCAGTTCTAGCGGCTGAGATGATAGCCTTGCTCCAGTGTTTGTTACGAATTGCGGAATTACCTGCTGGCCAGTATGTTATACTGACCGACTCAGCCATGGCGTTACAATGCATTGATGCGAGGAATTCTACTGTGTCCATGGTAGACCAAATATGGTACAGTGCTTACAAATTAAGTGAACTTAATACCGTCATCACTTTTGTCTGGGTTCCAAGTCATCGAGGGATAATAGGCCACGATGAGGTACACCGTGCTGCACAACGGCCTACCCAAGCTTACCTGCCGACAGTACTGGAAGAAGACAATGCAAAATATTATTGCCAGAAAATTCTGGACGCATGGAATCGGTCATTCCATTCTCGACCGAGTAAACTTGGATATATAAAGAAGGATTTAACAACCTGGCCATCAAAGATTGGTAAAATTTGTTCACCGAGGTTGGAAACAGCCGTCAACCGAGTGTATATTGGTCACACGCTGAGTACGCACTCCTATCTACTGAGTGCCCAACCACCACCAATATGCGAATTGTGCTGTACTTCATTAACAGTCTACCATATCGTGGTTATCTGCCCGAAATTTGGTCAATATCGGTGCAATCAGCTGAAGAAAAATATACCGAATGTAAACAACCTCCTCCTTCTCACCAACTTCATAATAAATTCGAAACTGTGTAATAATATATAATTAATTCATATTTCGAGTAATAGCCTTATAGGCAATAACTACTCGTTAAAAAAAAAAAAAAAAAAAAAAAAAAAAAATTATTGTAATTTCTGTCCTATTTGTGATATAAATATGAAACAAAGCTTAAAACGAATCCGATAATATAGACTATAAGCTACGCGAAATTCATCATTACTGTTTTAATAGTTTTTGAGTTAAATCGGAACAGACAGACACAAAAATATATAAAAAAAATAGATTTTCTGTTTATGTGTGATAAAAATAGCCCAATGCAGTGATTACAATGAAAATATTCGTAAATCACAGAAAGAAACTACAGTTATGTGTATATATATATATATATATACATATATATATATATATATATATATATATATATATATATATATATATATATATATATATATATATATATATATATTCGCGTTATCTGTTAAAATTATATTTTTAAATTTTTGACTGTTTTATTTTAAATTATTTAAAATGATGATGAAATAACGCAATAATTACTGAAATCGCATTTTTATTAAATTTTAAAAAATTAACACACAACACTTATTTAGAGTAAATCGTGGTAAATATTTTTTAAGTTAATTTTCGATAACGTGTAAATTATGCAGCTTTTATTAACTAATAGTAGCTCATCAAATGTTTACCTTTGTTGTAGCCTGTAATAAAACAAAGCATAAATTGTTTTTTTTTCTGTGATATTAAACAGCATAAACATATATATATATATATATATATATATATATATATATATATATATATATATATATATATATATATATATATAATAAAAATCTCGCTCAAGATAAGCAGTTAAATTGTTAGGTGTCAGAGCACTGTTTCTGTCTATGAACCGGTTTGCTTCAAACATGTATTGACTCTGATGTGACATTAGCTGAAATGACAATAAATAATGCATGTGTACCACAGAATTTTATTATAGAAAGGCAATGTGAATTAAGTCAAAATCTAGAAACACCGTTTTTACAAGAGTCAAATGAACCACAAGTTAAAAATTTAATGTCGTCTACGAATCATAGAGCAAGTACAGAAGCAACAAAAAACAAAAAAAAGTATTAAATTATTTTACAACGGCATAATAATTTCATAAATTATGTTTATGCATATTATTTTATTTAAAAAACAATATACTTTAAAAAACATATATAAGAAGATTTTCATGCTACTTTACATTATACATGTTAAAAATAATGATATACTATGTTTATATAAAATTACATAAAAAGTATAAAAGAGAGGTACAAAACTTTTGTATATAATATGTGTGTATAAAATTACATGAAAGTATAAAAGAAAGATACGAAACTTTTGATTTTCTACTTAAATTAGAAGTAACTTACCGTCAATATTTAACTCATTTGCAATATCTTTCCATACTTTACTAATATGGTCGCAATTGCAATGAACGATTTTGTTGGTTATGAATTTCAGAATAATTCTGAATTAGAATTATCAAACGATCAATATCCATAATTATAAATAAAGAAATAATTAAAATAACAGCTTATAAATTCAACTTGCTTAGTCCTTGACTCGACTTACAATGGACTCTGTAAGACTCGTGGTGATTCGACTCGACTCGATGTTTTTAGTGTGAATGATTTTTACCCTTAACATTATGAGCACATTCCATAGTTTTGTGTTGAATCTTATGGAGTCAGATTTGATTCGACTCGACTCGCTTAGTATGAAACCAGTCTATTACTTAGTGTAGTTGTAGTGACATTAACGTTGTATATGAAACCAGTCTATTACTTAGTGTAGTTGTAGTGACATTAACGTTGTATAGTGAATAGTGGAATTGTCAATCCGCTAAAGACACCTTTAGTTTCCAGGTCAAATGCATATATTTGTGTTTTATGTGAAACACAGCTAAAACAAAATCTGCAATTTAATTTTTCTAATTTTAATAGTCTGGAGCCCCAATGACATTGTAATCGCCTCTGATGACATATGTGTTACTGAGACTGAAAAAATATGTTAAACAGTTAAAGTGGTTGTTTAGAATCTTACGCTTTTTGGTGGGCAAAAAATTACTTATTTGTTTTTTTAAATAAGTTACATATTAGTCTGCACGTATTCTTCCTGAAACTTCTATTTCATAATGTATTAAGCTATTTTGGATTACCATGGCTGACCCTACCGGATGAGGTGTGATGTACGTGTTGTAGCATTGAATATGGATGTAATTTGCATTTATTAAGTGTGTTTCTGGTGATAGCATGACATCTATATTTTTATGATTTTAAAATAGTTTAAGTTCCATTTTATGGTTTAGAATACCATTGGCATTCCACATTCATATAACTTATTATTTATTTATTCATGTATTCATTATTGATTGAACAAAACTATTTATCATCTATGACTGCTGTGTCATCATTTGAAGTATGTTCTTGAATTCTTGAAGGAATTTATTTAAAATAATGTTTTCTACAGTATTAACAGTAATATCACTATTAGTGTGATTTTTGGTATTTATTTTTTGTATTGCTTGTGATATCTGCAAATATTTGTAAGAATTTTTATTTCCATATTAATGTACTATTATTCATCGTTAGTGACAGTATTATTTAATTGAGGATGTTCGTTTGAAGCCTGTGTCTTTCCAGCATTGGCCTTTAGATTTTTTTATTTGTTGTAGTAGTTAGTGTTTTATTTATCATATTCCGTGCAACCCTTATAATTGGATATGTGATTGCTATTAACAGGGCGTAAACTGTTTTTATACTTCTGTCTTTATTACATTTTACAGTTTCATGTCTGATCACACTTCACACACCTGTATGTTTGATTACAATATAATTTGGTATACTCATATAGTTGACATTTTTCACACTGAACTATTGTGTCCTTCTTCCTCGGCGGGTCGAATTTAACCTTAGCGTTTAATATATATTGAATATCGTATATATCCCCATTGTTTAGACTGGGTTCCAAATCGATAAAAAACTGATAGTGAATATTTTCTAGTTCTGAATCTAACTTTAATATTTCTCACAGTGTGATATTTTTATTTAAGAGCTTCAATAATATCGTTAGTTTGCATGGAAAAATGTGTATTCTTTAGCTTTACTTTAAAAACTCATTCTTGCCTCAACTGTGTACGATATATTGCATTTTCCTCTTTCAATGTTTTAATAATGCCCTTATATTTGCCTATATTATCAGTGTCACTTTCAATGACCACTTTCCATCAGTGGTTTTAATAACTAAATGCATTTGTTCATACATTTTTTCCAATTTTTTCTCTTAGCTGTAGGAAATTTTAAACATATGTTATAAACGTAGCCGTCGTTAATATAAAGCAGTGTTGTGGTGAAAATTGGCAACGTGCAGAGAAGTCCTAACCTGTTGATACTTGTGTTTACTAATTTTTTTACTAATTTTAAATTTAAGTTATTCGCCGGTTACAGTTTTAAATTCGAAATTTTGATTTGATTTTTAGTATTTTATCAATTCGTGCTTATACTATTCGCGTTCTGACGGTTCTTTGTAAAAATTATCTTCTTTTGTTTATATCTTAAAGTTCATTCTTCGTCGTTTAGATGCGGTTTATAATATTAAAACGAAATGTAAATTTGTAATATCTTAAGTTCATATTTTATATTCGAATTATTAAATTATTGTGCTAAAAAACTATTTTCAATTTTGTAAAAATGCCGAATAAATGCTGCGTTCCTGGATGCAATAGTAACTAGTAACTACAGCTCATTAGTCATTTGTAATCAATTAGAACTATGAAGCGGTTAGTATTTTAAAGTTTCTGGAGGCTACTGCACTTAAAGTGTGTTATTTTATATTTGATTATGATTTTTATAATTTATTTGCCTGCTTTCATTTAGTTATATTTGTTTTATCCTCAAGAATACAAATCACATCTGAATATAGTTACGATTAGTGATGAAAAATGCCAAAATAATAAATAGTGCCTATTTTTGTCGTTAGTATCACTGATTTTACACAATAAATTGTTTCACACTTTTTTCCAAAAAATTACATTTTCGGCGAAAATTTTTTTCATCACTAGTCTTTTTATGCAAATGTGATTTATGTTCCAAAAATCACGAATTTTGGACACTCGTGTATATACTTATATTTAATCTTGTGGATAAAAGCCATTCCTAGGAAGAATTTTGCGCCGTTGAATTTTAGTGTAGTATGTAAACTGCATTTTATTTAGTTCGATTTTATTTTTGATAAATATTTGCAACCTGATGGGGCCTGTAAAGACCTCATCTTGAGCACGCCACGGTTAAGGAATGAGACCATTCCAAGCATTTTTCCTAACTTATTTTTTTATTTAAAGAAAAAGTAAGACAGAAAACAGATCCGGAAGTTCGATGACAAAGTTTTTTTTAGAAAATAATAAAAACGTAGAATGTTTAAATTCCGATTTAATTAATGATTTTTCAACCCTTTTAAATCAGTTCAAAAATCAAATTGATCTTAGCCATTGGGAATTTAAAGTTTTTGATGATATGGTATATTTTTTGACTTTAATTACAATGATGCATTAACGATTGGAACATATGTATGTGTTCAAAAAAATCTGACTGTTTCTGTATCTGTTTAGGTTAAAAGTAACAAACAAATTGAAAACGATCTAAAGTGGATTTTACATTTGATTTAAGATTAACTAGGTGTTCGCAATTAATAAATATTTTATCGTATTTTAAGAAATTTACTGCAGTTAATTCACGATCAGTTATGGATATTTTATGGGAAGTTGTTGATATTTTGTCCGTAGCAAAGGAGAAAGCTATTGAAGATTTTAATAAATTAGCACAATTAGAAATTATTACTAATCAAATACGTTAAATTGGAAATTTTAGTGTAAAATATTTGTTCAGAACGGTTTTAATGACTTTATGTTATATTCTCAGTCATCTAACTGTTACGTATTAATTAGGAATTTTGTAATTTTACCCCGTATTAGATACAATCGTCATCATTTTCATTGCATATTTCAACTGATTCAGATATAAATAATAATAACTATCTTGTAAATGTTCGTCGTTTACTATATTTAGAAAAAATGGTTGTACTGTTAGTTGAAATTTACTGCTCGTCTGGAAATATTGTAGATTTTGCAGTGAACAAGATAGCTAAAACTGCTTTAAATTACATGATAAGTTCTCTATTTTATAACTTAAAAGAAGTGACCAAATCACTACCAGTATGAAACATCATGGGATCTGAATTAATGGACTTAACAAAACAAGTGATTAATTTTATTCAAGATGTGGATTTGAAATAATTTGCGTCGTGACAGATAATCATGCTACTAATTGAACGATGTTCAAGATGTTGTCAGATAATTTAGAAATTCCAAATCCTAATGACACAAACAAAAAAAAGGTTCTCGTTTATGATTTTGTACACGTCTTTAAGAATATTTGAAAAAATTAGTTAAATTTCTATCCAGTGGAAATTCGCATCTATAATTATGCTGCAGAAGCCAGGCAAACCGCAAGAACTGGTCACATCATACAGACCCATCAGCCTACTACCAACTATGTCAAAATTGCTTGAAAAATTAATTTTGAAAAGAATAAAATCAATTCTTGATGGTAAAAACATAATACCCGATTGGCAATTCGGTTTCAGAAACAAACACAGCACAATAGAGCAGGCTCATCGAATAGTTAACTTAATCAACAGTAGTTTCAAAAACAAAAAATTTTGTCCTGCAGTGTTCCTCGATATTGAGAAAGCTTTTGACAGAGTTTGGCATATGGGTCTATTATACAAGCTAAAACTTAACTTGCCATGCCAGTACTATACACTATTACAATCATACTTAACGGATAGATACTTTCAAATTAATATAAACGGTGCTCAATCACAAATATATGCTATATGCTCGGGTGTGCCTCAAGGCAGTGTACTCGATCTGCTGTTGTACCAGATATATACATATGATTTTCCGGAAAATAGATACACTACTACAGCCATGTTTGCGGACGATACGGCGATATTATCCACTGACTGTAATCTAACAGTTGCTACCACGCATCTCCAGAATCATCTTCTGCAGTTGGAGAAGTGGTTTAAACTGGAAGATTACAGTTAATGAGTCTAAATCTAATCACCTCCTTTTTACATTATATAAAAAATTTGCAAATGTGATGATCCAGTTAAATGGAAGAATGATTCCAACAGTAAATAAAATAAAATATTTAGGACTGCATTTAGATCAACGTTTCACTTGGAAAGATCATATTCCATATTCTGGCCAAATGGAAACAACTGGATCTGAAACTGAGAAGTATGAGCGGGTTGATGAATAAATACTCATCACTGTCTGTAGAAAATAAACTTCTACTATATAAAGTCATTCTAAAACCAATATGGACCTACAGAATAGAAATCTGGGGAACAGCCAGCGATTCGCGAATAAAAATACTTCAGTGTTTTCAGGCAAAGGTCTTACGCAGCATTGTGGGTGCTCCGTGGTATATGTTCGTAGTGACGATCTTCATAAGGACCTTCACATGCCGACTGTAATGGAAACTCTCAAAATCCACAGTGAGAGATATATCCAGCGATTACAGCACCATGGCAGCCGATCTCAAGGATAACAGCGCTCATTTTCAGCGTCTGAAAAGACTTTCGCAAATAGAGCTATGTAGCCGATCTTAACTAATGCTCATCAAATAAAGAATGGCTGTTGTTGGACAGCGTTCTATTAATATTCAATTCATCTGATAACAGTGCTACTTATTATCCACCTAGGATAGATTGTATGCAAAAAAGAAAATTTATGATCAAACATTTATTTTTTATGACTGGGTTAATTTGCAAACACTTCCTTATGACTATGTTTCAAGATATCAAGAATATTTATCATTCAGAAGAACATGTTTTAGCGAAACAAGCATTTAAGCTGACTTATAAGTCTATCCATCTATTTTTGAAAGACAAAGTTATTTTAGCAGATAATGTATTTTACTCTTTTACACGAGCAGCTGATCAATAAATCAGTCGTCGATACTGCTGAATTAATTGAAATAATCAGAAAATGGTGATATATAGGTTTTTTTTTTTTTTTTTTTTTTTTTTTAATGGGCACAGGATTTTTCACCCAGATTAATATAAAATTATTAAAATGGATATGTTAAACATTAATATTAGTTGATGTAATATAATTATAAATAGCTAAATATACATGAATGCGATTAATAGTAAGTAAGTAAGACATATTTATTGGCAATGGTACTTTGAGAGATATAATTTGATTATATAATAAAGATTGTTGAGAGCTGTAGTAAGAACATTCAAAAAATACATGATCCGCATCTGCTATTTTGTTGTCATCGGAAGGATGAGGGCAAAAAGGAGAATTTATAAGATTGCATCGGTATAGGGACGATGGAAGACGATTTTTTCCAAAACGTAATCTACATAAAGTAGTAATGAAACATCGAAGTATGTTACTTGGTACTTTTATATCAGTAAACCATGATTTTATGGGTATTAGAGGTTGAATCGATCTGTAATATGGAGCTAGATAAGGATTGGACCAAATATTATTCCAATATTCTTTATGAGCAAATTTAATGAGACACAAAAGATCTGTTAAAGGTGTATAAGGAATAAGCACACCGCTATTCGAAGCGGACTTGGCTTCCGCATCAGCAACAGTATTGCCAAATATGCCAGAATGTCCAGGAATCCAGGAGAACCTAACAGAAATACCAGATTCTAACAGTGAGGAAACCAAAATTCGGATTTTATATAAATAAGGGATGCACGGGGATTAAATGAGAGAGATTTTAGAGCGGTTAAACAGGTTTTCGAATCGGTAAGAATAAGAACTGATGAAGCTGGACGTTGTTGATAAACGTATCTTAACGCTTGGTATATTGCCATAGCTTCAGCTGTGAAAATCGAAGAAAAACGTAATAAAACGAATTTCTTAATAATGTTTAAAGAAGGAACTACGAATGCTGCACCAACTTTATTATTAGCCTTGGAACCATCTGTATAAATCGGAAGGAAGCCCGTCCAGTGAGTTGTCAGTAAATTATTTAAAATAGAAGTATTAAAACCAGTAGGAGGATATTTAGACCTATGAAAAGTTTCTAAATTTATTTCTAATTTTATATTATTAATAGAGAATGGATCGGAAAAATAGTTAATAACAGATGTTTTATCAAAGGGATAAAAAAGAGAAATGAGACATTCTGTTCCGTTTAAAAGAGAAGATTTTCATTTAGGTTTTGACGAAAAATTTAAATTAAAAAAAATTTATATTATTGCTGGATAAGTTAATTACAGAATTGTAATGGTAACTTATCTAACGAAACATACCAAGCATTATGTCATTCTATCATAGTTTTAATTTCTCTAATTAAGTACTGTTTTGAAACCTATCCTAATGTAAAATATATACTGGTTGGAAAATTTAGTAAAGATGATTTAGAAAAACGTTTTGGACTTTGTAGATCTTTGAGTGGATGTAATTATAATATATCATGCGATGGCGTAATAGCAAGCGAAAAAAAATCGATTAAAAAGAATTTTTTAAAAATCCGGAGGAAAATTTTCGTTTGCAGAATTGAAGGAAAATTTTGATTTAGATAATAGCGACGAAAACAGTTATTTTGAAACCAACATATATGATGTAAAATAATTCCTTTTTATTTTAGAAACAAATTATAGACAATTCAGCAAAGATATATATCTCATGATATGCATCACATTTTCTTTTCAAAAAATTGGAATGGTCACAGAGTGCCAGCATTATTAAAGAGAATAGATATTTGGTAGATTCCTAGAAGGGTTGTCCCCCCCCTTTTTCGAAATTTTTTTCAGAAATGTCAAAGATGGCTGTTTTTACTGAGTTAAGTTACAAATCCGCGGAAACCACTTTTCAAGGTCATAGAAAAAAAAAGTGAAAAAACATGGATATGACCAGAATGAAGGAAAAATAATGAAATTAAGCAAAAATTAGCTAGGTAGTTGTTGCAAATGAAGTAAATAATAATAATAATAATTAAAAATGTAAAATAAGTTAAAAAAAAGTTTATTAGAAAAGTGAAAAAACATGGATATGACCAGAATGAAGGAAAAATAATGAAATTAAGCAAAAATTAGCTAGGTAGTTGTTGAAAATGAAGTAAATAATAATAATAATAATAATTAACATTGTAAAATAAGTTAAAAAAAAAAATGGATTAGACACGTATGCTTATGAGGATGGTTTCCACCAGACATGATTAACTTCTTAACTAATTTAAAATAGCAATTTTTGGCATTTCTGTTTAAAACGAAGTAAAAGATCGATAAAATGTAATAAAAATAAAACTAACCAACGTCAATAATATGCTTATTACCGTACAAAACCGATCGGTCAAACCAACTGAACTTTCATGTATATAATTTGTTAAGTGTACAATGAGAACTAATCGAGTTCACAACTAAGTCCATTCAACAAGAGAAAATACACGTAATTATGGTCATTATATAATTATTTAAAAAATTAAATAGTCATAAATTAAAAATCGCGAAGTATATCAAAAATAGCAGTTAACGGCAATTAAGTATATCTTGCAAAGTAATTAATACGAAATAAAGCATCCAATTGCAAGTATGAACGAATTATTAAATACATAATAACGTTAATTAGTAAATAAATTTACAATGCATAATTAAACTGAACACAATGATGAAGGTACGAGGAAAACGGACGCCATGTTGAATACAAATTATAACTGATCTGAACATTAAACAATAAGTGACCGTTGAAAAATTGGCACGGTTATTTTGTTCTTTCCCTTATACGATAAAGAGTGAAATTTTATTATTAATTAGTCATTGGTTATAAATATGATATTAAAATAATAAGTTAAATAAAAACATATTAAAATAAAAGCTGAAAGTGTTTGAAAAGTTTCTAAAAATAAATTATAATATAAACCTGATACTAAGAGTGATTGAAAACATTTTAAAATCTATTTATGAATACATACACTAGAAAAACTAATTATAATTTTATCTAATTTTTAAACGTGAAATACTAAAATAATAAAACAAATTCAAATAAATGCTGAAAGTGGTTTTTTTTCCTTTATTTTTTAATTGAGTTTAGGTTATAAAACCATTACTACTCATTGTACATATAAATTTATATAAACTAAACGCTAACGCTAACAAATGATTTATAAAATAGAAAGATAAATAACTAAACTAAGCCATATAAGGAAAATACACTATATGAGGATGTAAAGGTTACAAAATAATATTGGATTTATATATATAAGAGACCAGTGCTATCAACACAAGAGGATTATTTAAGGATAGGAGGTATGCAATAGAGTACGGAGGGAAGATACTAACTGTAATAATATCTTGATTAGGGTTTCTCTGTGTGCACTATATAGATTACATGAAAAAATGATATGATTAATATCTGCCGTCAAACCACAGGACTGGCAAGTACTGGAACTAACCAGCCCTATCTGGTGGAGATGACTAGGCAGCAGATTATGTCCTGACCTAATACGAATTAAAATAGAGAAAAATTTATGGATTGGTATTGAATGAGGAGGCTTAATTAGAAAGAGAGATTGTTTCAGTAAACTTGTTTGAATTTGTTTATAGAAATTATTCCGAGTAGCACAAAACATGGAGCTCCAGCGATGACGCAAATCCGCCTTCGCAGACGCAGCTAAACATGTGGAGGGAATCACAGGGATCAGTAGGCCTCTGGAGGCCCCTATTTTAGCTGCCTGATCACAAATTTCATTATCTTTGATCCCGATATGAGCTGGGATCCATGTAAATTTCACATGGACATTCTTTTGTTGTACATACATTACATTTTCTATTATTGTCAAAATAACTCTATTAGTTTTGAATGTACAATTTGAATTTTGGATGGCGTTAAGCACACTTAAGGAATCAGATAAAATAAGTACATTTGAATGTGTAATATTGACTCGTGCAAATTGCAAAGCTTTAAGAATTGCATATCCTTCTGTTATAAACACAGTGGAAAAACTCGGTAAACGATATGATTTGGTGATTGCCAGTTGAGGTATGTAGAATGCCGCGCCTGCGAAAGGTAAGGTATTGCTCTTAGACCCATCTGTATAAACTAGCAAATGATTCGGCCACTTATGCATAATAGTTGACCTGAAAAGGCTATTCACTATCCTAGAATTACCCTGTCCAATTAGGGAATGAAACTCGTTAGTATGTACCTCTGGATCTAAAAGACTGCATTCAAAGGGAATGGAGGCATACTTTAAGGGGACTTTAGGAATGGTAAGGTTAATGTAAGGATGCCAATAATTAGCCCTCAATACTAAGAGGGGAGTTCTATGATGAGCAAATCTCCAATTAGTGTAAATCCATAAGAATTTGTTGTATATGCTATCAGGTGCTCGCTCATAGCCCTTTAGGATATATTGGTCTGCAAGATAAATTGCCCTCAGCTGTAGAGGGGGGATAAGAGCTTCAGATTCTAATACAAATTTAGGGGTTGACACAAAGGCTCCAGACATTAACCTCAAACAGGTATTTTGCAACACTGTAGCTTTCTTAAGATGCGAAGCAGATGCAGCATGGAACAGGTAGATCCCATACTCCAATCGAGAGCGGATGAGTGAGATGTAGAGGAGATGAAGGATGAATGGATCCCCACCCCACCAGGTTGGACTTAATAACTTCATAATATTTATGATTCTACTAACTTTTGCTAATGTGGCTTTGATATGTGGCCCCCATAGTAATTTTTGGTCGAGAATGACACCTAAATAGGAATGATACTCGACAAAGGCAATAGGCACGTTTTCCAAAATAAGGGAGTGTTGATCAGGGTTGCACCGTTTCAATGTGAATATAGTAAATACTGTCTTGGTTAAGGACACACTTAAATAAGATTGGGATAAAAAGGAATTAACAGAATTTAAGGAAGATTGAAGAGAAGTAAAACAATGGGTGAGGTCACTACCTTTAGAGTATATGAGTATGTCATCTGCATAAGAGAGGCAGTTGGAGTAAGGTTGCAGCTGCGAAAAAAGTGGAGATATATATAAGTTAAATAACAATGGACTCAGCACTGATCCTTGGGGTAAACCACCTTGTAGCACTTCCAGCTGCGCTGGAGGAGAAATGAAGAGTATGATTAATAGATAATTTATATATATAAGTAGCTAAAAATTTTGGAACTCCAATGTTGAGTAGCTGTGAATATAAGGTGGGTATATGTACATTGTCATATGCAGCTTGAATATCAATAAAACAAGCTGGAACAAATTCTTTCTTGATGAATGATGTGTATATATCAGCCAAGAGCTGACATATGCAGTCCATTGTTCCATATCCAGGGCGAAATCCATACAGCCCACTGGGGAGCTTGTTATATGCTTCCAACCACCATACCAGGCGATTATGGATAATTGTTTCAAAAACTTTTCTAATACAGGAGGCAAGAGCAATAGGTCTATAAGAGTTGCAGTCTCCTACAGGTTTATTATGTTTCCTAACTGCTATAATAATAAACTGTTTCCAATCATTGGGAATAGCACCAGAAAGCCACAATTTATTAAAAATATCACATAGAGTATTAAGCGCAAAATTAGAACATTTTTGAAGAGTGAAATATGGAATAGCATCCAAACCTGGAGTGGTATCTGGTTTCCTATAAAGTGCTCTAGATAATTCAGGTAGGGTGATCTCCCTAAGCAGTACAGAAGAATTTATGAAATAACATTGATTAGATGGGATAGGATCAGCATATAATTCATCCAAAGTAGGGACATGGGAGGGACACACTTTGTCAACAAATTCGTGGAACCAAGATGAATTGAGGAAAGAAGGGTGTACTTCTAAAGAGGAATTGCGAAAACGTTTACATCTGTCCCAAATATGGCGGATTGAGGTGTCCCTATTAAAAGATTTACAATAAGAAAGCCATGATTGATGTTTAATGTATTTCAAATAGCGCCGTGTTTCAGCATCAATTTTCTTAAAATGAAGGTAATCACACATGTTTCTTGACCTACGAAATACCAAAAAGGATTGATATCTCCTATGTACAAAGTCTGTACATCCAGCACTCCACCATGGAGGAGAATGCTTTCGAGAACCAATCTTCCTTATGGGAGTAGATTGCTGTAGAGCATCAGTCATATCATTAACAAAATAATCATACTGGACATGTGTATCTGTTTGCAGATTCATGTTCTCCAAATTATGATCCAGTGTTGTAGAAAATAATGTCCAGTTCCCTCTCCCTATATTCCATATTCTGGTAGAGTGACGAGGGGCATCACTGCAGGGCAAATTCGTAAGAGTAGTCATGATCGGGTAATGATCTGTTCCCAAGATATCAGGACTAACCATCCAGTGCGCTTGAATGGCCAATGAAGGGGACATAAAAGTAAGATCTATAGCAGAGGATGATTTATGTGGAGTAGGGATTGTGGTATGTTCGCCTGTATTAAGTAAGCACAGATTACAAAAAGATAGTAGAGAAAATATATCATTACCCATGGAGTTAGTACATAAACCTCCCCAAGATGGATGATGAGCATTGAAATCCCCTCCAATTATCACCTCACAATCTTGGGCTGATAAAAAGGAGGAGAAGGACTGAGGACTAATTCTTGCCTGAGGAGGGCAGTAGATGGAGATAATTCTAATCCACTTAGTGTTTAGAAACACCTGTACACAGACCCAATTACAAAGAGTATTATAGAACAAATCAGGCAGAGGGGAGCAGTTGACTTCAGAATATTGGATGTGATTTTTCAGTAAGACTGCAGATCCTCCATAACCATCAGGTCTATCATCTCTAAAACATCTATATCCTGGCATAGAGAAGGGTGTATCATGTCCAAGCCATGTTTCCGATAGTAAAATTATATCAAAGTTATTAAGAAGAAGGAATTTCTCAAATAGAGGCCAATTACTTATAATGCTGCGGCTATTCCACTGCATTATTTTAAACATAGGGATCAATTACCGTTATGGGGGGGGAAAGGAGAGGGAGATGGAAAACTTTTGAATATAAATAATAACGTGTGATATATAGCACTGGCCTGAATACAAATATTAAGTAAGTGATTGAACTAACACAAACATACACAATTGTATGTACACACACACACATGCCCACACACTAATCAACCACCAAACCACATGCACATGTGACTTGGTGTAAAACCACGCATGTGTACTTTGAATAAGATTAAACAGGTGTATATCAAAAGTTTGTACAATGAAGCTTTTAGAACAACCATGCTGATAATATAAAGAATTATAACCAACAGACACACACACACGCGCGCACACACATACACACACGCCTACACACACCAAATGACAGAAATAAAGCATGGAGGCCAACAGAAGGTCTTGTTTATGGAGGATTATGATTTTTCCCTTTAGGAGGTTTATTAGCTTGAGTGGAGTTTCGAGAATCAAGAGTAGGTTTGTGGGGGTATTTATTACTAGTAATAGTAGAGGAAGTTGAGGTAGAAGATTTCAGAGAAGTTGGAACATTTTTAACCTCAGAGACTATTTGAGTAGTTGAAGGTCCAGACTTATTACTGGAAACAGGATCACTAGATGAATTACGAATACAAGGGGTTCTTCCAGAGGGGAAGATGAGTACTTGTTCAAGGTTTAGTTTTGGAATAGGTTTTGGAGGGAATTTACATTTGGGTAATTCTGGAAAGTGTCTAGAGTTGAAATGGTTTTGATCGGAATCATTAGAATGTTTATCAGGATTATAAGGCACTTTGGCTCGATCAGCAAATGAAGAAGCTTTAGTCACCTCCCCAAGTGACTGTTTTCTTTTGGCCTTCATGTACGACACATTTTCAAATGCCATGATCTTGGCGACCTCATACTGACTAACATAATAGGGACAATTCTTATTTAATGTTGAATGTTCTCCATTACAGTTGAAACAAACATCTGACAGTACCTCAGCTTTGCAAACTGAGACAGAGTGGCAATCTCTGCATTTAATACACCATGGTCTGCTTCTACACTGATTTGCGATATGTCCATATCGATTACAATTTGCACAAAGCCTCGGCGGCTTTACACTCAACGTAACCTGGAACTGCAATCTGTAAATGAATATGAATTCTGGCAATTCATTCCCATAGAAATCGATTTCAACTGTATTAGTGGGAACTAAATCTGGACCATTTCTACGAGTGAATCTTTGGACTGACATGATCGGAAATATACTAGAAGTGTGTTGCTTAATTTCTTCCTCAGAAACATCTGAAGGTACTCTTCTAATTATTCCATACCGATACAAACGAGAATTCGGGATATATGCTTTAAGCGTGTGGTTAGTATTATCATTGACCGATTGAATAAAATTATTTGCTTGAACAGCCGAACCAAAATTTGCTTTCACGCGATTAATTCCCAATTTATCGAAACATTCAACATCAGAGAATGATGAGAGTAATTTACACAGCGCTAGCGGATGTAAACTACCGATATTTTTATTAGCAGTGTGTTGCACAATGGCAATGAAAGGGGCAGAATGCACGTTCGGATTGTATAATTGAATATTACAATCATCCAAGTTTCTTCTTAGAGATGGAGAGAGATGTTCTATATCATCAGAATTATGAGAAAGAGATCTTTTCATAAAAGATTTAGTACTTACGTGAATATCATTGCAAACAGCAGGAGGCGAGCAGTCCGTGATGTCGCATAGTATATCTTTATTCGGTGAATTATATACTGGCGAAGAGGGCAACTCCCCTCCGCCGGAGTCCGTTATCATCGTACGCGCACTAATACCAGAAGATACAATTAAACCCGACTATTCGAAACCAGATATACTCTACGAATTATAACCGATAAGATACGAACGAACAATGAACTAAAAATAACACAGAAAACAACGTACGTATCAATCGACCGTATACAATGAGGGTTAAAAAGTTTCTAAAAGCCATTTATTACAATTTAAACTGGAAACTAAGAGTGACTGAAAACTTTTTATTAGAATATATACTGCAAAAATAATAATAACTTAATGTAATTTTTAAAGATGAAATAGTAAAATAATATTATATTTAATATCTTAAAAATTTATGAATGAAAATTTGGTTCATTCAACGGATAAAAGTAATTTTATAAAATCCATATTTGATTACGTCATAAATATATGTATTATAATGTGTTAAATTTTGTGAAGTAGATCAAGAAATAAATGTTTTAGATTTGTGAAAAATGTAGATAATTCCATAATAAATTATTGTAGAATAACGTTGTTAATCACGAAATTCAAAAATAAACATAAAATTAAGAAATAACGTTTGTTTGACATATGATTTACAATAATAAAAAACATTTAAAAAAATAATATGATACAAACGTTCTGAGAATACTTACCTACTCTTTAAGTGAGTAATTATAAAAAATATATTAAAAAAAAATTACTATCCAGCTGAAAAGAATACATAAATTCCCTTACAATGTTATAGAAGTTACATAAAATACAACTCATCTACATATATACAACTAAAAATAAAGTAACAAGAAACTTCTTCTTCTTTTTCTCCTCAACCTATAAGTTGATGGGAAGTTACATCAAATGAATTCTGTTGCCGGCCATATTTTTTATTTCTTGATACCTGCTCCCTTTTCTAACATCATCCATATACTTTTTCCTGGTCTTCCTTCTACTATCATCCCTTCAATTATATTTGTGATCCATCTTGAATGTCTTAGCAGATGTCCAATTATTCTACTTCTTCTAGTATATATTTGCGTAATAATATTTCTATTTTTTTTCGCTATTTTTAGCACTTGTCCATTTGTGATTTTCTCCGTCCATTTTATTCATAATATTCTTCTCCAACACCATATCTCGAACGCTTCCAATTTTTTAATATATGATTTAGACATAATCCAAGTTCCCGGTCCGTATAGAGCAACGCTCCAGATAAATGTCTTAATAAAATGCTTTCTAGTTTCCAACGAGATGTTTCTGGATGTCGGTAGGCTTTACTTACTTATGAAAGCATTCATTGCTTGGGTTATTCTCGCCCTTATGTCTGTTTCATTTCTTCCATCTGCTGTTATGATACTCCCCAAGTATGTAAATTGTTTTACTCGAGTTATTCTTATTCCATCTAATTCTATATTTATTATTAGAGATTTAACTTTACTATTTAAATCTTGTTGTATATCATATATGTTAATATTATTTGGTAGATGTTTTGGTAAAATTTCATTTCTGTGGGAAGTATGTGTTCAATTTTTGAATCATGTTAATTCTAATAATTTATCATAGTGCTCAATGCTGAGTGTGTACGACCCTTTTAGATATGTTAAAAATTACGGCAAGGAGTAGATCGACTTAATAACATACGAGTTGATTACAATCCACAATTGTACGAAAAATGCAAAACGGAAAATAAATAAATAGAATAAAAGATGGGTTAGAAAGCACTATAAACATAACTTTTAACGCGTAACCGTTGTAATTACTTTAAATGCAAAATTATCAAATAGTTATGTCGAAAATTTGATGAAAATTTTTTATTATAAACATTAATACTGGAAAAACGTAATATACACTGTGCAATAAAATGTTTCATATTTTATGTGATAAAGAAATGAGTTGAATGTATGATTAGAAAATGTGTAACATATTACTAAATATTTTTTGAAGTAGTACGTTGTTTATGAACCAAATATTGTAGTAGACTATTTTGTTATTAAAAGTTCATGTAGCGCTGACCGAAATATTAAACATTAAAAAGAATAAGTTACTTTTAAACGTGTAAACTGATTTAAAAAAGTATATACATTATGGTCATAACTTTAATCAATATAAATATTCGACTGATTTGTATGTCACAATATTTTCAACTAATTGTCTAATTTATTCTCATTTTTACAATTTTTCTTTCCATAAATAAATTTTTAACATTAAAGGTCAAAAAAATTATACGTTTAATGGTCAATTATTAAATAATTGTGAATACCTATACAATATTTTAATTTACAATGTACACTTAGTTCTATAATTTAGATGTAAATTAAAGAAAACTATATTTATAAACACAGAAACTAAGCACATGACTAACGATAATGAATATTTTATATATGAACAATCTCCATACGAATAACAGGTATGTAATTATTCTAGTGTATTTTAGAAACCGTAATTAGGTAATGTTTATAATAAGTGAACAATGAAACAAACAGTAACATTTATTAATGCATGTACATTTTATTTTAAAGGTCACATAATTTTGTTATATGCAGCGATATAAACATTACATTAGGTTTTAAATATAAATCCAAAATAAATAGATTTTTTAATCATACAAATTAAAATCAAGTTGCGTTAAATATATATATTCATTTTGGGTAAGTTACTATAACTTAGTACTTATTGAAAGTTTTATATCAAATCATTTTTTATTTACCAAAAACATAGATAATACATAAATAATAATACACGCTGCAAATTGTATGCATGTATACGAGTGCATTTTAGCTGTTTTCCACACCACACTGAGGTACAGCTATAGGCGCGTTTTTTTAATGTGGTTTCCCCAGGAGGCCTAATCCACAATATAGGTTCTTGTTCGAAATCATCCACCGCGAATAACAGATCTATCGGGGCTGTTAACATCAAATGTATATTCATATTAATATTGAAAAATACTACTAAATTGTTCTATAATATAACCTATTGATATTCAATTATGTCATTCTTTATAAATATTACAATTTCGTATACTAACCTACAAAAATTAATCAGCTTCATCTTCACTGTACACATCCATTTCTTCGGATTCCGGAAGGAGATTCGGGTGTAATGGATTGTACAGTGATCCTGCCAACTGGAAGAAACCAATTACCAAGGGAATACCCATCGCTTTGCAACGTTTAGTAAACATGTAACGAGCGAGGTTCCCCGGTAAATTAGTCTTCCGGTTGCGCCCATACGGAACAGAATGTTTAGCAGCTCGCCAGGTCCCCTCTATAGAGTTCGCGTGGGCACCAGTCTCCTTATCTTTGAAGGTGATGGAATGATTAACCTACACAATTACAAAATTTAGTTTTAACAATTCAAGTATTTTAAAATAACAGCAGATTTAAATATAAATTAACCAATTATGTATTAATGCCCACATATGTTGATAATATTTCAGAATATTTTTTTTATTTTACTATAATTAATCTTTAAAATTACTGAAAATCCTATAACAGATAAGTTTGGAAAGTTATAGATAAGATAAATTTAAAAACAACCAAGATTTTGAAATATAATCAAATGTATGAATTACAAAATTACTTTAAGGTGTTCATAAATTTCACCCAAACCATCATATGCCTTCCAACAATCCGATATGATCGTGGTGCCCGGAAGAATCCATTTTTGAATGAGGTCACCCAACGTAGCTGCGGACCTAAAATTTTTAAATAATTACTAGAACAATTTAACAACAATTTATGATATAACTAGAATGATATTTCAAAAATATATTAAACAAATGAATGTGCATAAACATACCTATCGGAGACAACAGTCATGAAAACACGACCACTGTCCCTTTCGTAAGCCCCAAACACCCAAGCGCCGTCTACGTGTCTACCACGATGATATTTTCGACGGCCAAACTTCGATTCGTCGATTTCAACAGTCTTCCCAGTACCTCCTAAAGGTGTGGATTCCGCATCCTTTAAAAAGGCATCTAGAACAACTTCCCGACAAAAAAATGCCCAATCAGTGGTAGTCTGCTTGGCTACACGAATTTCCCGGGCAGTATGCAAGAAGGGAAGACTGTGAACCCAATTGTACACAAATATTAATATTTGTGGAATCGATAGCTTTGACCGTTCGAAAAATGTGTTTTTTCGTAGAGACACCCGGGTGTGGCAACGTTTTCGTTTCTGTTTCCGTATACTGACATTATTATTGCAGTCCCAATAGTATCCATCAACGCTAAAAAAAAAAATATAGACCAAAGTTAAATACCTGATCATTTTAAAATAATCTGTTTTCATTAACGTATGTATAAATAAATTACCATGTAGATGTTTCGGTTAACGTGAAGGGGCCTCCACATGTCGGACACATGTATTCCCCTTCTTTTGGAACCAAACTCCATTCTTGTAATTTATTTATTAATAGTTTTTGATCATATTTTAATTGTATAAAAAATTCAGTATTCAATTCGTCCATTTTTAAAATACTAAAAGAACGCAAGCAAAAACGATAAAAACAATACAAATACAATATCAGCAATGACAAATTCTTCCCACGTTTCGTAAAACACGACGTTTCGTAAAACACCACGTTTATAAACACGCTATCACAAAAAAAAAGAGATTGAATCATTATAACGTCATTGGTTTCAATGAACATTTTCATTACGTCATAAAATATTTTATATAGTTTATAAACTCAACAGAGAAATCCATTTATCGTATGTCTTTTCAATTATATTTTTATTTAGCTTTTTTCTGTTGTTCATGAACCCAGGATGGTAGGATTGAGTTTAGCAGACTGTTACCTATTAGCTATAACTATGACCTTAAAATGATAATAAATAATTTATTTAATGATTCGTGTAATGTGGCAAACATATATAGATTTATTTCCATTTCTAAAATTGACTAATAAAATATAGACCTATTAAATTCATTACATAAAATATATAAACAAATTATTTTAAAATTTTTAAATCACGAAATTAGTAATACATCTGTGCTCAATGCATATCAATACGGTTTTAGAAAGTATTATTCTACAGAATTAGTTATCTCAGATGTAATAGATAATATCTTACAAAATAAACAATTAATACATCTATTATCTCATTTGACATAGGAGTTTTTAACAACTGTGATCGCAAAATTATAATTGACACATTAATCGCAAGTCCATTTATTTAACTTAATTAAATTATTACATAATTAATTATCAAACAGGAGTGTTATTTAGAAATATCAAAAGGATATCATAAATGTTAATAATAATTTTGGACTCCCACAAAGTTCAGCTCGCGGAACGGTTTTGGGGAATATTTTACATTCTAATATACATTCCAGATTTTTTTTTTGTTTGTTTTTTTTTTTGCATACCGACTCTTGGGTCATCAACGCAATTGATAATTAATTTAGAATTTCTTGAATAACGGTGTATTTGTCGTTGTTGTTTTTTCATGTGTAAATGTATACATATATACACATATTTTTCTTCTCTTTTTAATAAATATGTTTATTTAATTACTTTCATTAGACAACGCATCTCTACATTGTCTCTTCTTTAATCTTCTAACTGGATTATCCGCGGCAGTCCGATGATTTTCATGCGTGATATTAACGGATTTAAATTTTGAGCAAATGTGCTATGCATTCTGTTGTACCGCTGCTTATATACCTCCATAACCGAAGGAACATTTAAATCGTTTTGAATTATATTGTTTCTTATATAATATGGCGCATTAGCCATTATCCTCAATATTTTAGATTGATATGACTGTATTTTGTTTAGGTGCGTCTTAGCAGCTGAACCGTACATAAGTCATATTTCCAGACAGGAGCTATAATAGTGTTATAAAGTAAAACTTTATTTTCAAGACTTAGTTTCTACTGCCTTCCTATCAGTGGGTATAACTGCTTCAGTAAGGATCTAAATTTTTTTCTGGTTCTAATTACGAGAAGATTCCATGTAAAGCGCCTGTCAAGGGTTAGTCTAAGATATTTTACTGCTTGTTCTTGCGGTATTCTATCATTATCGTAATTAACATTCCAGATTTAACAACACTCATGTAGACTTACATATGCATAGTTATGCAGACGAGTCACTCTTAATATATAATGTTCATTTATGTAGGAAATCGACGTTGTCGTCTTGCATTTTTAATTGTAAGGAGCTTAAAATAGCAAAAACATTATATAAATAATGAAATCAACAACTATTATTATATTTTTAAAACAGCGGGAGGTAAATTATGGGGATTAAACCATAAGTGTAAGGTAATTCTGTATAACGGTTTAATACAGTCACTAGAGACATACATTGCGTTGGTGTCTACTTCAAATAATTAACTAAAGGACAAATGTACAATTTAATCCGTAATTGTCGTAAATGTTTAATGAATTGAATTTCTTCATGTATTACTCTTTCTAATATAACGTTATATATCACGATACCAGCACAACGTATTCATGATTTTGTTTATATATTTTGTAAATATATATTTCTTCTTTTTCTTCTAATCATAATTTCCAATGATTTTGGATTTTCCGTTAATAATACTTGGACGTCTGTAAATTTAATAGCGTGCAATCTATTTCCATCAATTCTTACAGCATTTTTTTTATTCATTAAACGTCTCCTTCAAAATCATTTTCGCCAATCCATTGAATAAACCAGACGAAAGTAAATAACCTTGGTGTACACCGTTTGCTATTTTTATCCTCTCTGTTTCTATTCCATTAAAAAACGGAGTACAGCTTCTTGGTTCATGTAAAGATTATTAATTAGTGTTATTAGGCTTTCGGGGCAACCTATTTGCTGCAAGAATCTAAACAAGTACTTCCACGGTACCTTATCAAAAGCTTTCGGAGATTTACTCTGATTTATTCGATGTTCTCCTAACATGCGCAACATTGCTATCGCGTCACGTGTAGAACGGCCTTTCCTGAATCCGTATTGCGTTTCATATAAATAATTATCTATTATCCCATCCAATCTTTTATATGCCCTGTCCAATTCAATTTCAGTTTAGCTATGCGTTCTACTGAGTTTACTAATTTCGTTTGTTGTATAATCTATACAATACTTTTACGATCTCGGAGTCTGATATTCAGCATGACTCTTTCGTGCGCCGTTTGAATTTTCCTAATTCGTCTAATTATTTGTCTTGTAAAACTCAACGTTTCAGCACCATATGTTAGAACTGGCAGCATTACTTTTTAAACTATTCGGTATTTATTTTTAAATACACTGCTTAGTTTTCCGAATGTAATCCAGGCTAGAGATGTTCTCCTTTTAGCTTCCAGTTGCATACTCATTTTCTTTTCCATCGTAATTTCTTGTCCCAAAAACACATATTTTCCTACAGTTTCTATTTTTTCACCATTTATAGATATTGTTGCACTTCCTGTTGTATTCGTCATTATCTTCGCTTTGTCTAAATTTATTTGTAGTCCTATCTTTTCAGACTGCGCATTCAGGTCTGCCAGTATTAATTGTATTTCCTCTACACTGCTGCCTATTAGAACTACATCATCAGCGAAGCGCAAGTGATTTAATTTTATTCCATTTATTTGGATGCTCATTGAGTTACAGTTTAGTTTTCTAAAGACTCTTTCTAAAGCTGCGATAAACAGTTTTGGCGATATGGTAGCACCTTGTTTTACGCCTCGTTCCAATGGTATGTCATCGGTATTATTCCATACTTTAACCTTTATTGATGCCGATTCATACACTTCCCTGACAATATTAATGTAATAGCCATAGATGCCACCAGAGTCGTTTAGTGAATTTAGCACTGCCCATATTTTCACCGAGTCGAAGGCTTTTTCGTAATCAACAAAGGCCATACATAGATCTAGATTATACTCTTCACAAATTTGTATTAAGGTTCTAATTACCAAAACGTGGTCGTTTGTACTGAACCCCGAACGAAATCCCGCCTGTTCTATTGGTTGCTTGAGGTCTATTGATTTTGTTAAGCAATTTGTTATAATCCGAGTAAATACCTTATATACCTGTGATAAAATACTGATAGGTCTGTAATTCCTTACTGTGAGTGTATCTCCTTTTTCATGGATCAGAATAACTTCCGCACATTTCCATGCATCCGGTATTTTCTTTTCTTTTAGGCACTTATTAAACAAATCACATAACATGTATTCCATTCCTGAACCTCCGTATTGTAGCATTTCTTATACTATATATATATATCGATTTTATTTTGTTTTGCTAAATATATATATATATATATATATATATATATAAATTATACTGTATTATATTATTTTATTAAGTATAAAGTAACTTGTATTAATTAATTTTTCGATCGACTCATAACGATCTATTTTTGTTTCAAGGTCACGCACTTCGATCTGCTCGAAATGAGCAACTTATTTTTCAATTTCACGCTTTCCCGCCAAAATTGTTTCACTGCAAATTTTTGGTTCTTTTTTGTTTTTTTTTTCGCTTTTTTTTTTATTTTTTTCATGTTCAGGGAAGAAAGATACATCGAATAAAACTGGCCCCGATTGTTTTGGAGTAGGACGAGCCAACTAGGAGTGACCCAAGGGGGGGGTACACAAAGAACTTTTTGGGAAAAATTATACTTTTTTTCAACGTTTAATGTTTACAATAGGAATAGGAATAGGAATAGATAAACGTTGATGCTACGATTGGTCGATTGGAGCTCTCGAGTATCGATTAAAAATTAACTATTATTTTTAAAATTAATTGTGTGTATATAAAATTTATATATATTGTTAAGTAAGGTAACAGTTGTTAGATTTTAAACCGATGATAGGTACCGTACCTCACTTTGGTCGATACCAAACCAAAAAGCGATATTAACTTAAGTAGATGATGAATATTCTTAATTTTTAAAATTACTTGCAAATAATATTTAAATAATTTGTTTAAAAAAAGTTAAAAACATAAATATAATTTAAATATAGTATTTTCGCTAATTTAAGTCAATGGGATATAAAATAGCGGTTAGTCACGCAAAATGGCGATTGGTAATGCAATATGGCAGTTACTCTGTTTGTTTTATGGTTATGTTATTTCAGTAGTGCGAGTTTGTGGTGTCTGTTCTTGTTCGTTTACTGTTCTTTTGTTATTAAGTTTGTTTTAATTTTCATTGTTTTAGTTTAATTCAAACTTGCAATCAGGGTATATAATCCTCATCAACCATTCATCCGAAGATATCGATGTACATCATGAGGACAGTTCGGACGAATAATCTTAAAATTATATTCAAATAAGGTACGTTATTTTTTATTTGATTATCTAGTTTTTAATTATTTAGTTGTCTGTTTTCGTTTTGTTACGTTAAAATTTATTTAACACTATTTTTGTAACACAAATCGCATTCGTATAACGAAGTGATGACAAATTTTCTCGACAAAATTTGAAATTTGTGTTGTTCTACAACAGTGTGTTTTTAGTTATTTCCTTTTTTCAAAATTTTTATTAGAAAAAAAGCAGTTCCACCCCAAAAACAATTTTTCTTTACTAGTCGTTTTTTCAAGTATGACTTGTGTTCTAAAAATCACTAATTTTGGGGGCTTCTTGGAGGAGCTCAATTTTCCCCGATATTTGTTATTGAAAAGTTCGAAAATTCGTAAATTGAGTACGCTTAAATAATTACTCATTGCCGGCTCTAACTGATCAATTAAATTACAGGTATATTTAACATTTATTAATTTAATAGACTTATTTTAAGATATGTATGTATTATATATATATGTGTGTATATATTACTAGTTCTGTTTTTAATGCTATTTAACTTTTTACACATAAGTAAATTAATACGCATTACATATATAAGTATAATTAATGTAACTTCGATTTAAGATAGATGTAATTGTGGTGAAATGAACAATAAGTCTGGGCAAAAAAAAACTTGTTTGAAGGCTTATGCTACCCGGCCTTCCAAGTAAGAAGAATGTAGCATTGAATTTTTATCAGCACGACTTTCTATTACAGATGAGTTGTTATTTAATAACTGCTTTTTATAAAAAGCAGAATGATTCTGTTATCTAATAAACAAATAACAGGTTAAATAATAACAGTTTGCACAAACAGTGAAACCCACTAATTCGGAAATATAGATGAAATGAAAAAGTAGTTAGACGATAATAGCGTAGCGCTTGTAATGTCGACGGCGGCGATAATAGTATTATAAGAAAAGCAAATAACTTATAACGAATGTGACTGTTTTCTGCTTTTTGGTTAAGTCGTGTATGTATGAATGCAAATAAACGATTGAACAATGATCACGGTTTCATTTTTTTTTACAATTTCAAGTTTTTTTGAATATTTAAATTACAAAAACGCATTTTGAAGAAGTAGACTGTTTTACTGGTGCAATTGATTCTTACCACTTTTAATTAAATTATCATTGTATGAGTATTTACATATGTAGATTTTATTTTTGAATTAAACAATGTAGATGATATTTTATTATAATGGTAAATAATTAATGTTCTTAAATAAATTGAATTTCATAAGAAATTATTAAAATTAAAGAGATTTACACAATGGATTTTATTTTTTAAAGAGATTAAATATATTAACTATAATTATAAATAATTAAAACGTTCACAAATAAATGGATTTTAATAAGAAACTATGAAAACTAATCTTAAATGATGTAAAAATGTAAAAAGATTAAATATCATTTTGGTTAATTAACATAATTTGGTTAATTTTATCACTTGATCTACGGTTTCGACGTTCGGAAATAATTTGTGCACTTTTGAAAACATACGCTCACAGGGCACAGATGTTGCGACAGTGCCAAATTTTAACTTTATCAATTCACTTAGGTATGGAAAATTATACGCGTTCTTTCCACCATATCAGTGGATTCCTAGAGCGGTTTAAAAGTGGAAGTGGTTGTGGTTGTTCTAAATAACGTTGTATTTCACAATTGATCGTGATACTTTAGTTCCTGTGGGTTCAAAGTTAGTTGATTTTTTTTTTTCAAAAAAGCTCCAAGGTTTTTTGTTCATTCAGTTCATTTTCTTCTGACGGAACTTGAGATTCAGGACAGCTCCTGATTTTATCATGTTCATTAATTGTGTCCGATAAGGCATTGGTTACCAAACCCTTTGCTCTTTCAGCAATTTTTTTGATGTGAATCCAATGTATTTAAAAAAATTTGCTCACTTGATTCTAAATTTTTAAAACGATTGTCAATTCCTTGTATACTATTATTTAAAACATCTCACCAAAGTGCATTGATCATTTTTCACCAAATCTTTTTGCACAATGCTTGAAGATCTGATGTTATAAGAACTGAAGAGAGTGCAACTTCCTTCTCGCGGCTCATTAAAACAGTAGTTTCCATTGGAGACAGTATCTCGATAATTTCATCTATTATCTGAAATTCTTGATTTGTCAGCATGGGCCAGTTTTCTATTTCAAGTGCAGCTAAAGTTGCCCTCACCTCTTCCTTTAATTCTTTTATTCTTTGTAGCATGTAATATGAAGAATTCCATCTTGTTGGCACACATTGGATCAGTTTTTTGGGCGTTTTCCCATTTTGTACTTGATAAAAGAATATTTTTTCATGCGCAGTTTATTCCCCTCTTATAAATAATTTGTTTTTATACATCAGCCAAATTCTCACTAGTGTGGCTTATGTTACATATTCCAATTTCTAATAGTAGTGATCGTGCTATGAAATCATCAACAAAATTTCTTGTAACAGCAATAAACCAATCATTACTTACTGATATCTAGCAGCCTGTGGTTAAAGTTATTGACTTAGCATGTTTCAATAATTCATGTTCTTGTTCTTACTTCTTCAAATTTGGCAGGCAGTAGGGTGTTTGATAATTTTTTTCTACTGGGTGAAATATAATTTGGATTCATTGCATGTGAGTAGTTCCTAAAGGTTATCTTCCACAATTGAAAACCATTGTAGATCTTTTGTTATTAATTCTAATAAATTGTTATCTATATATATTTTCTGATTGAATCCAAATTTTTGTTGGTATGCTAATTGTAATTTGTTGTAAGGATTTTTTTTCTTTTAAGTGCAGGGGATGTAGTAACTTCTATAGAAGAAGGAACAGGAAGTTTATCAGGATCATCAATCTCTTTGAGTATGGTAGAAACTGATGGCTGGTTATCTTCTATGTTTAAAGAAATTTCTGTTGCAGGTTTCTCTGTGACTTTTTCTACCAAAATTTTAATTGTTGGGTGTTTCTTTGTTGTATGCTGCTTCAAATTTGAAATAGATGATTTATCTGTTATTTGGAATTTTTTACTATAGAAAATGAAATTACATGAAGCTTTAATTTCATTTTCTATAGTAAAAAAATTCCAAATAACATATCTTTTTCTTTTTAACTTATTGTCAATTGTCTACTGAATTCTATGAATAATTATTTGAAAATATTCACAATAATTTTATTGAACAATATGAAATATCAAGCTACAGAAAAATAAATTGGTAATAATTTTAAAAAGTTGAGTATCCATTAACTACGAGAATAAAAAATACATACTAGTCATTAAGTATAAAGTTTTAAATTATTTAATAAAAAAAAAACATATTCATTAAAGTAAAATTACAAGTTTGTCAAATATCCTTATTAAACTTCCAAAACTACATTTTAAATACAGTCCCAAACTAATCAATTTAAAAATTTAAATCATAAGACGGTATTTAAAACTATTTCATGTAAAAATAAGTAATTTTTAATATTAGCTTTAATGCTTGAATTTATATGGTAGTTATTCAAACATTATTTTCAGTTGTTTGAATATTAATTTTAAGTAACTCCATAATAATAGTTTATCCCAAAGTGACAATATTATGAATTAGAGGATAGGAAGCACTACCTAACAAATGTAAGATTGATGTTTCTATCTAAACAATAAAAATAAAAATAGACACACACGTGCGTGGGTATTAGTCTGAGAAATATCTATCCTCAATTTTAAATGAGATAAGCAGTTATTATTGTGGCTATTAATAAAGGGAAAAGTCTCATCAGATTAATGCTGATAAGGATTATGGAATAAACCACATAAGACCAATATTGTCTAACTATAGTAACTATACCATGAACAGATAACTGAGAAATAAACATGCTGAACAAATACACCATATTCGAAATATAAAATATAAATATACACGGCAATGAAAGATAATGATTATTATCTATTATAATATATAAATTCTTTTATTTGATTAATGAAAACCTATATTATCATAAATGCCCGATAGAATGAACACACACATATAACACAACCACCCAAATGTGCAAATCACCCAATTATAAAGGTTGTTCTTACTACCAAATTTCTGTTGTAAAACCTGCTAAAAATCACTGTTGTGGAATGAATTAAAAGCAATCTAGTTTTACCATCTATTTCCAGACTTATCAACTCTCAAGTATCTTATGTTTCTGTGATAACTACAAACATTTCAACTACTACAACACCTATTCCTCAATTTTCAAATGATACTAACAAATTTATGGAAATTCTTTAAAGACTGAGGCCTCTCAACAAACTCTTATTTAAAAACTAACAACTCTTGAAAAAAGAGTCTCATCTCTTGAAGATCTTCAAAAAGTACTGCCAAAAAATCTGTGTAAGAAAGAGAAAAAATTACTCCCATCTGGTGCTGAATGCAAATGGTTTACTCCTTGGGAAAATCAAATTTGAGTCTTTCCTTCATATGCATGATATTGATGTCACTCTACTTTGAGAAACATCTTACCAGCTACATAAATCAACCTACATTTCATAACTACTCAGTCTACCTTGATAATCACCCCAGTGGAATGACAAGAAGAGGAGCTGCAGTCATTGTCAAGAATTCAATTAAGCATTATGCTAATAGTATGTTTGACAGTGACAGTATCCAGTCCTCAATTATATCCATAGAATTAAGTAATCGCACAGTTAATGTTGGTAGTATTTGCTGTCCTCATTAAGCTAACTTTGATGCATTATTTATTTATCTGGGTAGATATTGGAATCCTGGAGGAGACTTCAATGCCAAGAATCCAATATGAGGATCAAGAATTTGCATTCCACAGGAGCAAGTTTTGCTTAAGTCAACAATTTGTGCTAACTGTCAGATTATTTTGTCAGGAAGTCCTACTCATTGCCCCTCAGACATCAACAAGATACCAACATAATTTACTTCTTTCTTACCAAGGGTATGCTGGTACATCATTTTAAGGCTGAGTGCATAGCCAATCTTAGCTCTGATCATTTACCCATACTGCTATCATACCTTACCTCTCCAGTTAAAATCAATCAGCCTCCATGATTGGCAAATAGGAGTACTGACTGGGAAAGATTTCAAGAACTAATAGATTCCCAGATTAACCTCAATATCTAATATTATGTACCATCAGATATCAATGCAGCAGCTGAAAATTTCTCATCTCTGCTATCACACTGTGTGAAGTTTAGTGCTTAGTATTTTGAACAATCCCCAGCTGAAGTCAGATATCCTAACTTCATTCATCACTAGATCTATTGAAGATGCAAAGCAAGAAAAGCCTGGCAAGGACATTGTACCATTGAAAATAAAAAGGTTTTCAATAAATTGTCTAAAGATACTACACATGCCACTTGTTGGTGGAATAACAATTCATTTTCCAATTACCTATTGTCTCTTGGCTCCATTAAAAAAGCTAACTACTCATTATGGACTGCTGCTAGGTGAATTTGCCATCTTACTTGGACTTGTTTTCTTTTGAGAAAGGAATATAACTCATGGGCTCGGAGCGATTCTGAAAAAGCATAGGTTTTTGACAAAATTTTGAACATGTTTTTGAGGATAGTAGCATTCAATCCTCAATAGCTCCTTCCTGTCCCATTACATGTAATGGCAGAATTAAACCAATTTCTCCCCTCAAAATAGCCAAGGTTATTGATATTCTCAAATCACTGGGTCATGATGGGCTTTCTCCTGTTGTGTTCAAAGAATTGTCAAAGAAAGGAATCTGTTGATGATGATATATGCCTGTATTGGTCTACAGTATGTACCATGCACTTGGAAGATTGCGAAAATTACCATGGTTCACAAACTAGGGAAACCACCTGAGGATCCTGGATCTTACTGGCCCATTTCCATACTATGTATCATTGCAAAAATCTTTGAAAACATTATTTCACAGCAACTTTGGACAGTTATTGTAAACAAACATTTGATACCAGATGTTCAGTTTGGATTTTTTGGAAAGCATACAACCATTAAGCAAATCCACTGTGTTATACATACTGTAACTCTCTTGAGAACAAAGAATTTGCTACAGCAGTTTTTCTAGATGTCAGTGCTGCTTTTGATAAAGTTTGGCACCTTGGCTTAATTAACAAAAGTAAAAACTATTTTTCACCAGGCTTTTGCAGACTACTCATGTCATAGTTAACTGATTGACAGTTATATATACATTTTGGGTCAGCTACTACACACTACATTAGCATTCGTACTGGTGTTCCACAAGGCTCTGTACTTGGTCCTATCCTCTTCCTACTTTATACTATGGATATTCCTTAAACATCTGAGACAAGAAGATAATTTCACATAGTTGCAGTTATGAAACAGCTGTAGACAATATTTCAACTTGAGCTCATACCTGGAAAATTGAACTAAATGACAGCAAGTCAGTACAAGTAGACTTTTCTCTCCGACACCATGGATACATTTCAACCTATTTAGATGGTAAACCAGTTCCAGTTTCTAACTACTCACTACTTAGCTCTACATCTTGACTGTAAGCTCAATTGGCAAGAACATAGAAAAAAATGGAAAATGTTGCACCTTTTGTTCTCCAACTTTCAATTGCTCCTTCAACCTCATTCTGAGCTCAGTCTCAAAAGCAATAGGCTGATCTATACTTCAATTTTCCAACCAGCATGGAGCTATGGTGCAGAGCTCAGCTCTGGGGAACTCCAGCCAAATCTAATCTCAAAATTCTTGAAAAATTTCAAAACAAGTTTATTCATATGATTTCAAGAGGTTTGTCTCGAACGTCCAACTTCACAGTGATCTCAAAATTAATCCACTTCCTGTTATCATTCACCAGAAGGCAAACAGCTACATTAATTGTCTTCACCTCCATCTGAATGTTGAAGCAGTGTTACTATTAAATTATTCTAATGACACTCATTGGCTGAAAAGAAAACATCAGCTGTATCTTATTAATATTTAATTTTATTATTTTTTATAAAATAATTTAACTATCAGTGAAATCCTGCTGTAATTAGTTATGATAAATATAATTAGTTTTATAGTCCCAATAAAATCTTTTTTAAAATAAAATAAATTTACTATTTGTGTTATATTTTTAAGGTATATTTCGAAACAGCAGCTACAATGGTTTTATACAGAATAATCATCTTAGTGAGACTGAGCTTAGATTTTGTTCCCATCAGTGGATATAATTGCCTTATTAATAACTTTTTCCTCTGGTATTAATTACACTCAGATTCCATGTTAAGCGCCTGTGAATTGTTATTCCAAATTATTCTATGGGTTGTTCTTGTGGTATTGTACAATTGCCATAATTTACTGGGGGGGGGGCATGTTTCCAGTTTAGTTGTACATGTGATGTGATGATTTCTGATAATTAATTGTCATTCTCCATTTGAGGTCCCATTTCTGGAGTAATGATAACTAATGTCAAATAAACCTTCAGACTTCATGAGGATCATAATGACTAGCTAGTATTGTAATGCATCATTCATTGGACATAACACCATTTGTTTTAACTTATGATCTATTGTTTAAGTAAGATTTAAAAAGATGATATATTTCAACAGAAATTTTTTTTGGATTTTATATAGCAAACCTGGCTACATCAAGGAATATTGCTGAGCAATATATTTCACACTGTAACACAGACTCAATTAAAACAACAATTCTATGGCATTGATGAATGGCTAATATTTTAGTCTGAATCTGAACTCATAGGTTAGAACATATAGATTCATCATACTGTAGGTTGAAACATCTGTAACTAATTTTCCCATGTTTGTGGACGATTATCAATTTTTTCTATCTGCTAGGAAAGTATAATAGTTGGAGCATCAAATTGTATATGTATAAAAGTAACAGAAGTACCTTTTGGCAGATGTTTCAAGATACTATTCTCCTGTGTCCTTATTGATTTTTAAACTGCTGTTTTATTATATAACTTTCTCTGTGTGTATTGTTGGTTCTCCATACTGCTGGGCTGAAACATGTTTTCATGGTACTCGGCAAAAGCATTAGTGTTTTCATCAGTTTTGGCCCAGGTTGTATTGGGTTTCCTAACATGATGGGATTAATCACATTGCTTTGTTAAAATTTTTGGTGCTTTCCAGATTGACCCATCAGCATTATTCAGTGTTGATTGGTAATGATTGAAACAATTATTGTAATGTACAATTGATTCTTTTAATTATTTGCAAACTTTCCCATATATTTGATAATTTTATGGATATCTGTGATGTTGCCATTACATAAAAACATTTCGAGGGATTATATATCAACTTTATTTAGATTGCCTACTGGTCATAATTTCTCCCCCTCACACCTAGCTAAATTGTGCATAATTTCTGATGGTACATGTGATGTGTGCCATGTTGACAATTGTATCGAGCATCAAATTTGGATTTGTCCAAAGTTTTGAAAACATAGAGATGAGATGTTGTTTAGTGTTGTACAAAAATGGCACACATTACCCATGAGTATTGAATTGATTGTTTCCAACCCACTGTCTTCTGTCTCTGTCAGTTTATATAATTTTATCAAATGTAGTGGCATTGAGATTTAAAATAGATTAACTGGATAAAGGATTAAACTGGCCAAATGGCGCAAGCTAGGACAAAAAAAAACTGCATATTTGAGAAATGGATATCCACCATTCAAATGTTACTTTCTAAGCATTAGTGATTTTTCATAAAGAAAAATGTTTTGTGATTTTAACTTATTTTTTGTTGTTTATTTTAATAAAAATCATTACATTCCATATTCTTCAAACACTGTAACAAATTCAACATATAGATATGAAAAAAGATTATCTCTTATCAAAATTTTGGTACTTGTTGCAATATGGCATTGCAATAGTCTTTAACCAGTCATCAAAACATTCACTATTAAACCAATCAGATAAATTTCAGTTGAAGATAGCTACTTTTGAAACATTCTCAATCCAAGTTGAATACAAATGTTTCAATTTATTGGCAACATATCCCCATTACCAGTAGCATCAAACATTATAGACACAGCCGATTTGGATGTATTCATTATCTATTCTGGATATTTCCAGCCACATTTTGTTATTACTTTAACCCATCCAGGATAATCTATTACATTTTTCTTATCATAACTTATAACATTTTTGGCCAAAATACTATTAGTTCTTTATTCAGATAGTCAAAATATTCTCGCATAATTGTGCAGCTTACAGCTGCTCATGATCATTTAATATTCTAACACATAAGAAGTGTAATTGTTTCTTTATGTTATTTTAAAAAACTTACAATGAATGCATAATCAGGTGTATTATTTTTAAATTTCTAGACAGTCTTGATCTAAATAACCTTTTATAAAATAATGTAATGCTGTTCTATCAAGTGGATAACCCCATTCAGCATATGTTAATATTTATTTAACTATTGCAGTCTCTTCCGTGAATAATAGTACTGCTTGTTCACCCTGTGGATGAAATAACACATGGAAGTCAACTTCAGGTATAATCCCAATTTTTATAATAGTGATTCTAGATAGACGATTACATGGGTTCCCACACATTGCCGCATTATAGTCAATGAAATTGAAAACAGACTTATTCAATAACGAAAATGTGAAATATAACTTTACAAATCTAATTCCTAAGATAAAACAGTTCTTGTTGCAAGATTTTCATCTGTATCATTTAATTGAAAGCACATCTAAAAGAAAATAATACTTTGGCACTCAGGCAGCTATTCCTGGTTTCTAGTAAACAATCGTTCTCCATGAATTATATAATTCTATTTTGGCTCTAAACTTAACATAATTGGTTTCCCTATCATGTTTTAAAGTTAGGTGCTATATCAGAATTGACATAAAGATTCGAATGAGCATTAAACATGGACATCTAAGAAATATGAAAAGAATAGAAACGTAATAAACTTTGTCTTTAAAAAATAGTGCACATTGTCAGTAAATATCCAAGAAATTGTAACCAACTCTGTATTTCTATTGCTGCAATCTTGTATTAATTCTTAAAAGACAGTGAAATAATATCCCAAATAACTAGTTCAAAACTGACCAAATAGCAAAAGCTATGCAGAAAAAATGGTATGGGATAATTGGCAAAAGTGAATCTTGAAGTTGAGCTAACCATTTGAAGTATTTACTATTTTTACAAAATATAATGTATATTATTTGTAATGTAATTAAAATACTAGATATGAATAACAATTATTTAACTTTGTTCAAAATTGACACCAAAGGGGCATATGATTTGAAATGAAACAATAAAATGCAAGAAAATTGGTGAACACCAGCACCACTCTCTCTTTCCTGTCTGCACTTAGTCATTAATGTTTTCCACTGCTGACTGACTAGACAAGCTCGATTAAAGTGATAGCATAAACACTCAATACATGGGTTATATATGAAATTAATAATTAAATGCAATACTATTGTAATTAACTTCAATGATGATGAAGAGAAACAAAGAGCATGTGCTATATATAGTCTGATGTTTTTTTGAATAAAATAACAAAAACATAAATAAGTCTAGTCTCCATATAATTTCTCACTGAATCTAGCGCTTCAATACCACTGTTCTCATTACTTACATCAATGTTTTCATTATTGTTCCCATTCTCTTCCATATCTCAAAAATTTGTCCTCAACATCATGATTTCTTCTTTGTATTGAATACCAAATTTTTTCACATGATTTCTAACAGTGAGCCTTGAGTGAAAATAGTCTCAATAATTTGGAAATAGATGATGTAATTCAAGATTACCTCCTTATAGGCCAGTGTACTTACTTTCCTATTATATGAAACTGTTTGAATAGGTATTGCTGTCCTTTCCTTAGTGTTATTTTTTTTTTTAAAAAAAGCAAGTCATAGTTGTTACAAGCACAGTATGGTTTGGAGTCTTTACAAAGTTTGTAATGATAGACTACTCTATAGGAGAAATACAGTCCTTAATTCCACTACTTCATAAGAGAATACCTTAGCTCAGGACTATCCTCAAGGAAGTATTATAGGATCTGTGCTTTGGCAGGTTTTTATTAATCTGCTCCTTAGACATGTTATCACATGTAGTGATGTAGCTACAGTCATTAGTAGTCAGGTTAACCATGGACACATAAACACAGCCATACAGTTACAGAACCTATGTGCACAACTAAGGTTTCATGTAGTTCTCTTATAGGGGATTTAATCCTGGTAGCTGTATTAGATGCATTCTTGATGATGTGAGATTAATATGCACTTTCAATCCCTGGGCAGTGATTCTTGTTGCAGATCATATAGGGTGATCCAGAGAAGATGAACTGTTTTGTGTTTTTTTGATTTTTTTTCATACAATCTATCTTATGTGGATAATAAGTAGCACTGTTATTAGATGAATTGAATATTAATAGAACACTGTCCTATGACAGTCATTCTTTATTTGATAAAAATTAGTTAAGATTAGCTACATAGTTCAACTTGCATAAGTCTTTTCAGGCATTGAAAATGAATGCACTGTTATCCTTGAGATCGGCTGCCCATGGATTTACATGGTACTGTAATCACTGGATATACCTCACTGTGGATTTTGAGTTTCCTTTACAGTTGGAATGTGAAGGTCCTTATGAAGATCGTCATTATGAATATACCATGGGGCACCTACAATGCTGCTCAAAACCTTTGCCTGAAAACGCTGAAGTATTTTTATTTGCGAATTGCTGGCTGTTCCCCAGATTTCTATTCTGTAGGTCCATATTGGTTTTAGAATGACTTTATATAGTAGAAGTTTATTTTCTACAGACAGTGATTAGTATTTATTCATCAACCTGCTCATACTTCTCAGTTTCAGATCCAGTTGTTTCCATTTGGCCAGAATATGGAATATGATCTTTCCAAGTGAAACATTGATCTAAATGCAGTTCTAAATATTTTATTTTATTTACTGTTGGAATCATTCTTCCATTTAACTGGATCATCACATTTGCAAATTTTTTATTTAATGTAAAAAGGAGGTGAATAGAATTAGACTCATTAACTGTAATTTTCCATAGTTTAAACCACTTCTCCAACTGCAGAAGATGATTCTGGAGATGCATGGTAGCAACTGTATCTATGTATATATTTAGTATAACAATGGACCGAGTACACTGCCTTGAGGCTCACCCGAACGTATAGCATATACTTGTGATCGAGCACCATTTATATTAACTTTAAAGTATTTATCTGTTAAGTATGATTGTAATAATGTATAGTATTGGTGTGGCAAGTTAAATTTTAGCTTGTTTAATAGACCTGTACGCCAGACTCTGTCAAAGCTTTCTCAATGTTGGGGAACAATGCAGGACAAAATTTTTTGTTTTCAAAACTACTGCTGATTAAGTTAACTATTTGATGAGTCTGCTCTACTGTGCTATGTTTGTTTCTGAAACCAAATCGCCAATCAGGTATTATATTTTTATTATATTTTTATTATCAAGAATTGATTTTATTCTTTTCAAAATTAGTTTTTCAAGCAATTTTGACATAGTTGGTAGTAGGCTGATGGGTCTGTATGATGTGACCAGTTCTTGCGGTTTGCCTGGCTTCTGCAGCATAATTATAGATGCGAATTTCCACTGGATAGGGTAGTGACCAGTATGGAGAATCGTGTTAAAAATGTATGTTAGGAGGGCTATTGCTTTCTGCGGCAAGTTTTTAAGCATTACTGAGGTTATTAAATCATAACTGGGCGATTTTTTTGGTTGAAGCTGTTTTTTTTTTATACATGCTTTCACTTCCATTGGCGATACAGAATTGATAGGTGGGCACATCTGAAATGGTGTTTTTAAATAGTTGTAGATATTTTCTTCTTCATTGTGCTGTAATTATCATGATGAAAAATTTTGCAGAGGTATGTACCAAATGCCTCTGCTTTTTCTTGATCTGCTCTTGCCCATTGGTGGTTTTCCATTATAATTTGACACTGAGATATATGATTCTTTTTTATATTCTTAATAGCCCTCCATAAAAAATAAACTGTGTGCCATTGGTGTAAGGTTTGTTGGATATTTTCTTCAGTTTTGTTGTCATTTTGTTCAGTGCATTTTTATTTACTGGGGTCCTATGATATTGCCACTCTTCTTAGTCACCGTTTTTCTGCAATCAGTCTTTTATCATTTTCGGATGACTTGTTTTTCTATCTAACTCATTTATAGGAGTAGCTGAATATGCCGATTTGTGAATACATTTAATAAAGTGTTCGACACCCATCTCGATATTTTCTTCAGTTTTTAATGGAATATTGAGATCGATTTTACTTTCAGCCATCTGCTGAAAAACATGTCAATTAGTTTTCTTGTTTGTTAATTTTGGTGTAATGGGGATCTGTATCACTGTGCTGCTGAGGCTTAAGCGGTATAGTATGGTGTATATTTTTAATAACGACACAATACACTCGTTTCTCTTTTAATTGATAAGTATGATAAATTATATGGTTTTCTTTCAAATATCTGATGACTTTTTTTTGATAACTGTCTACATTGTTAACTTTTAACTTAATTTTTTTGTCATTTAAGGCCTGACAAGTGAATTCAACTTTGTTTATGATTGAAGAGATACACTGTTCCATATGTTTACAATTGGTTACCCCATACAAGAATATGGGGGGGTGGCTTTGGAATTCTTGTTGCGTCAATTTCCCAATCACATCCAGTTCTTGTTTGCATATTCGACAGAAGAATGTCAGTCATGAAGATTTCTTAAAGGCCAAAATTAATTTCCTTTTACTTGTATATCGGGAGAAGTTCCAGGAGTTTGTACTCGAGTGCATTTTCTGGATGGTATAATTTGCAATGAATTTGTTATTTGTTTAAATGTAATAGGGGGATCCGTTTTATGTGATTTTGAATTAATGTACATAGATTGGCATGTCGGGTCCATTACCTCTGTTGTTTGCTCGTTATCAACATTCATGTTGATATTACTGGAACCATTATGTACAGTATTATTCAGTGAATTCATTTTATTAATTCCTTTCATATTTGTAATATCGATATTTGAGGTGATATTACAGCTACTGTTGCCAGCAGCATATTTATTATTACAATTATTACTATTTTTACTGTTAGTATTGGTAATGTTAACATTTGCGACTGCGGCAGTACAACTCAATGAAGATGTGATGGTACCACTCATCTTTGTCATATTAAGCATAATTTTTTTTCATTAATCACAGACTACTTCTGTATCTTTTTCATTAATCACAGACTACTTCTGTATCTTTTTCATTAATCACAGACTACTTCTGTATCTTTTTCATTAATCATAGACTACTTCTGTATCTTTTTCATTAATCACAGACTACTTCTGTATCTTTTTCATTAATCACAGACTACTTCTGTATCTTTTTCATTAATCACAGACACTTCTGTATCTTTTTCATTAATACATTTTATGATTTCATTATTTAAACCGCACTTGATACAGCTGCACAGTGGATTACAATACGTTATAGCATTCTTCTCATATGATTCATATCTTACACACTGGATTATTGATTTTTTTTTGAGAAAGGTTCGAATTTGATGATAGTGTTAAATAAATATATAGTATCCTCAATATTCTACTTTAATTTTGCCGACATATAGTACTGCTATAATGTTGCGGTGGCATAGTTGCTAGAGTACTTGGGGGGTTTGAAACGAATGTGCAACATAGAAAGTTTTCATCATTATTTAATTCTTAATTATCACAATGAAGGCAGTGGCACCCCACTCGATATAACACATGTTATGCATGCGCATTTGCATTGCATATAAATAGTAATTTTGTACGTAAAAATAAATGTACAATAGCTAGTCACGTTTGGCAACGAACAGTATGATGATGATGATGATGATAGTACTGCTGCTATTATAGCCGCTTAGTATATTTTACATTGTCTTATTAAAGAAAAATTCGAGCTGTTTAAATTGGAATTGCTTATTAAACAAGTTTTAAGTGGACGTTGCAGTTTTCCAAAATTCATCATTAGATTTCTATGTATAGTTCCATTTAAATCAGGTGAATATACAACTTTTTACAATATAATGCTTTCGTTAATGTCACACATAGTTTTGTAGCAACCAAATTTACATACATACATTTCAAATGATAGTATAAGAGTATTGTACATACATGCATTTCAAATGATAGTGTATCCATCAAAGTCATTTTATTTTTCACAATCTAAAAATATTTCCTTATTTTCAAACGCTGTATCTTTTTATAATTGATTCACATATGATAGTACAATGTTAAATAATGATTCGGCATACTGGATGTATATAACTGAGTTTGTTTTCAATTATTTTATTTAGTCTCATTGTAATTAAAATATACGTATATACATCACATCTTTAAGTAATAAGTCCATTGTATAAAAAAATCGACATAATTATTATAAGTTAAACATGCTATTAATACGAAACACGCTTTTAATCATCATTTTATGTATTTATATTTTTAAAAAACTGTTAACGATGAAGTAGTTATATATACATTTCACAATAATTGTTATACACAAATGTGCACGCGCGGAGGTATAATAGTCTACAGATTAGGCTCGTATAATATATTATATAATTGAGAAGATAAAAATTTTCGTATAATGAAAAACTCGATGTAATAAGAAAATAAATTTAAGAAACAATTTTTAAAACATAGTACGATCATTATTATTATTTTTAAAAAGACTAGGTTATTAATCAAATAAATAACAAAAAAGTAGTTGAAAATCACTACATTTATAATCAAAACTAGTTTTTTTCTCTTTTCTGTGTTTTTTGTATAATCGTACTTCCTTCATTTTTTTTTGTTCTTTTTTTCTTTAATATTTTTTATAAATTGTATATATTTTATATTTAATTTGTTTATGTCCATTTGATAATAGCTTAATAGCTGAAAAACGTTGCGGTCTTTTTATACATAGAAAAATTTAGCGATTTTAATTACTTTTTTGTTGTTTATTTTATATATTTTAAATCACTACATTCAACACTGTTCAAGTTACTAATCGAATGGTTAGTATAGTGTTTTTATATCATCGCATACTTTTACTAATTCCGAAACGAATTATTTAATTTCGGTGGCAAACTTATTAATAAAATTTTACCTAAACTAACGTCAGCTATAATAAAGTAGTATAATGGCAGTGACCGATATTAAAAATTAGGTTAATATTTATAGGCGTCGATTGCGAGTTATTCAGGAGGAACGTGTAAGTTTTAAAAGTAACTGTTAACTAAAATGTTTAAAAATGAGCTTCAAAATAAATTATATATAATCAAAATTTAGAAAAGGAAATTATTTGATTGTTATCGATGTAACAGTATATCGGCTATATATTATTCCTATAATATATCGCAAATTAAAAATTGATTTTCCATTGAAGAAAATTCGAAGTTTTAATAATTATTATTATTGCCTTTTTGCGAAATTCGTCAGAAACAATTAATGCAATATTCAGTTTTTCGATGAAATTATTCGCGTGATGTAAATCGTTATTTATGAAAAATTATTAATCGGTAAATAAAATATTTTTAAACGTAGAAAAACAACGTTCAAAAAGATTTTCAAAATATTCGAAAATCAGCACCCACGATAACGATATTATTTTAAATGAATTACTTATGTAACTAATAGAAAAATATAAATAATCTGTACTATATTACATATATATATATATATATATATATATATATATATATAAAATATATAAATATATATATAAAATATATAATTTTAATAATAAACATCGATAAATATACATAACGCAGTTATGAAGGCAAATTTACACGCAATCTTAAATGTGTTATTTATGTATTATTTAATCATATACTTAAATTACATGAGACCATTTTTCACACGCAAGGTCAAATGAGCGATGGTTAGAATCCGTTTTAATATTTTTAGTTATTATTAAGAAATATTTCAAATAATCGCAAACTAAAACTATTTTCAAATGCATTAAAAACTTATTAAACTAATATTTATATAAAGATGGAAGAACGGTGGTAAATACAATAAACGATGATTATAAAATAATAATAATAATGGTATAAATTATAGTTTTTAAAAAGATTTTGTTATATCACCGTTTTACGTTAAAATTCACATTTAGGGTACACCTCAATAAAGTACGAACATTTATCAGCCAAAACGTGATTTATCCCTCATTATATAATCGATTTAGTACGTTTTTTTTTTTTAGATTTTCCTTTAACACCAACGTTTCCGAAATAAAGAGCGTTAGTTAGGTCGAGATTTATTTGCTAACAACATATCCCAAATCCAAAAATTATGTTATATTTGGAATATGTTGTTAGAAAATCAATATCGACCATTGACCATTAATTAACGCACTTTTATTATTATATGCTTCGCAAACGAGGGTGTCGACGGAAAATCTATTTGAAAGCCTTCAAAATCTGGGGATGTCGTCGCATAATGAAAAGAATTCAGAGGCTTTTGAAATGGTAAGTGAAAAAAGGAAATTAGTGGAAATAATACAACGAAAGCAAGAAATGCTTGTGGGACACATACTGTGCCATATCGCCTTTATGAGAGTCATAATCGAGCTAAAATTGAGAGGAAGAAGAAAAAGGGGAAGATGTAGGACAACATGGACGGATCAAATAAAAAGAAGAATGCAGATGACGTATAGATTAAGAACATAGTATGACAGAAAGGAATAGGAGAACATGGTTGACCATCTATGACAAGAGCAAGCCTCTTAATAAAACATGGATAGATATTACTATCATTACTTTGATTAAATGTTTTTTTTTTTTTTAAACAAGAGCTACAAATTTTAAAGTGGATAAAAATTAGATAAGATGATTACGCAGAGTGAAAATCGAGTTTTCTAAATACTTGGTAGACAATTTTAATAATTATTGTTCGGTACAAAGTGGAGACGTTCGCAAATAATTACAATAAACTGCAGCTGACAACTCCTTTGGATCGCAAGAAAATTGCACTTGGAAATTTTAGAATATATTTCGTTTCAAAAATAATCCAACTTTAACTGTAAGTAAAATTTAATTTAAGTGAATTCTTCTGTTGGAAATCGAATGAGAAATTTAATATTCTTTTGTAAAACGTTTATATATATATATATATATATATATATATATACACATATATATATATATATACATATATATGAGTTCTAACCGGTATGGGGCGCGTTCCATAGGTGGCGGATAATGGTCAGTTAAATAAGCAGTCGTGGACCAAAAGCGGCTACTGGTGGAAAGCCTGAGGCAGGTGGTTCCAGTAGTGACGGTAAGAGACTGTCAGCTTAAGGAACTGGCCATAAAAGTTTGCATAAATCTTATGACTGCCTCTCCCTCGACAAGTTTGGGTCGCTGTAAAAACCTTACACTGTTACCTCCCCAGTAACAAGCAAGTCGTTGCCATGCGGTCAGGTATTTACCCAAAAGCTAAGGAAGTATATCCTGCAGTAGATAACGGGAAACCACTGTAGTATTATCCCACGAAAACCATAAAATCTACAGTTATCGGAAATATTTTGCCACGTGATCCGGCTGGCCCCCGGCGTTCCGATTTCCAGGGTCGTAATGTGAAATGTGTGACCGGTCATGCGAGTGAGGGAAATCAGCAGCTTCATGGAAAAATTGACTGGTCAGAATTTGGCGAATACTAAAATAAAGATAGCCATGTGGAATGTTAAAGGCCTTCTACAGACTGAAAAGCTTTGTATAGTGGAAATTCAGTTGGAGAGATTAGGAATTGGAACGCTGTCGGAGACGCATTACAATCAGTCCGGTCATTTTCACACAGAAGAAGAAACACTCTACTGTTCCAGTTCGGACACATCAAATTTCGGTGGTTGCTATATTGGTGTCAAAAAAATAATTTGATAGAATGGTTACGGATTATAAGAACAAGAGTGACGGAGTCATGGCGATCAAGGTAGAAATCAAACCGGTTCCTGTTAACATTATTCAACCATATGTTCCTACCTGCGCGAAGAATGATGAAGAAATCGATTCTATAAAGATATTGAATTCTTATGAAAGAAATGTAGAGCAGAGAAATTACAACCATCATGGGTAACATGAATGCTAAAATTGTAAGCAAAGCTGACACCCAATTGAAAACAACCGGGAAGTTTGGAGTAGGCAGTAGGAATGAACGAGGTGAAAGGTTACTGCAAGTCGAAGTGGAAAACCAATTCAGTATCATGAACACGATGTTCGAACATCATATACGATGTATGTGCACATGGAAAGCTCCTGGCGATAAATACAGGAATCAGGTTGATTATATACTAATGTAAGAAAGATGGAAATTATCGTGTGACAATGCAGTGGCTTATTCCAGAACTGAATGCGGACCAAATCACAGACCATTAGTTATGACCGTTTGGAAGAGACTGAAATGTAAATTGACCGCCTCGTCAAAAAAAAAAAAGGGAGTCGAAAGAATACATGGGATCTGTGAAGAAATTTGACAAACCGGAAACTGTTCAAAAAAGTGGCGCTAGTCAGTCTATAAACCCTTTCTTTAAAAAAGGAAGGCTATAAATTGCGAAAATTATAAAACGATTTCATTAATACCACATATTAGCAACGTAATGCTTCGAATCCTGAATAGACGGGTAGCAGCATTTGCATCCAGACAAATTCCGGATGAACAAGCGGACTTGTCGAGGGAAGAAGCACTCTTGAACAAATATCAAACATTTGACAGATAATAGAAAAAGTAGACAGCATTGAAATTTTCTTACTTCCCTGCTGTCATCTAACAGATTTATCGCTAGTGAGTTATGCTCATCAGCCACCTTTTATATACTTTTTACTTGATTTATGAATTCATCTTTCATATAGGTAATTTCAAAGTCTTTGTGTAGGGTGTCATTATATCAAGGTGGAGAGACATAAGCTTGAATACATACCGAGCATCCAGTATAACCGTTACAGTTTCACATCTAATTGTTCATGTATTAATATGCTTAGCCCAATTTAATTTTTTTTTGTCTAGATATATACCTTTTAATCTCGTACTGTTGCGGAATCGTCGCTTCATTAATTTTAATCGGGAGGCAGACTACATTCCCTAACGTAAACGTGATTTGAAAATATTTGGTTTCGTTCGTACTAACACACCAAAGTTTTAGACAAATTTTTTAGAGTTTTGTCAAGATCTTACCGCTACAAATTATTGTGTCGTCAGTAAACATAGCAGTGCTTACATCTCCACTATTCGAAAAATCTGCATAGAACAGCATGTAAAGCACCGAACCCAATATACTGAAAAAAAAAAAAAAAAAAAAAAAATACGGAAGATCTAGAACGCGTTAGGTTGACCACCTAAAATAGTTAATAGTTTAGGCGTGTATGAGAAGTTGATGACCGCTCAAGACAGGTCAGCACAGAGGATGGTGATAAATGCGACTGTTCGTCCTGTTTATAATTATTAAGGCTCACATTTTATTATAAGAATATTTTTCAGTACAAATTAATTGCTTTAATTTCCGTATCTTAAAATTTTAGAAAATACTCACCTTCTTTGATTACTCGCGTTAACGAATAACAATCATTCACGTTTCGTATGTAAGAACGAAATATCTAATTTAACTTTGTTTATGTATCACTCAGTTGAACGTGTCGAATAATAATCGCATTAATAATTTGTAAAAAGAAAATATTCGATAAGAGGACACTCAAAATTCGAAATTTTAGTTGTAAACGTAAGGTACCGTTCGCGCGTAATTGAACATGTAAAATTACGACGAGATTACGTTAGCCAGTCTTCATTTTAACGTATACATATAATTTATTATACAAACAAAAGTAATATCAAGAATCAAAATTATACTTTTTGGAATCTGTTCGATGAAGTTGATGATCAGGAGTCGCTTTTAGTATATCAGGCTGAATACCGTGACTTAGAGTACCGCCAACGGGAGTTCCGTGATGACCGAGCGCGTTCATATAATCGGCAATTATTAACGTCAGTTCTAAAATCTGCAAACAATTTTGCTTTGTTTTTAATACAAGCCATTGTAAGTAATTTTTAGTTTCTTTTTAGTAAAAGTTAATTTATCAAACGAGAAAAAATAATTGTAGAATTTAAATCTGATTTTATTAGTTTATTGATCAGCGTAAATGCTATTTCCTTAACGTGAGAAGAATTGAGCTGTCCATTTTCTTAAACATATTTTTAGGACAATTACTACAATCTAAATTATTTTAATAACTTAATGTATACAGTAAAGTAATTTATATACTCTATTGCGGATACACTAAATCCGTAAAACATTGTGGGGGTAGATAAATTTAAATGATTTTATGCAAAGACCCGGAGGATAAATGATATTATCCCGAATAGTTTGTATACATAAGATGAAGTTCATAGGTAGAGAGAACGAAGAATTTGATAAAAAAAAAAACAAAAACAAAAAAACAAAGTTATCTTCGCTCAAGAACCCACGGAAATAAACTGATTGCAGTGTTAATGAATTATTTCATACAATAACTGGTGAAGTTTACCAACGAACCGGACTGAAATAGAAAACAATTGTGCAACTGGAGAAGAAGAATTATCGATTATCGACATGTCATCAATCTTAACTTTGTCTGAAATAATTTGAAAAGTATGGAATGTAGTGATTTAAAAAAAAAAATAAACAACATAAAAGGAGTTAAAATCGTGAAAATTTTATTTTTTGCTATTAAGCCATTATCAAGTGAACATAAAAAATAAAATATAGATACAATTTACAAAAATATAAAAAATATTAATTAAAATATCAAATAATCTGATAATAATTGCGGTAAACAACACAATTATAAAATTTATATATAAGATTTTACTGGCTATCGTGTAATTGTTTATGTATAAATTTTATACTGCTCATTGTTGATTGTGAAACAATGTTACTGATGAAGAATTATCGAGACGTCATCATGTTAACTTTGAAATAATTTAAAAAGTGCGGAATGTAGAGATTTTTAAAAAATAAACAACATAAAGGGAGTTAAATCCGCTAAAATTTTCTTTTCGTCCATTAAGCCATCAATGAACATAAAAAAAAATATAGATAATATAAATTCATGAAAATATAAAAAATATAAATTTAGATTGAAAAAAAAAATAGTAATAAAACAACCTGATAGTTAAATGTGGTAAACAACACAATCAACAATCAGCAATGTAAAATTTATACATAAAATTATACTATCGTGTAATTGTTTATGTATAAATTTAATATTGCTGATGTTGATTGCGTTGTTTACCGCATTAACTATCAAATTATTTTATTAATACTGTTTTCTTCAATGTTGCTAATTTTTGTAAATTGTAATCTAAATTGATACGTTTTACATTTTATATTTTCATAAATTGCATACATTTCTATATTTTATTTTTTATGTTCACTTGATAATGTCTAGTCGACAAGCTTTGTGAATTTCATAAAGAAATTTCTAGTGATTTAACTCACTTTTTTTTTTTTGTTTATTCGTCTGAAATGTTTGGTTTTACATCTACGGTCACTGTTTTGATACGTGTCAGTGTTGAAACGATAATCAAAATTTGTTTTATATACACAGCGTATTTATTTAAATTTTTAATTATAAATAGTGTCAAAAGTGTCTTTTTCATCGTTTTAATGCGACTAACTCGCTTCGGTATTAGACGGCTAAGACGCAATAATAAACCACGATATCTAATTTTGTAAACAATTTGTAAATATACAAACGCTTTTAGTATTAATTCTGACGATTATCGAGTTATGTAACAAATCGTGTTATTAGAGTTACTTTGAACGTCAAGATTTTAACGGGAATATTTATCACAAAAAGAAATAAATTGTTACACGACGCAGTTATGTTGTACAATGCATGGAGTCTCTAATTTAAATTTGAAAAACATATTCAACGTAAGATGCAATAAAATCTTATTTTTATATAATGCCTATATATATATACGTAACGTATAGTTATATTTCGTGTATATATATTTTTTAAATTAAATAAAAATACCTTTGGTTTCGATAAACAAAATAATAACTTCTGGGAATGCAATCCAGCATCAGTGGTGATAACAAGCATGAAATCGTCTTGACATCCTCCAAACGTTATAATTTGCGAATACGAATAAGAAACGATAGTTTGCAACGTTCCAAATTCCAGCAATGATATATTACCGTCTGAAGCTGCCAACCAAATTAACATGTACGAACTTTCAGAATTATCTATCTTCCAGTCCGACTGTTTCCACTGTGTCAAATAACGATCGTAATTGCAATAATAATATCATTAACGCGACGTATAAAATTTTATCACAAAAGATAGGCTCCCGAAAAAATAAGTCGTAAAAAAATTTGTTGACACGCCTATTCAAGTACACGATCCAAGTATATAACCAAAATAAATGTAATACTCCAATCTTTAACCATACAGAATAGGACCTATATATCCCTAGGATAACCATTCGTAGTTAAAAAGATATTAAATTTTTAAATGAGCAATTCTTATATATTTCATTTTATTATACGAGCTATATACATATATACTCGGACATTTTGGAAACGACTAACGGTTCGGATGAAATTTTGCACATAAGTGCAATAAGTAATTTAAAGTGGCCTGTATGGACGTTGCGAATATTGAAAATTATGAGAAACGTGACCAAAACGTTGACATTTATATAATACTGTAAAATGGAGTTACGTCTCTCTTATTTCTCCCATTTTCTGACGCAAGAGAAAAGTGTTCTAACACAATATTCTGCGTCATTGTGTACCCAGTGGGAATGATACACAGGGAGAGGTATGGAATGAGATATAGTTTTTTTTTTTTTTATAAAATTGAGTTACGAATAATACCTTAATCAATAGTTTTAGTTCATTTTCAACCTCGGAACTTGTGAAGGAGGATGGTAAGCTTTTTAATACAGCCTAATCGGTTTTCGAAAACAAGTGACAATTCGCTTTTAAATATGAGATAATGAAATCGGAATCCTCTTCAGAAGAAGTAATAAAGAAGTTTTGATTGTACTGTAGTTCCTAACTTTAAGCGTACATTTAACCTGTTGTTTAAGATCTACATAATAATTGATTTAATATTAACCTATGCATCAGGGTTAAGTATCGTAATTAGAAAAAACTTTTGCTCGTGGACGGAATGAAAAATAGTTTTATTCATCCAATTGAATAGGCGAAAATCGATTGTAATTAATTTACTTGGTTACCGAGAGTTCGTCTCTCTTTATTTTCTTCGACGTACTTTTGCCATTATGAATAGCAATTCAGATGAGTCAAATGTATGGTCCTGTTTTTTTTTTTTTACGATACTTTCCACTATATGCAGCAACCAAGGTAGAAAATATCTCGTTATTAACGTCCATATTCCTAATCGCTGCGTACGTATTTACCTCCTCACATTCACACACACATGTAGAGTTTATTATTCTTCGTAACATTAGAAGATTTAGGCACGTTCGTGGCAAGCGTAAGATTACTTTGGTTTACGTGCTCCGCGTGATCATCTTATCAATAGAAATGACATATTAGAAGGTTCACTACTACGAAATTAAATGTAGTTAAAAGAAAATTTATTTGTAGTCAAATCTTAAAATAATTATCACGACTTACCTTGGCTTGATATAAGGCCGATCCGAAATATCGCCATTTTCTGGTACAAGTCAGATATATTCGAACGCAGTCTAAAGGACTACGTCCTTTTAATGGTAGCCACTTTTCTTGCAATTTATTCTGTATGTCTCTGTAAAATATTTTAAAAAAAAACCGTATTAAATAATCTATAATTTTTAATTACGATTCAACAATAGTCAAATTTCCGCATTTACACGAAATTATTCTTAGAAAAACAAACAGTCACTGTTTTTCATCAGCAAACTTTAGTCCTAAACAATATATCAAGTTATATAGAGAGCCGAGTTCTTTAGAGACAATTTTATCTGACAAGTTTAAATGTCTAAAATTCGGATTCAAATCATGCTAGTGGAATACACGATATATTTCGTATTTATTTACTTTTAAATGAGTATATTTAGTTCGAATTTAAGTTGCCAACACTAAAATAAAAAATAAAATTCTGAAATAAAATATAAAATATCAATGAAATTTAATTATGTACAAAAGCGATAACAATTTCGTAGGAAACGTAATTATAACCAGATAAAACATATATAGCTACTTTTATATTTAATTTTAAAGACTCAAGGATGGAATTTGAAAAGTGCTCTAAAGATACTATCTGGTCGTCAGGCAATGGAATGCCAATATTATATTTAGTTCTAAGATCTTTACATTTATTACATATGAATATGTGATTCACATTTTCAATAATATTGTCATTATAGTTAGGGAAAATATTAGATTGAGGGCCGTGAAAAATTTTCTATATATATATATATATATATATATATATATATATATATATATAGTCTATGAATTGAAAATAACTATCTTTAAAAGAATACCAAACAAGGTATAGCTGATGGTAGATTAATTAAAACTTTTTCACGGACCTCTCTCTCTCTCTCTCTCTCTCTCTATATATATATATATATATATATATATATATATATATATGCCAAGATTTTCGACAATTACGTCATTATCAAGCGTATACAATACACGTTACATGTAAAATAACTCTAATATTTATACAACTTATATATTTGATATACATTTAAATAGCCAGAGCTAATCTTAGATTTTTTTGCAATAACCTTTATTTATTTATTTTTTTAAATACAGCCCATTAGGCTATTACCAAGATACAATCTTAGCCATTTGGCTAAATAATTATCATCTTTAACTTAATGATTACTTAATAGTTAACTTAACCACCAAGTACAAAACGAGTGTGTAGTACGTTTCCCATTAGCTACGCATCCATTATACATAAATTTACATATTACAAGACTAAATCTATGGGGTGGCGACGAATAAGTCGTCTAATTCCATGTTTAATGTGAAGCAGTTGTCTTGCTTCTGCATTGACGTGACTGTCCAACCGCTGCTTGTGCAATTCACTTGTATAGCAGAAGCTTGCAGGAAACATCTAACTCCGATTGCCTGCCTATTAACCAATATAATTGACGTGTTTTATTCTTGATCTGCTGAGCCTTCATTTTAACATTAACTTTCCAGGTCAATCGTGAATACAAATACATGCCTAGGTACTTTACTGAGTTAGCTTGTGGAATGACTTGGTTTCCTAAGTTACAATTGGTATATATATCAGCATGTCGTAACGTAAATAAGACATGGACAGACTTCTGCTCATTTAATTTAATCTTCCAATTTTTAATCTGATCGAACCTATGTTGCAATTTATTTGTAGCATCAGATTGGCTATCACTTACAGCTAAGATTGCAGTATCATCTGCAAATGTGGCTGTTGTTGTATCAATAGGCAAATCTCTTGTATATAACAGGTATAGGAGAGGTCCGAGGACGCTATCCTGTGGAACACCTGCTTGTATATAGTAGAATGACGATCTTGTCTCTTCATACGCAACCTGGAACTGTCGATTTGATAAATAAGATTTCAATATGCGATAAACAGGCCTTGATGCCATACTTTATCAAATGCCTGGGAAATATCTAAGAATACAGCAGAGCAAAATTTCTCCTCCTCCAGTGCATTGTTAATGATTTCCACTACTCGGTGCACTTGGTCGATTGTTGAGTGCTTCCGTCTAAATCCAAATTGATGTAGAGAAAGCTTATCTTCAACTAGTATTAATAATCGTTTTAACAGGAGTTTAGAGATTGATGGCAATATAGAAATTAGTCTGTATGATCTGACCTCTTCAACTTTTTGTCTGGTTTTTTTAACATTATAATCTGTGCCACTTTAAAGCAGTTTGGTATGTACTCAAGTCTTAAACATGCATTTAATATGTATGTAAGCAGTACTACTACTCTTCGTGGTAATTCTTTTAGGACAGCTGGTGAAATTTCATCTATTCCCGGAGCTTTTTTTGGATTTATGTTGAGATCAATTTCATTTGCTATCTCCATTGGAGTAAACGGCTTAATTGATTGATTAATTTGATAAGTTGTTAAAAGGTTAATATCAGATTGTATCTCATGAGTCTGGAATACCTGTGATAAATGACCTGCAAACAATTCAGCTTTTTGAATATCCTGTCTCTTGCCCAATTGCCAGTTTTGTTTTGAATGGGAGGAATTCTGGCAAATGGTCGTTTAATCTTACGTGTAGCTTTCCACAATGAGTAATCATTGTCTAAATAAGACTAAGCTCCTGGGGGTATGTGGTAAATGTTTTATATTTTACTTATTTAATACGTCTTCTGAGCTGGTTGTTAACCTTATTGAAAATGTTCTTATCATGTACGTGTTGTGTACCATCGGCGTCTTGCTTTTCGCCATTGTGCAATCTTATCACGCATTTCTAATGGATATGTGATTTCTCGGAAACTATTATTTTTTGGTACAGGAGTTGCAGTCTTAGCTGCCTCACGAATTGTCACAATAAATCTAGCTGCTAAATCATCGAACTAACCTTTATTTATAAAAGCGATTTTAAAATTAATTATTCGTAAAAATTGGTCATATTATTTAATAAATTATTACTACTTATATGTTTTATAATTTGTAGTTTTTCTTAAATTTATATTCTACGTGTAAAATTTTTATATTATCTGTAATTTTGTTATATGTTATAGTGTTTATCATAAAGTGACTTGTCATTTTCATTTTATATATGAAAATAAGTATTCTCTTAGTATATTATTTATTTGTTGACCAGTTTCATCTTTTTCTTCTTTGTACCACACTTATAGTAGAGCATAGGCGATCACCAATAATCAGATTTTACTTTGCTTGATATCTGCCATTAATTATTGTAACGAAGATGTAGTGGTCCAATTATTAATATTTTCCACCCAATCTGTTCTCCTTCTTCCTGGAATTCTTTTTCCTTCTATCTGTCCTTGTATAATAATTTGCAAATTTTTGCACTTTAACCCTTTTATGAGATGACCAAGATATTACACATTTCTCTTTATAATATTCCGTAGCTGTCACGGTCTGTATCAGCTTTCTTTGAGACATCTTTATCGTCCAAGGTATCTTCAGCATTCTTCGATGGAACCACATTTCCATAGCCTCATATCGGTTCAAATGTATTTTATTTAGAGGCATAGAGCTTCAATGCCGTATAAGTAACGTCGAACTATATCTTGTTCTTAAGACTAAGTGATCGATCACATAGTAATTGTTTCATATTATTGAAGGTTGTTCGCGCGTAACTACACCGTGCTTTAACCTCAGTATCTGTATCGAGACTGTTCAATCGAGATCTTTATGTGTATTCACTTTTTCAATATTTTCATTATTTACAGTTATTGCAGCACTATTAATTTGTTATTTATTGATAATATCCACTTAGTTTTCTTTATATTTATAGTTCACCTATATAAACCTTGTTACATTTTGTTCAGCTTATTCTGTGTACTACAGACATATACATACATACATACATATATTCTCTGAGGTCAACTTAGGACCCAGATATTTCAACTGTTTAATTTATTTTTGTTTTGATTTCTTCTGTATCCAGAATTGCCTGTCGATATTGTTCTTTCCTTTCTTCAATCCACTTTTTGCCTGCGTTTAAATCGCTTTCTACCTTCTGGAACCTTTTCCATTTGTTCTTTAAATTCTGTAAGTACGTGAATATTCGGTTAATTAACCATGTTGTGTTCGAACGTTTTATGTGGCCATAAACCCTAATTCGTCTTCTCATTGCGTCTAGTAGCCTTCCCACATACTTGTATATTTCTTCATTAGATCTTGGCGTATATACCTCATTTACTTTAGTTGAGTATATTCCAACTGCACACGTCAAAAGCCTTCTCTAGATCAATAAAGACAATACGTACAGGTCAATTTCTTTTCTAATTATTAATCTTAAGCCCAAAATCGCTTCCATCGTACTATTTTCTTTTCTGAAGCCGTACTGATCTTCGCTTAACCTTGCTCGATTTTGTTATCGATTCTATTGAGCAGAATTTTTGTTAATATTTTCGAAACATGTGGAACATTCTATATTTTTCGCATTTAAGTGTTCCATTCATTTTAGGTATCATTATTGTCTTACTTAAGCTGAAACCAGTTGTGAGCTCAGATTTTTCATATATTTCTTTCATTTGAATACAAAATAAAAATAAAAATAAAAAAAACACCGGATAATAACAATGTATTTATCTGGGTTTTCCCTCAATCGCATGTGCTTTTTTTTTTTTTTGTTCATTTGACTGTTCTCAGTAGTTGTAACAGCTATGGTGTTTATTTCCCGATATAAGATTCGGTATCTTGCCTTGTGAAACAAATCTACTTTCATAGACGACTATTTTTGAATATTATCGAGCTATGCGAGTTCTTTTTCCTTATATTTTTCTCATGATTATGGTCTGCGAGGTTGTACATACTATAGGCCTCTTGTATCCCAAGTATGGCAACCCCGTACTATCGATATTAATTCGAACTGTATGATCGCGAATTAATTTTTTAATTAAAATATCGATTATTATTTATATTTTTACACTTACTTAAGAACATCCGGTGATAGACCTTCGCGATATCGACTCGGATAAAATTTTTCTAACGCTTGCGCTATCAAAACTTCTTTGGAACCAACGCTTGCACCTCCACTCCCGCGATTTCTTTCCGCGTTAAATTCTCCGAAATCGATCTGTCGAATATTGATGAAAACATTGCAATTTTAAAATTTCGATTATTAGCTATTTAATTTCTTTGTCTTCGTCTCAGACGAATTCTTTATATATAAGATACGGTCCGTACCGAAAGATATTGTATAGTCTACTTTTAAGACAGAATATTTTATAATTCCATTTACGTTCCGTAGAATAAAACCGACCGCATCGATAGAAAATCTAGACTGGAATGAGTATTAAAAATCCACGTTAGGAGCATTCACACGATTCAACCAAACCGCAGCGCAATAGTTCAGCCTCGTTCTGAACGAACTGCCTTGATGATGATAGTTACCTCCACGCCAAAATAAATATACATACACACAGTTTGTACATTATACACACACACACACACACACACACACACACATATATATATATATATATATATATGTATTTTATAACAAAATAGTAAATAATGAAAAAATTTTTGTTTCTGAATCGTTCGATTACACTGGGAAAAAATGTATTTATTTGTATACAGGTAGTTAAATTATCAAATTTCATTTTAAATCCATAGAAAATATGTACATTTAATCGTTTTATTACTTATAGTACCATTATATTCACTTTTATTTACAAATATTAGCGACTTTTTCAAATATATAAATCAATGGGTAGTGTTCGAGTGAAACGGTTATATAAGAGGAAGTTATATTAATTAAAAATTTATGACAGTCATAGGTTACACATTGAATTCAGTGACTGCACGAGGGTTTTATATCATATGATCATAGTTTTACATCAATCGCTTTAAAAACATAATTTACCGATCTTATTATTTGTATAATGTATACGTTTATTCTGTCAAAAATAAAACCTAAGTATTTAATATCATCAGCAAAACTGAAAGTAGTGCAATCGTCCATTTCAATATTATTATATAACATTTGATCGAGATTTCGATCACGATCAGATAAAACAATAATTTGTGATTTACTAGACTCAAATTTAAGACTTAAATCGTGTATATTTACAATAATATAATGTCATTGTATTTATTTATACGAAATTACAAGGTGTTTTTCCGGTACATACATATATTAAAAATTTAAATCATCGGTATATAGCTGAATAATTATGCATCTTCATATTTATCTCACAGTTTTATTACAATATAAAATATTCCATAAACCGGCCTAAGAACGAAACCCTGTCGTACACCAAAATTGTTTTTAATATCTACAGCGTCATTTTGATACATTCACTTTACTCTCCTATTTTTGAAATAATTATATATTAAACATAGTACATTATAATTAGAGCCGTTACTGATTAATATGTTCAAATGTAGATATAAATACATATACATATAGATTTATGTGTGCTCCTTACTTTTAACCGAGACCAGTAATTAATGCTGCATTATATATTATTCGGGTAACATTATCATATATTTCTGCACTACTAATGAACTTTGCAAATATTTAATCGATTTCTATTCTATTATTACGTATGAAGAAAATTTACATCATATATATATTATTATAATTATATTCATTTTGTGCAGATTTAATTTTCCATGCGTTAATTTTTATTTATAAATAACTTGTTGATTAATTTTACCGCATAACACAAATATTTTTCTGGGTGTCTATGCCCGTAGTATTTTAATTTTCTGGTTCGAACGATATAAATCACCTCAGCTTGATTTGACATTTTTCTGCGATGAACACACATTTCAAATGCTTCGATTTTCTTCTGCGATGTTTGTGCGAGTATCCAGTTTTCCATACCGTATAGTAGTATTGATCAAATGTAACGTCCGAGTAGACGTATTCGTAGCTGTAATTTCAAATCCTTCTGGGTCATCAAGTTTTTCATGTTAAGAAAAGCTTTCCATGTTCTTATGTCTACTGATTGATCCGTTTCCTCGTGAAACTATGTACCAAGATATTGAAATTAACCTTCGATAATTAAGTTTTTATCCCCTGTATTCCGATGTATTGCCAGCCATTTGGTTTTAGTGATGTATAAATAAATATTTGTGCATTTGTTATTCTAAATATTTCTCCTATAATATACCGTTCATACATAAATGCACTTATAATCATCGTTGTTTCGTTGCCAAACATTGTGACTAGCCCGTTGTAGATAATTTTTGCACATAAAATAATGTTTAAAGCAGTAGTTTATGCAAGGTTTTTTTTAAATTGTTTGTTATTTGGTTTTGAGGAATTGACTAGTTTTACTTTTTTTTTATTGAAAAGTAATTAATATTTAATTTTTTTGTTAAGGAATTCAATTTTTATTTAAATTTCTAAATTTTTATGATTTATTGTATTTTAAATAACGTTTTTTTTATTTAGTTGGTTAATATGAACTTGATTTTAAAAAATGATGAATTTTTATTTTTTTGTTTTATTTTGTTTGTTTTCCAATATATTTTTTTAATATATTTTTATTAAATTTTAGTTCACCTTTATTTATATTTTGTTTATACGCAGATATTATATATTATAATAGCCTGTATTTCCCTTTTTAAATTAAAATTTACAAATATTATTTTCTTAACACTAAACTAGTATTAATATGTATAACTTTCTTAATGCTAAATTAATACTAATATGTATAACTTTTCTTAATAATAAACTAATATTATTATGTATAGCTTTCCTTAATGCTAAACTAATATTAATATGTTTAAATATATTAGGGAAATTAAACCCGTCAACGAGCATTGGCCTCTTCCAATTTATTGAACGTTTACATATTTTTCTCTTAGCTGTCCACTCCATCTGATTAAGTGTTTTACGCATCCAGACTATACTTGCGTATTTAACATTATCGTCCCTCCATCTCATTTTTGATGTTCGTAACCGTTCAGTACATTTTTTGGCCCATCTGCTTGTGTCCATTCGAACTACATGTCTAGCCCAATTCCACTTCATTTCCAGTATTTTGCGGAGAGCACCTTCTGTTTTTGACTTTCCCATAATACTTTATTACTGATTTTGTCCATCCTTGTTATCCCGATAATTTTCCTTTCCATATCTCTTTGAGCTATTAATATTTTTCTACTTTGTCTAACTGTCAATGACCATGTTTGCACACCGTATGTCATGGCAGGAAGGACGCATGTATTGTAAATCTGTGTTTTCTTGTACGATTAATATTTCGTTTAAATATTTCTTGTAATGCCCAGAATTTTTTCCATGTGATTTACTTCTTTTTCCATTGGATCTTTAAAGGATATTATTTGTCCTAAATATGTAACCTCTTCCACCAAGCGTATCGTTTTTCTGTTCATTTAAATTTTTATTTTTTCTCTGTTTGTTAGTAAATTTATTTTTTCATAATTTATTTTCAAACCGCTTACTTTCGATTCTTCGTGTAATTCCATTAACATTGTTTTTAACTGTTTTGGGGAAGCTGAAATTATATTTACGTCATCTGCAAATCTAAGGTTTGATATTAAGTGGCATTTATATTTATTCCCTTTTTTTCTCCAATTCAGGTTTTTAAATATTTCTTCCAGCACAGCATTAAATAAAACTGGTGCTAATTGGTCACCTTATCGTTCCTTATCCATTGTCGTATATGTTCTTTATGATTCTTATATATTTAGGGTGTATATTTTGGGTTCCCATAGTTTGATACAAACTGTCATGATAAACCGAGTCAAAGGCTTTTTGGAAGTCAACAAATGCAAAATACATTTTTATATTATATTCATCAGCCTTTTCCATTAGCTGATGTATTGTATGTAAGTTATCAATTGGAGAAAATCCAGATCTGAAACCTGCTTGATCTGGTTGTTGTTGTTGTTCATCTAATTGCACTCGTATGCTTGTATAAATTAATTTCATAAATATTTTGTATAACGTCTGCTGAAGACTTATTGATCTGTAATTTCTCATATCCTCTTTTTTACCTTTTTTATGCAATAATATTATTTCCGTGAGCAACCATTGACTTGGTTATCTCTTTCTGTAATATCATATTAAACAGATTTGTCATTTCTCCTATTAAAACATTTTCCCCTTGAATTATGATTTCATTCCATCACTTCCTGGTGTTTTTTCCTTTTTTAAGTTGTTTACCGCATACTTTATTTCAGATTCTAAGAAACATGGAACTTCTTCTATTGTAGTATTTTTCGTCAGTATAATTTTCATATTTCTTTGATCCTCGTATAATTTTCTGTAGTATTCCGTTGCTATTTTGATAATACTGTGTCGATCATGTTCGATGTTTTCATTGTTAATCTTCTATTGATGTTATTAGTTTTCTTCCTACTGTTAATATTTTTTAAATTTTTCTGATAAAATTTGAATTTTCGAATATGTTTTTTATCATTATTTCATTTCTAACATTCATAATATTTCTAATTTTAAATCGTATTAATTTACAAATGACATTGAATTCGATTTTTTCCTTTATTATTTTGTTCTTTTTATATTGAAGTTTTTCCCGTTGTTTTTTTTTATATCGACTATAAGGTGATGAGAGAATTTTTCACTGTTTCTTTTTCCGCTACTGAAAGGTGGAATTGCTTCTTTGATACTCTCCATAAGTTTATTATAGTATATCTGAACTTGGCTTGCACTAAAATTTTTAGTGTTGTACTCTATTCGTTCCTTTAGTTTCTTGCAAAATTGTTCACGCCATTTGGGATCCATTGTTCTTATCCAGTGATCCCTCATTATTTTTTTTCTTACGCATTTTTTGACCAATAATGTAATTAATCTATGATCTGTATGGAATTTTATATTTGATATATCCATATTTTGAATGTATCCAATATCTTTTACTAGAACAAAGAAGTCTATTTCGTTTCTAAATTCCTAATAGGCGAAATCCATGTCCATTTTTTACCTGCTCTTTTCTTGAAGAAGGAGTTTAGAACTTTCATGTTTTGACCCTGGCAGAATTCTAATAATTTCCATCCTCTTTCATTACGTATTCCGATATCCATATGGACCTAATATGTCTTCTTCTCCATGCTGTCTTTTTCCAATTTTACTATTGAAATCTTCAAAAACTAGAAGTTTATTATACTGGTTATATTTGATACTCTGCATTGTGACTTCAAGTGTATTATATATATATATATATATATATATAAAATGTTAATTTATGTAATCGTTTTTAATACGAAATATATTTAAAATTTATACACATTGAATTGTATAACCACCCCGGAGCATATCGATATAGACGAGACTAAAAATTTCAAAATCATCGTAAAATCGATATTTTAGTTTTTCAACTTGCTTATACTTCGTTCGCTTGTGTGAAATTTATCTTTATTCAAATGCACGCTTATAAAAAAGATACCCAAAAATAAGCGATTAAAAATTCTATCGCAACTAAAAAACAAACCTAAAATTAAAAGTTATAAATGATGTTTGAATTTATTCAAAATTTACACACAAAAAAAAATACCTAAAAATAATGACAAAAACCATACAAATACCTGCGACATAAGAGCTGCTAATTCTAAGGCTAAATCTCTTGTAATCGGAAATCGACCGTTAACAATTTGTTGGCTCGTCTGATAGCACATAAGTAATCGTTCTCTGTCTGTTTCGCTTTTTATCGAATGCCTGAAGTATAACCGATTTTTATAAACTAATTGAATTACTTTAGTATTTTCGAATTTTCCCGAACCCTTTTCTCTTAAAGCCGTCTCCCATTTTGAGATCACATCGCACAGCTAACACGTGACATATAGAAACAAATAGTAATAAAAAATAAATAAGTAAAACAGAATTAATTCATCTCTCGAAAACAAGGTAACTAAAAATAATTTTTTTTATCAGATTTTAGTCTGAAGTAAAATTTAAGAAAGTTTACATTTTGTCGTAACGCATCTCTGAAAAATCTAAAAATAAACTCTATACTGTATTAATTTCCAACTATCGTGGAATTATCATCGAGGGCATATTTACTACTTTCGAATAATTCACAAAATACCGTATTTATACTTGGAAAAAAGTCATTACAAAACGATATTTCTTAAATAATATATTGATTTATTTATATTGGGGATTTAATAACCGAGTGATATAAAAATGTTTTAAACCGTATTGAACGCGTCAACATTGTCTAAAAATATATTAATATAAAATTCCGTTTAAAATTTATGTAAAAATTGGGTGAAAGTTGGAATGAAAAAGATCCAATATATTCTTGCGGTGTAATGGTAATAACGTTCTGCTCGAGGTATAGAAATTTTTCATGCCAAGAAAAGCTTGTAGCCGAACTCCCCATTATTTATCTAATTGATCGGTAAATAAATAACAGCACTTACTGGGAAAGTAAAAAGGCTGGAAGAAGATAAAGTCAAACCACCTTGTACTGGCTAGCTTAAGATGTGTCGTTTGTCCGATCATTTATCAATATTTAGATTAACGAGAATCGTTTTCAAATTGAAAGGACTTTTTATATAATATCATCTATATTGGGATGCTACTGCCTTCTCTGTCATAATTAATGAGTTATACGATTATGAAAATTTTATGCCACGATCTGTGATCGAACTTTCGATCATCGACTTAACAGCCATATACTCTAAATACTCTACCAACTACGCTACCGTGGCGCGCATATATATATATATATATATATATATATATACATATATATATATATCGAATAGGCCAACTTAGCACCACGGTATTTCAATTGTTTATTTTTGTTTTTGATTTCTTCTGTATCTAGAATCGCCGCATTCGTTGTCTATGTTGTTCTTTCCTTTTTTCGGTCTACTTTTTGCCAGTTCGCAATTTCGGCTTGTCTTTAAATTTGCCATATTCCGTTAGTTCTTTCCTCGATAGATGACGATCTTCGATGTCATTCGGTTCATCGTTTAAATCGCTTTCTAGCTCCTTGAATCACTTCCATTTGTTCTTAAAATTCTGCATGCAAGTGAATATTCGGTTAATTAACCGTGTTTATATGACCATAAAACCTAATTCGCCTTCTTTTCATTGCGTCAAGTAACCTTTCCGCATACTTGTATATGTTTTCATTAGATCTTAGCCTATATTCTTCATTTACTTTAGTCGGTACTAAAATTCTTCGTAACACCTTCCATTTCAGTTTTTTTTTCTTACCTTTGTTCACTTGAAAATAACACGAAAAACTTTGTGGTCTTTTAACATATTAAATTTCGTGATTTTAACTACTTAATTATTGTTTACTCTTATCAATAAAGCGTACGCAGATATTGCACTATTCAATTATGCACACTCTGCATATTTATCCATTTTCAGTTGCAGTAAAAATGGTTTTATTCTTAACTTTTTTTTTTTTTTACGCTTGGTTTATAAATCTGACACAATTAACCAGACATCGGCTGACTTATCATAGAACGCTTTAGTAACTTGATCGTACATTAATAATATATGACCATCTGTTTACAATTTGAACCTCCTCTCCTTCTTTCACAGGGTCATTCGAAGATTACTCTCCTAGACATTCACGTTCACACTGGCACTGCCGACATCAGTGAAGAATATGTCGAATTTTAGGTGACACCCAGGTACGTGTCTTTTGCTTTTTGCAGTATGCGGCATATTAATGAGAATGGAATAGAGAAATAAGTGTATGACCGACAATGATAAATATTCGCGTCTTATAAACGTAATACGTTTTTATGTGACTCAGTTATAACACGATATACTTTAACCGAGACATTTTCAATTCTGTGGGCTGAGCTCCAGGCAATGTACTTAGCAGTCCAATATATTACAGAAGAAGAGAATATGAACCGAGTACTGATTTGCTCAGATTCGGTAGCGGCATTATAAGCCACCTGCGATTGTTACAATGAGAAGCAACGCCCTAAGAAAATAGTCAAGCTTTAAGAAACCACTTCATATTGCCAAATAACGTTTTTCTGAATTCCCAATTACTCGGGAATTCGTGGAAATTAATTGGTTGACATGGCAATAAAAGAAGCCGCTACGATCCGCCCTGTTCATTACATTACAACACCTGCTACAGATTTCACTCGCTACTTGAATTCGCAACTTTGTGGAATCAACGGTGAATTGTGAATAGCTGTTCCAACCACAAATAAACTCCCTAAAATTAAATTTAATGTTCAACCTTGGAATACGCTGTTCAATCGACGCCGAGATAAAATAGTCATCAGCAGGTTCCGACTCGGCCATACACAATTAACGTATGACCATGTTTTGCAGACAAAATCGTCTCCGACATGTAATACGTACAATATTAATATTTCCGAGTATCCTTACACAATGTCCTCAATTTAATTATTTTAGATCCGCACTAAACTTTCCATCTTCTTTAAATGAAATACTTACTGATGATCCCAACTCCCTTATCCAAATTAATCACATTCCTTCATCATTCCAATTTGTACAATTTAATATTAAAAACGTAGTAACCTAATTTATATTTATCTGTGCCTGTAGTCAATTAGTAGCTGTTCATGGCGCGTAAATTTAAGAAATTAATGAATATATAATAATACGTTTTTAGTTTAGCACCTTTTATTTATCTTAAATGTTTCACTATCTCACGTATAATCCTAAAATGTCCTATTTATGTGAGCTGATGTTCAATCGATAATCTGATTACATATTGCAAATGCGAGATAAAACGTTAATAAGAATAAATAGAACATTTAGAAAAACGATTACTTAATATAATGCATATTTTGCTCGGATTGAAATAAGTATGTACTCCATTTTATCATTTGGAATAAAATTTTTACCGTATAACATTGTTCACAACCTGGCGTTTAATTTGTTGGATAGATGCCGCTAACTTTTTAATTTGATCGATAAACCCGGTTGAAGACCAATCTATCTAGCACAGTGTGTTACTATATTCCCATACGAAATAACGACATTGGATTATAAAATCGATATCGCTTACTTTAGTTTGCGGTTCGATGTAATGTTCTAAATCTTTTTCTATCGGATCATCGCTAAATAATGTAAATCCAGATTGACTAGAATCTCGACAACCGATTTCTTGATTAAGTGTCACTAGAAATTCTTCAACTGTCGTCGAACCGTCAAAACCTGTCACCTATTTATCGACATCGTATAAAATAAATAACTCTCCTGTCAATCATTATAATAGCATAAATTTAAGAGAGAAAAAAATAGTCGTAACAAATTAGTCGTACGCTGTACTAATCGCGTCAAATAATAAAGAAATATTTAAACAGCTTTGAAACTAACCGAAACTAAGTTAACAATTTACTCCGGGATTTATACAATACGATTTTATCTAGCCTTCACTTTACGTCAGAAACGACTTTAGATAAACGTTGAAAATTAATTCTAATGCGGTGTTGCTCGTATAATAATGTAACAAATTCAAATATCGATAATAAGATTAATTAATTACTTATTTATCAGATTTAAGCACCACAAGCATGGCCATATAAACCTGATGAATTTTAATAACATAAAATAAACTTATTCGTAAAACAAAAATTATATATATATATATATAAAATATTTAAGTTAATGTAAATTAATATTTATTTATATGTAGCAGCTTAAAATTTTATATATATATATATATGTGTGTGTGTGTAATATAATAATAATATAAACATTGTTATTATAAATAAATAATGAAGAAAGGCAATTTTATTAAATCGAAAATGATTATCTAAAAATAACAAATTGCATCTAATATTTAAATTACCTAATTTTAAAAGTTAAATTTAATTAGACATTTCCATTAACTTTTGTAAAATTATAAACGGATCTAAAATTTTTCAGTTCAGTCGACTATACAGACAGAATTTCTAAGAACACAGCTTTGCACGATTAATTAAATGTACCGACTACTTTTTCTTCGAAATCAGTTATTTAGATGCAACAATGAGTGCAAATTTTTATTTTAATCTTCTTCTTCGAATCAGAAACAGGAATCTTTGCACATTACACGATGTTAGTCTAGAATTCTCCGCAAAGGCAACACTATCCTCATGAAAATGCAATAGGTTGCTATGGTCGCTCTTATGTAGGCAACTGCTACAGTTGAAGAGATGTCGGATAGATTTTTCGGATTACATATGCAGAAAAAATTGTTGAAACCGTCTACTCACAGGCGGAGCGATACGGGGAAGCACATGGATTTTTCGTTAGACCCCATAAAATAATGCGGAAGCTCTCGTTGAGAGGCGTGTCAATATACTTTATATGTGCAGAATTAGCTATACTGGGCATGCACATTCCGCGGCTGAATTGCATAGTGCTATTGCTAATACTCGTAGTGTACGAGGGCTGGCGGCCAATGAACTGCAAGCTGGTTTGAGTAATACACTATTCTTGACGGCAATCTTCATTTTTGTGTTAGTTTCTTGAAAGATAGTGTTACGTGAGTTAATCATTAGAGTACATTTTTATTTTTTAGCATGCTAGTTGTTTGTCAGTGTCCGTTTCTCAGATAAAAAGCGATGCACCGAGTTTTTCTTAAATTTGATCTCAGATGATTCTGCGAGTAATATTTTCCCAGCTTTTCTTAAGTGATAAAAAAGTCCTTTTTCATTTGATTCAAAAGTCTTTCCTTGACGGGTGACAGCTAAATTGTCAACAGTGATAAAATTGTCTATGTATTTTCGAATTGGTTTGCCATTTGTAAAAACACTGAATAATATTGATGCCAGTACACTTCCTTGTGGAAGTTCATTTCGTTGTTTTCTCCAGCGGTTACTTTTATCATCTAAGAAGACATAAAAATCTTGGATTCTTTAGCAAGTTTTTAATGACAGTTATAAATTTAAAATCGCCGATAATACTATTAAGTTTGCTTGGTAATGATCAGTAGATTACTGTATCATAAGCGGCATTTATATCTATAAATACGATCACTGTGAAAAAATTGTTGTTTTTGGTCCAAGGTGATTGATTTATTTTACAGTTATGTGATCAATTCCAGCTGCTTGACTATTTTTCATTGTGCTAACGGCTGCATCGAGTTCTGATATTGTAATTGATCAAAACAGCTGTATTCATCTTTGTATTTCTGTTCTAGTTTAACGTTTTAAATTTAGATTCCTTCAGTTGGTTTTCTATTTAACTGGTATTCAACTTGATTTGCAGCAACTTTAGTCGGTTATTTTCTTATCAAGGTATTCCCTCGGAGTTTCTTTACCTAGTGTCGATGCACGTTTTTTATGTCCAGTGATTCAATGATTTCTCCGGATGTTGATGATACTTGTTGCAATGTTTTCTCCATATTCCATTTTCTCCACTTAAAATTGATCAGTTTTGAAATTATTTTCAATAATAGTTGTATAATTCTAGTGTGTTGTTGTCCAGTCCTAAGATGTACGTAGTTTGACATCTTCTGAGTATGTATCTTGATGTTACTTTTATCATTTCAACAAGGGCTTCATATGAGCTAGGTTTCGATTGTTTGTTCTTTATTTCGTTGTCCACGTCTCTGGAAAAGTCTTTTCGGAAATTGAAATGGCGCTTCAAGGGCACTGTATTGATATTTCAAATTGTATGATCGAAATAGTTCTGTCAATGTGGTCTGTAGCTAGTTGGTTTTAGATGCATGCTTATGAAAAGGTTGTTGTAGCAGCGTTTCGATCGAGCGCTGTTAAACGATGATGGCAGTTTTGAGTCATGTATAATTTATAGATTCTCCATTTTGGCTCAGCGTTTTTCCAGATCACCACCGATATCCCGCTAACCATGGTCTTATGTACCAATTACAACATTGTTTCTACTGTTCGGTCTGTCAAATAATGTAGCTTATATAAATGAAAGTGGCGATATGGTTTGTCAGTTCTATTGTGATTTTTTTTCACATAGAAACTTTTAGTGCTTATTGACAGGAAGGTTAGTTCCCCGAAAACCTTCGCGCAAATATAAAATTTTTTATAGTGATTTAACTGTATTTTTATTTTGTTTTATTTATAATTCATAAAATCACTACTCTCCGATATATATATATATATATCGATTAAGAATAAATATTATTTGTTTAAAGCGTATGTAATACAAGTTCTTGTAATAAAACATTACAAATATTTAAAAATATATAAAACAAACTAGAAATAAAAAAATAACAGAATTAATAATTATCGGAAGATAATTAATTTAACAAAACAAAGAGAATGAACTAACTTAAACCGGAACATAAAACGTACCTGATATGTACCGTTGAGTAAATGTACCGGTATAGAATGTGGAAGGGAATGATGATAAGGATTTTTTAATAGTATCGAAAGAACCTCCATACGAGATGGTTTTGCTTCTCTATTGCCATTTTGAATTGTTTTCTCCAGTGCTCTTTCGCAGTACGCAGCGTATTTTCCACACTCAGTCCTGATGTCCAATAACGTATGTAAAAAAAAAAAAAAAAGTAAAGTATAACCACAGTGAAACAGTGAATACTAATAATTCAAAGTCTAGTGAATTAAATAAAAACTTGTACAGTACAGCATAGAGGAAGTACCCAACCATATATATATATATATATATATATATATATATATATATATATATATATAAAAAGGATGTTAGGTTGAACATCATTTCTTAGGTACGAATGTTACTAAACGGAATCAGTCCGTTATACAAAAGATATCATCAAACGGATGGGCAATTATTGATGCAAGGAGAAAATCAATTACAGAGTCGGTTTGTACATACGTGTTGCAACTGTAATTTTTCACATACGACAGAAGCAGCGAGTCTATAGCATATCAACTTGCGCAAACATTAGTGTATACTTGTTTCAAAATAAAATCAACAGAAAGGAAACCTAAAAGAAAATACGATAATATATTTCTTCTCTTTCTAAACTATTTCAGATTACAGTCAATATTTTCATTCTCATATAAATAATACGTGTAACTGTAATAAACTGAATATATTTAGATTTACAAATAAACATTTTAGGGATCGATAAAATGAATGACTAATTATTACAGATAAGTTATATAAAAAACGAGATCCCAAGAACGACAATATTAAAGTTTTAAAAACCTATTAAAAAACGAGATTAAACGATTTTTTTCCGAAATATGTGCGCGAAAAAAATTAACGATCGATTTAAACGTAAATATTTTTAAGACGTACTTTGTATCGGCGGATCTGTGAAGATGACATTTTAGGAACCACAATATTTTATTATCCCTCGGTACGAAAAGGGAAATCGCGAGGGCAAGTAATTGCCAGCCTTGCAGGAAAACGAAACTGGGCGGATTCGCTTTACAGCAGAGATCGGAAAGAGGAGTCGAACTGGCCGGTGGTATCGAAGGAACTGTAGCAACGGTCGGAGATGCTGCCGTATCGCACGCAAACAGCGACTGTGAGGCGCACAACAACAATTGCTGAAACAGTATGTATTAAAACGGCCTAAACACTAGACTTACGTATACTATCGAAATCACATAATTATTACTTACAATGCGTTGACCACCTGAAAACTACCCGCTATCATTTTCATATTTATATAAAGTAAGATGCTCTTTTAATTTACCACTAAATTGCCCATCTTTTTCAGTCAGTGTCGTAACTGAAAATTCGCAGACGATTTTTTTTTTGTCGGATACTATGTACTGCTGCTACGGCTCGACAGTATTTATTTGATATTATATAAACTTGATCAAATCTATATTTCATAGAAATTAAAGAACGGTTTCTACTGCTTTGAGGTGGGTATGTGAAGTATTGTGGACACTTAATAAATGAATGTCCGATTAATGGTGTCTGGACGCAGCGAGCGCACAATGGTGGATCTGTTTTATTTATAATGTAGCCATATGAGTCAATGCAGTGTGAGCAATGCGAAGACGAGATAGAAATACCTGTTCCTTTAATGCTTAAAAAAAAATCGCATTTTGTTCAATTCGACTATACTATTTTTAGTCATTTTGGTTTTATCCTATGTGTAATTCGAATCGATAACACAAAAAAATAATTTTCCTTCTAATATGCACTCAAATATCCAGATTTTATTTACATATGCATATATATAACCTGGAGTATAATGCGCAGGTGCCAGGCGATTTGACGCTTTTGAAATTTGGGTTCATAAGAGAGTGCATAGAATCATTGACAGCACACCGAATAAATGAGTCGATATCGGATAATATGAATGTCGAAATCCGTTTATTGACGAGAATTAACAGAAATGCGGTAAAAATGTTTGGACATATAACAAGAAAAACAGACTCACTCGTACATATAATATCCTACCAAGAATACCAGCTGCATATAAAAACTAAGGAAGGTGTCCACGAGAAAAGCAGCATGTCGGGAAAAGTGGAGAGAAATGGATGTGCATATGATTTCAAGTGATATCGCGACATATATATATAACATTCGCTAATAACAAAAATAACATTTTTTAAACGGATACATTTTTCATTAATAGACGTAATTCATAAAATTAAATAGACGATCGTATCGCGTATATTTTTCAAATCTTAAAAATCATAGTATAGTATATTTCAATACAAAATTTTAAAATGACTCGCATTAAAAAACTTTTCCGCGAATGTAAATATTAATTTAGCGCGCTATTATACTGTAGCTGTTTAAACAAAAATCCCTGTCCTTTTGCAGTTTTTGTCGTCCAAAATTATAATAAACAAAAAACAAAAGCTAAAAAGAGGCCTTTAATTCAAAAAGGAAAAATAGGAAGCCATAGAGACACCATAACAAATGCGCTTACAAAAAAATTAAAAAAAATTATTTTTTGAAAAACTAAAAAATTAACTAATTCAGATATATTTTTAACAATTAATAAGAACATATGGTCCACGGCGACAAACGAATGCGCGATCCACACGATTTTATGTAAATCTGATAAAAACGTTAATAAGTTCGATAACATTCCACTGTGAACGCAATGTCGAAAAATAAGAGACTAATACGACGCCGATTAATCGAATTTTTAGCATCATCTAAAATATGGACGAAAACGTAGAATAAAATGTTGTAAATTATATCTGTCTATTTAAGCGTTAATCCTTAAATACAGTGTAATTAAAAAAAAAAAAATAGTTAAAATCGCTAAATTTTTAATAATAAAAAAAAAAAAAAACACAAAGCACTTCAGCTACTAAATTATTAAGTAAAAAAATAGATATATATATATATATAAATATATACTGTGTATAAGGAAAATGAAAAGAAAGACAAAACAAAGAATAATGTAAAATGTAAGAAAGGTGTTATCAAAACGAATAGAAAGTAGAATAGAAACAGAACTGGGATAATACCAAGCAGGTTTCAGGAAAAATCGATCTTGCGCGGAATAAATTCTTAATTTAGAACTAATAATCAGAGACAGAATGATCAGAAGCAAACCATATGTTATAGTATTCGTAAACTTCAAAATAGCGTACGATTCGTTTGATCGAGAAAGTCTAATGAGGATATTACAGGAATTTGGTATAGATGATAAATCAACGAGATTAATACGACAAACATTAGTAGGAACTAAAACAGTTAAGGTAAAATTTATGGGTCTAATCTCTGAAGTCTTTGAGATTAAAACAGGTGTAAGGCAAGGAGTTGGATTATCCTCAATATTATTCAATTGTATTTATACGAGAGTGGGAAACGTTACTGGAGTCGGAAAATGTAAATAAGCAGATACGCTTGGGATACAAGAAGAAAATTGCCATTAATTGTTTGGCGTTTGCAGATGACCTAGCAATTTTCTCAGAAGATTTAACATCCGCGGTAAAATAGATTAACCTCCTAAAAAAATAACAGAAAAGACGGGTCCGCAGATTTCTTTAGAGAAGACACAATACATGACAAACATTGGAACCTCGCCTCGATATATGTGCACAAAATACGGAAAAGTAAAAAAAAAAGTAACCAAATTCAGATATTTAGGCGAAGTTATTAAGTAAAATAGATTGGAGAGCGGTTGAAAAAGGGGTCAAGAAAAATGGAAATGGCTTTCCAATTAACACGAAATATATACAACAAAAAATCCATATCAATAAATGCTAACATCAGACATTACCATAGAGTTATTAAACTGGAGTGTCTATATGCAGCTGAATGTTTAGGTTTTTTAATATGAAACGGGATCTCAGTGAAGTGCAAATAGATAGTTCAACGATGGATAACAGAACAGAATTTAGAAATAAAATTAAACAATTTCTTGGCTTTAAATAATCAAAGATCATCGAACTGGGCAAAAGTGGAAGGACGATAGGAAGAAAAAACATATATGAATAAATATTGGGAAGAAAGAAAAAGAAAAAGTTTGTTGTTTTCACGTGGTCCATAAATGGCTGACTTTGAAGAGAAGAAGAAGAAGTAAGAATTTAGACATAAAATATTACAAAAAATAGTCAAATGAATAATCTGATAGTGAAATGTGTTTTTCCAATTTGACATTTTTCTGTAATATCGTACATCTAAATTAAGTATGTTCTTATATTTTATTTTATTTTTTGTTTTCCTTTTATAATTCTTTATAAATTAAATATGTTTATATATATATATTTTTGATGTCCACTTGATAATGGCTTAACTGCCGAAAAGCTTTGTGGTCTTTTTATATATAAGAATTTAGGGATTTTAACTACTTTTTCTTTGTTTATTTTTTTTTAAAAAAAAGCACTACATTCCACACTGATCGAAATAATGTAATTAAGATTCGAGCGAGCAGACGCCGGGTTACATTTAGTTTAAAATCGATTCTAAACGAATAATGAGCGGGTACAGGTTGCTCGTTAATCTAATAAACAATTAAGGGATGGAACTGAAACTTAATATATTAGGAAAACATTCGAGCGATAACGAAATGTGAGTCGAATTCAAAGAAAAAATATTTTTGTATAGACCCTATTAAAATCAACATTCACATGCTGAAGAAACCTAACACAAGCAAGTGCAATGATCGTAGAATGATTAGCTTGATGTCGTGTGAACTTAAAATACTTCTAAAAGTAAAATACATCGTCGTATTTGGACAAAATTTGAAGAAAATGTTAATCTAACTCAGTTTTAGATTTAGAAATTGGTTCGACGCGAAAGAAACCTTATTTGTAAACAACAACCTTAAGAAAAATGTCTAGACAGACAAAATACGGTTTTCCCGTACTTCAGCGATTTTGAAAAGACTTTTGATCATGTAAACCGTACTAAGCTTATTGTGGAAATATTTTGAAGACAGAAATATAATTAAAATCTAAACAATTAATGAAAAAAACACACCAATCGCGTGAAAATGAATTGCCCGGATTACATAAAGATTAAAAAAAAAAATTAAGCAATGTTGCGTTCTGTCTTTGTTGCTACGCGATATATACTCCGAAGAAGTATTTAGATAATGTGACAGAAGCCAATAAAGATTGGTGGTGTTTTAATATACAAGTTATGCCGATTATATGATCTTAATAACAGATCGGCAAGATTTGCAAAATTCTGTCCTGCAAAGAGCATAATCTGCAATTAACGCGTTAAAAACAAAAGTGAGGACGGTGAACAAGACACACACCGCGCATTTAGATTACAATTGCAGATTCGTTGGAAGTAGAAATTAAATGCAAAATTCAGGTGCGCGATTAACATTTCATAATCGATAACATTCCGCGAAATTATGGCGTTAAACTTAAATCACAATGAAGAATTGTTAAGTACTATGTTGTTTGCACGTTATTATACGCGGCGGAAATTTTGACTTTAAAGTCAAATCGAATAAAAAAATTAGAAGAGTTAGAGCGGTGGCTGTATAGACGGTTACTTTCAATACCGTCGACAGCAAAAATTACAAATAAAGAAGTGAATAAGAACCGTGAATTGACAAGACTAAAGAAAATGATCTATCTGGTCATTTGATGCGGGAACCGACGTACTTAATACTAATGGGCGCAGTATAAGGTGTTTGTGATGTAGCCGCAGAAGGACGTAATGAATTTCATACATCCAAAAATGTATGGTTGTTATCGGGATTAAAAGATTTACGGCAAGCATGGATCAAAGAGCTGAAAGATAAGGATGGAACCGGGTGAAAAAACAATTTTTTAAACCATATATATATAAAATATATATATATAATATATATATATATATATATAGATAATAATAAATAATGCCAAAAAATATTCGTATTCAAATTGGGCGTACGATCAAAACAGAAGCGAGAGAGATAGACAGAATTTACGAGCGTGCTAAATTAAAATATAAATTCAAAATAAAAGGCTGAAGGAACAACAACGCAGCGTGTATTGTGATAGTATAAAGCATCTTCGCGAAAGCTGCCAAAACCCCATTTTTAGTTTTTAACACTCACTTCACCAATTAAACTAACACAATAATGATACCAAATTTTAAATCTATACTTTAAATAATTTTTTACGATACAACGAATATTCAGGACTGTTTCTAGGCACACATTTATACATACATACATACATATATCGATGCACATACACACACATATATAATGCAAGAGCAAACAACTACTTTATCGAATATTGTCAAGCTTAAGCCCACATTTCTCCATCCGAAAGTTGACAGCGAAATGTATTCGCGTAAAACTCCCGCCATTTTCTTTCTTAGTTGTTACCGCTGTTCTTTTCCTTCTGAGAATTTATCCTGTAACCCGACTTAGCAACTAATATTTACTTAGCTGCAACACCTCTCCTCCTACGTCGACATTTCAATCCACATCTCATTCGTCGCACTGCGAAATTATTTAAACGAAGCAAAAGGCGAAATTATTCTTCAGAATTGATTTAGCTCGGACTTATTCGAAAAAAAAAAAAACATTATATCATTTCAGGCGTAACGCCAAGTTAAATCAGATTAGGCTTGTAAACTTATTAAAATAATTAATAGTCCAAAAATAACGCTAATTAAGCCGTAGCGAGGACAGGGACACTTACGCGATGACGAAGCTTGGAGAGTACCTGGACTCCAGTTTTATGTGTAACGTGAGGCGATGTCTGCTTCATAAGGATGCATAATAATTCCGTTTGCAATTGCCAATTATCTAGGCATTTTTGTAAGGCATTCTGAGCTAAAACAACGTGATAATCTATGCCGGCAGATTCTACAGCCACTGACATGAATAATTGACAACTCTAAAAAAAAAGAACACACAAGGCCGAAAATTAATAAAATAATCATCGTAAGAAATTCAATCGAACTGAAAAAATACGTCAGTAAATAAAAATATTTAATTACTTTATTAGTCGGAATTTCAGTAAAATTAAATTTCAACAGGCAAATTACGGTAGATGTGAATATTCGGTTTATATAAAAAGAAAGCACATATTTTCACACACACATATATATATGTAAACAACAAATAGTAGTTTTAAAATCATTAAATTTTTATATAAAAATACCGCAATGCTTTTCGGTTATTAAACCAATACATAAGAGAAACAAGCAGATAATTCACAATAAGATTAATTGATAATATTAACCAAAATTATACTACTACATACAGAAAAACATTATAAAACAAATAAAACTACTAGAAAAAATGGAAATAGTAAAAGAAAGGCATAAAAATAATTTATTAAATTTAATGATGAATTAGTTTTAAAAAATATATTATAAAACTAATCAATTTTTTATATTAGACAAAAAAATTTTATTTTTCTGGCTATTCATCGTAATTATTTATGTATAAATTTTATATTGCGATTTGTTGATTGTGTTGTTTACTACATTCACTATCAGACCATATTAAAATTAAATCTGTTTTTTTACTTTGCTATTTTTGTAATATTGTACATATAAATTAAATATTTTTATACTTTATTTTGTATGCCCATTTGATAATGAAGTAACAGCCGAAAAGCTTTGTGGTCTCTTTACATAAACATTTACTGATTTTAACAACTAGTTTGTTATTTGTTTAAAATCACTACATTCCACACTGTTTAAATTATATACATATACTAGCTGATCCGGTTGTTCTGCCATATAAATTATTTGCAGTGAACATTTTGGTTGTTAAATAAAAAATAAGGAATATATTGTAAGTGTGTGGGGATGGGATCTACGACAGAAAGAGAAATGTAGCCCTATAGATGATGATCGCCGATAAACATAAAAAAACACCGATCATTCATTCTCTCAGTTTAATGTATTTCATTAACATAACGGACATTGTTTGATCTCCTAAAAGTTAAATGTAGTGAAAAAAAGTAGTGGCGGGA